>CM040757.1:3848872-3966630 GCA_022829145.1 Albula goreensis | reverse complement strand
CCCAGAAGGTCCACAAGACTCCTACATTTTACAAAACAGTTCTTTGGGTGTGCGCCTCGAACAAAGAGCTGCTGGAGATGGCATGGCTCATTGGTACACATTTTTGAGTAATTTTAAATCCCAGTAACAGTGGGCTTCTATTCCTGTAATGACTTGTTATATTAGGAGATCGGCGATATGCCCTGACCCCTGGTTAATGACACTACTCACCAACCCTCAGATTCACCAAGAGGTGTCCTTCAATCATAGCACACACATACTCGCTCCACCATCGAGCGCACCATTGGCAACATTTGGCAACCCTTCAGCCCCCACAACAACAAGAGGATGTGCGTCCCGACCCACTCCTGGGACCGGACAACAGACTTGCTGTCCAAGTTCGACAGCAATGAATTGCTCGTTTGTAAATGAAGACTTTAAAATGACAGTGTTTATAGCTTATAATTAATCTCAAGAAAGAAACGTATCACTTAAAAAAATCAAACAGGTTTCAGTGCATATTTTTATTTTTAAAATTTGTAATTTCTTTAACTAATTTATTTGAGGCTATCTGTGTCGTTTGGGCATTCTTGACTTTCAATTTCTTAATTTATATGTGTGAGTTCTGTGTGAGGCCCTATGCCCTTTTATGGGGATTGGTGGGGTGTTTACTTATGCTAATTAGGAAAAACTGGCATTTTCTTGAGGACAATGGGATTCATCCTTTAAGAACACAAGTGCGAACAATTCTGAATCTGACTGACAGACTTTTCTTAGGACCTTTCTCAAGAACAAATTTAAGAAAAGACTTAGGAAGACACTGGTGAATGAGGCCGATTGTTTTTGTCTCCTTTGTCTGTGCGTTAAGTGAATCAGTTTATTGATCTCTATACATACCGTTCAACAAGCTGGTGCTTTCTTCAATGTAGCACCAACACGCCATGCATTCCAAGAGATGTTTTCAAACACTATATTAACCATAGGTCTCTGCTTTTATTTTAAGAACCAGCTCTGTTATTTTTTAAGGGAGTTCTCTTTCACACATCTACTGGTCAAGTGAGATCACAAGCTCTTTATAAAGCACAAATCTGTTTTCTAAGAATAAACATTTGAAGCTGTCTTTGACCAGACCATCTTATGAACTGAGCATGAATCCATGCATCACGTATTAGAATCTCTCATATCCAGAGTGTCTTAAACAGTTGACATTAATACCCACACATTATTCCATTGCATAACTGAATATTCACTGAAGCAGTTGTGGGCTACATGTAAAATTACACGTCTATTCACAAATTATTCTGCATCCAGCCATGACTCCTCCATACTGGCCATTTCTGTCATTCTTACAGTCTCACAGATATTACTCCTCATTAACACTTACAGTAGATGCCCAGTGTGGTTCTGTTCTGATAGTAAACTCCTCACTAACACTTACAGCAGAGGCCCAGTGTGGTTCTGTTCTGATAGTAAACTCCTCATTAACACTTACAGTCGAGGCCCAGTGTGGTTCTGTTCTGATAGTAAACTCCTCATTAACACTTACAGTAGAGGCCCAGTATGGTTCTGTTCTGATAGTAAACTCCTCATTAACACTTACAGTAGAGGCCCAGTGTGGTTCTGTTCTGATAGTAAACTCCTCATTAGTGGTTCTGTTCTGATAGTAAACTCCTCATTAACACATACAGTAGAGGCCCAGTGTGGTTCTGTTCTGATAGTAAACTCCTCATTGACACTTACAGTAGAGGCCCAGTGTGGTTCTGTTCTGATAGTAAACTCCTTATTAACACTTACAGTAGAGGCCCAGTGTGGTTCTGTTCTGATAGTAAACTCTCCATTAACACTTACAGTAGAGGCCCAGTGTGGTTCTGTTCTGATAGTAAACTCCTCATTAACACTTACAGTAGAGGCCCAGTGTGGTGATGAGAGAGATCAGAGTGATGATCCACAGAGAGATGAACAGCAGTGATGTCCTCCTCCACAGAGAGTCTCTCTGAGCAGAGCTCTTCCCCCCTGAGGAGGAAAACAGCACACATCTCTGTAGGTCTGAATGGTGATAGAATTTGCCACCTCTGTTTCATCAGAAAATCTTTAAAGATTTGAATTCATTTGACCAATGGCATAAGTCCAAACTGCACACTACCTGCTGATTGGCTCCCAGGGGAAGCTGCGGGAGAGGCAGCATGAGCTCCGACTGGTTTCAGCCTCACATTTTGGTAAAGATTTTCTGACTTTCCTGCCAGGAGAATAAAACAGAAATAATTACATACTCAATGCTGACTCTGAGTGGTGAAATAGACGTTATATCCACAGAGTGTTGATGCTGTGGCTGGAGGGACTTCTGCTTCTTCTCTCTGATAGAACGTGTCAGAGTCAGTAACACTGCATTTACTGTGGTTAATGTGCTGTGTCAGCATCTCCACTTCCACTTATTCCACTAAATTTAAACATTTTGGAGAAACTCCTAAGTTACTTTCACAGCTTACATTTTACACACTACCCATTGACAGTGGGTGCAGAAATAGTTCAGATCTCCCCATTGTATTAAAGACTTCATTTAAAACTGATTATTTTTATTTTTATGCCATCAAATTTGCTCACAATGGGCCTCATTTATCAAACGTGAGCCGAACAATTTGATCGTAAATCGTTCTTAAATGTGTTTACGCAAACAGTTTGGGATTTATCAAAATTTTCGTATATCAGTTTGTTAGTAGGATCCAAAGAAATTTAGTGCTCTAAACTGTTCGTATTGTATGCGTAAATGGAAAAACACAGCTGTAAAGCATGTTTTTTGTGTTTTTGCTGTTATCATTCCATTCACTTATCTTTCATTTGGATTAAAAATGAGTAGCAAATTGTTTGGCAGTAATATAACTATTATAACAGTTCAAATTTTTATATAAAATCACTATTAGATTCAACATTAAATCAGGTGATGCTTCATTTGTGTAATCCTGATTAATCAAATTAATTCTTAATTGGAATTTTACATGAATTCCATAAAACATGTGAACGTGCCTGATTCTTCTAAGAAAAACTTAAGCAGTCAACACGTCTCCAAAACAGTGCAGAAATAGGACTGTCATAATATATGTGTTTTCTTATTACATTATTATTTAGTAAACATAGGTTCTTATGTTATTGGACTAATATAGGCAGCCATTTACTGTGTAGGAATTTGCAATCAAATTTTCTCATGTCTTTCAAAAATAAATCTAAATATTACAATTTTTGTCATTATTTTATACAAGGTGAAAGAGTGAAAGGAAAGGGACTGCAGAATGGAAGAGAAAGACGAGGGTGCACTGTTATCGAGGATCCTAAATACGTAATAGTTCTAATTTGAATTAATTATTCTATGTGTGATTTGAACTGATTTTGGAAAACATGACAGTCCCTGTGACTTGCTTTACTTACATTACTTCCATGAATACGCTTTCATTTACTGAATTGGCAGCTGAACACACACAGCACAGCTACGACTAAACACACTCCTGCTACCAGCACAGCTAGAGCTGAACACGATCCTGCTACCAGCACAGCTAGACAACTACTGAACACACTCCTGCTACCAGCACAGCTGGAGCCAAACACATACCCTGCTACCAGCACAGCTAGAGCTGAACAAACACCCTGCTATCAGCACAGCTGCAACTGAACACATTCCTGTCATCTGCCCAGGTAGAGCTGAACACACACCTGCTACCAGCACAGCGATATCTGAAAACAGTCCAGCTACCAGCACAGCTAGAGCTGAACAAACACCCTGCTACCAGCACAGCTACGACTGAACACATTCCTGCTATCTACCCAGGTAGAGCTGAACACACACCTGCTACCAGCACAGCGATATCTGAAAACAGTCCTGCTACCAGCACAGCTAGAGCTGAACACACACCTTGCTACCAGCAGAGCTACTATTGAACATACTCCTGCTACCAGCACAGCTAGAGCTGAACACACACCTTGCTACCAGCAGAGCTACTATTGAACATACTCCTGCTACCAGCACAGCTAGACACACAACTGGCAAGTTCAACCTAGAGAAAGCAATAATGTTCAGCGCACTTAAAATTATGTACAACAAATGTATGTAAATTATTCTCTCTCAATGTCAAAATCATTTCATAAACCTGTTTTACTTTTAAATCTTACTTAAAGCGTCTTTTTGTTTGAAAATGTTCATTAATTAATGTAGTTCAGAATTGCTTGAAATCATTTGATCAAATTTGGAGGAGTAAATGCAATTGCTATTTTACTGGTATAAACATTTTCAGCCTTCACCATTTCATTCTGAGAATAATTTGTATAAACCATGTGGTCACCACAAACACTTCTCATTCATGGTGACCACTCAGTCAGTTACAGCAGCAGCATGAGTGGAAGCAAGAACAGCTATAGAGCATAACAACATACTAAACATGTACACAATCTTTGTTAATCCAGATTCATCACAACCAATCCATAACTGTTGCACCCTAAGGCATGTTAGGAATTTTCACTTAAAATAATCTGTCTTGTTGATTCAGCATAATTGAATTTAGTTGTTTTTCATTTATGTGAATTTAAATAAATTGCACAAGATTATATGATGTACAAATTTAAACACAATTTGTTGATGTAATATGAACTCAAAACACTTAAACAAGCCCCTTAGTTCATTACTATCCATCTTCAACCAACTAAACATTTTACTTTGAAAGTAAGTAACTGAATTAAGGTGTCTGTACCCAAAACAATCAAGCATAGTGAAAGTCTCACCAATTTGAGTGAATAGAACACTATGCAGTCATGTTTTGACAGAAACCCTAATTTATATGCATTGCATTTTACAGCTAGTGGGAGACACTTATTTGATTAAACTGTCTGAAATTTGGAATATCATTTATAATGAATTTGAAGTATTTGGAAAATAATTAATATTTCAATTTTGCATTTATTTCTTTAAAATGCTATTTTGTAATCAGTTATTTCAATTATTTGAACTACATGGTGGCCATGACCAGGTGCTGGAGACAGTGGTCGACACCATGAGCAGAGCAATCTGCCAGTTTAAACACCTGTGCCCAGTTAAGTAAACAATCACTTTCGTTAAGGCAGGGGAGAAAGCTCAAACCCAACCCAAGACTCCAACCGGCCTTCTAGGAGCAGCCAGAGACAGGCTGGGACCTGGGAAAGTACAGCAAGCCTCAAGGATGCTGTGGATCTAGAGGAGTGAGCCATGGCAGAAAGATACTCAGACACAAGTCAGGCCTGATCAACCCCAGCTATGTCACCTGGGTGAGGGTGTCTGATGTTGAGAACTGAAACACCCAATGGCCCTGCATAACATCACTGATGATGTGTCAGAGTGCACCAGACAGTGTATAAAATATCAAAAGTATTTGCTTTTTCAAGACAATATTTGCAAATAGTGCAAATAAAAGTAATTTGTTTGGCCCACTTCATTTGCACATAATTCAAACACAGAAAACAAATATTTCAAATAAAAATAAAAAAATGAGCAATTAGTATCTGTATTTGACTCAGGTCAGAAAAGCTAAAATAGGAGAACCTCAGCTGTACTTAAACCCCCCTCCCCTGTGTTTCTTACTTTCTGTGTCTTACCCTCATGCCTGTCATGCCTGATCCCTGGAGAGTCTGAGATGTTTGAATAAACTTCATCAGGATCCATTTTCTCAAACATGCCCTGTGCTGCACCTCACTCTGCTCTGAACACTCACTGTGCTGTACCTCACTCTGCTCTGAAACACAATGTACTGTAGTTTACTCTGCTCTGAAACACACTGTGCTGTAGTTTACTCTGCTCTGAAACACAATGTAATGTAGTTTACTCTGCTCTGAAACATATCTGTGTGACAGAATGAGGAAGTTCCCCTCTCTTTATTCTGTACTGTGTGCCACAGCCCAACCCCAATGTGTTGTAGTGTTTTTGGTGCAGACACATCAGACTCTGACAGTTGCCTGTGTAAAATAGATCATTTGAAAAGAACATGGATCCATTAACTTCATTCTCCAGGTTTTAATTTGGCTCATGAGTATGACACTGCTCTGTCAACAGCAGGGCAAATTGAATTTCATATTTTAGGGTGTACTTACACTCTGCGATCCATTCCGTACCTAAACATGTTTGACCCCAAGGTCCAGTTAGTTTGACTAGTGTAATTGCTCCAGGCCTGCTTGGGCATGGTTCAGTTGGTCTTGGGCATGGTACACATCTAGTGTGATCGCCAACTGTGCCCGAGCGTGGACCTTGACCATGTCAATGACTGTCCCATTTAACATGGCTGCAAAGGGATCACTTTGTTTTACGGCAGATGTCAGGTGTTGGGAGTGGGTATAACCCAAACCTTTCACCAGACCAGGACAAGGTAGGTAAGCCCCACATGTTTATTAAATCAAAACAAAAAACACCAATTCATAAAACACACAGCGAGTTAGTCCTTTTTTTTCCCCCCAGGGATCTGTGCGGAGCTCCACTTCTGCCGCCGCACTCAGGATGCCCGCCTAAAAACATGCACAACAACAACACTCGTCCACACACAAAAAGGAAAACAACAAAAATGAAATTAACCAAACCCAAAAAACTTAGCTTGGTCCTGGGTCGCCCACAGCAATCATTCAGTGAACAAATGACTGACGCACCCGCCCCGGTCTCCCAAGCTCACCTGAGGAAGCAGCACACCAACAGCCCTGTCAGGACAACTCCTGACACGCGCTCTCATGCATGCATATCTCTCCTTCTCTATCCATTCATTCCCTCCATTCATTCAGCCACGTGCAATCCTTTGTGTCCTCTCTTTCCTTCTCTCCATCTCCTTTTCCTCCTTTTAGTTATCCATTACAATTTAGCGTGTTAGCATATCTATTTATCCAGTTTGTATAAATACAACGTTTTTGATTGACATGGTGTCCGTCTCAATGTTGTTCACACATTGAGCTAAAGCCAACTCACTATCAAAGGAATCTTAGTTAAAGTTAATTTTTAATCCAGATATAAAGTTATTAATACACTCATCACACAGTGAGTAAATGAATATGGGGACATGCAGACCCTGCTCCATACCTCATCACACAGTGAGTAAATTTTGGTTAAATATGGGGACATGCAGACCAGCTCCATACCTCATCACACAGTGAGTAAATGAATATCTCTGCAAAAACATGCAGACCCTGCTCCATACCTCATCACACAGTGAGAAAAACAGGAATATTTGGTTACATGCAGACCCTGCTCCATACCTCATCACACAGTGAGTAAATGAATATGGGGACATGCAGACCCTGCTCCATACCTCATCACACAGTGAGAAAATGAATATGGTTACATGCAGACCCTGCTCCATACCTCATCACACAGTGAGTAAATGAATATGGGGACATGCAGACCCTGCTCCATACCTCATCACACAGTGAGTAAATGAATATGGGGACATGCAGACCCTGCTCCATACCTCATCACACAGTGAGTAAATGAATATGGGGACATGCAGACCCTGCTTCATACCTCATCACACAGTGAGTAAATGAATATGGGGACATGCAGACCCTGCTCCATACCTCATCACACAGTGAGTAAATGAATATGGGGTCATGGAGACCCTGCTCCATACCTCATCACACAGTGAGTAAATGAATATGGGGACATGCAGACCCTGCTCCATACCTCATCACACAGTGAGTAAATGAATATGGGAACAGACCTCTCTCTCTCACCTCTGTTAGCATTAGCTGAGCTGCAGCAGGGAGACTGAGAGCCCTTACAGTCCTCCTTCACCTGTTCCTCCTAGCGCAATCTCTCTCTCCCTCTCTCGTCAGGAGTCACACTTGCGCCCCTTGCGACCCTCCCACCACAGGTACAGGGACACGAACAACAAGGACACAGGGAATCAGGTAAGCAGAGTCTTTATTATAAATTAAAAACCGCTCATGCTTGGGCAGCCGCCCACTCTGGCCCCCCTCCCCTTCTCCAACTTCCCCCCCTGCACAGCAGTAGCCCCCACCGACCGGCTGGCCCCGTGATGCCGGGACAAGCCCCGGGAGAGGGACTTCCCCACACTGCACCGCAGGCCAGACACTCCCGCGCAGGCCTCCTCCGCGTCCCAAAATAAAACAAAAAACCCAAAGAAAATAGGCAGGGGACTGCTGTTCCATCCTGGAACCACCACGGCCGACTCCTGCAGGCTTCCCCAACTAGCAGTCACTGCCGGTCGGGGACGAAACAGGCCAAGAAGGAGAGAAGGCACAACGCAGATCACCCCTCTGTGGACTGGGCAGGGCAGTCAGACGCACGCTGTGCCTTTTCTTATAACTTACAGGCTTGTAGCTTACAGGCTTTTTTTCCTGTGAAACCACACATGGGCTACTTTCAACCCAAATGCTTGAAACTTTTCCTTGTGATTGTCACCAGCACTCAGGTCGGATAAATCGGAGCTCAAAAATGATGCCGAATTTCTGACAAATAATAATAATTCCAAGTTCGACAATCATTCAATTAATTTTTTCACTGGTTGGATGTTGTTTTTTAGGTTTACCGTCCTCACAGAAGGGGACTAACTGCTGAAATGTTGAAGAAGTTAGTTTTGCTAAAAAACAACTAAACTGAAATGGAAAGACTGTAGTGTAAGGGGGTACATGAAGGAGAATATGTTGTTTTATAAGTTGTTTGGAGGGGGAGCACTTCTTTCTCTCACATACTAAATGTGTTGTATCTTACTCTACTGTAATGGCATTGTTCATTGTCTCTTGCACTTCTCCAAGTGATTTCTTGTAAAGTTAGAGATCTAGAAAATTATCTTACTCTACTGTTGCACTTATTGTAAATCGCTCCTGAAAAAGGCATCTGCTAAATGCCTAAATAGTGTTACAGATAACTACAGGTAATTATTAGATACATTTTCTCACACCAGTATTTTGTATTTTAAATTTGTAATTTGTAACAAGACACTTTCTGATGTATTTGTGCCCATCTCTGCTCACACCGCACATGCACCTAAAAGAAATCCCCCTCCCCCCGCAGGAATTCTTCCAAACAAAAATGCAGAAATGAAAATTAAAGAAACAAAACTGAAACTAAATCAAAACCTCAACGAAAAAACTGTCAGCTGTTTTGCATTTACATTTACATTTATTTAGCAGATGCTTTTATCCAAAGCGACATACAAGGAATACATACAATAGTTACAACTCAAATGCAGCAACAAAAAGCATCATTTATACTAAAGCAGACATATATAATACATAATTCATGAAATGATAAATACAAGTGTTCAATGGGGGTAGATAATAAAGGATAATTAGATTAGGTATATTCTAAAGAGATACCGAAATTGCAATGGACTACGCGTCCATGTCCACATCTGGGGTAGGCTATTTTATCAAAATGTTGAGGGTTATTATCCGATAAAACTTTGCCACTGACAATCAATCACACAGACATACAGAGACGATAGCCTATGGAAATGATCCCATTCCTAAGCACTATGACTACCTGAAATTCCAAAACTGCCTTGATATGTTTAACCTGTACGCTCTTTTCAATGTTTCAGTATGCCTTTTATTTTACATCATACGGCTCAGGGTATCCTTGAACTGCAAGAATGAATTACTCAGCTATTTTTTCAATAAAATTAAGAGACATTTGCTTGTTTTTCCGCTCCCATCAACTGCAAAAATAGAGCAGGGATCTGTTTGTTTTTTACGTCCAACACAACACAGTGGCAGGTGAGCGCAGTGTTCATGGAAAATTCTTAATCAAATTCTTAATCAAATAGGAATAATTGGCTGTGGTGTGGAAATTCCACTTATGTGTGAACGTAGGGTAAGTGTGCCAAGCTTTGCTTATTCTGAAATGGTGCTTTCCCATCCTGGAAACCTCACCTGGTAGAGTGCTCGCTTCGTATGCAAGAGGTAACAGGATCAATGCCTGTGTTCTCCAGCAGTCTGGCTTTACCTCGGTGCATCTTTTCCCATTCCATGATCAACCAGCAGGGAGGCTCAAATGAACCCCCGATACTGGAAATGTGACTGAGAGTGTCAATGCTGAGGACTAGTTTTGCAGTGGCACACAGAATGCTGTTTCAGGTCAGTCGGCGGCTCCGAAATGGAGAACACAGGAGAATCCTTTTTGTGTGCAGCTGTGGCACTGCGTGTTTTCACATAAAAAGATTGGTGTTTTCACATAAGTAGACTCTTAAAAATCTTACCCCCCCCCCATTTAAAACAGGACATATTAAAAGCAGTTTAGGCTTTGGAAAATGTTAAAATTGCTGTATTTCTGTGGGATTCTATTCGTTGTCTAGCAGGTCCGGTTATGTTGTACATGGTTTGAGCACCTGGTCAGCAGAGGGCGCTGCCTGCAGAAGGTATCAATTGCAGATGCCAGCTACTAGCAGAGCAAGATGTGTAACAGTACAAGCAATACAGAGCAGCACAGATGCTAGTGACTGATGCTAATATGTGTTCGGTACTGTTCCTCCAGGTAAGATGCTCAAGAATCACAAGCAGAATGAAATGAAAGCAATATAACACGTGTAAAAACCTTAGACTGTGGCTGTGATGTTGTGATTTTGAATGTGACTTTAAATGGAGACAAGTGAGCCCACAGGAATGAATAGTAACCCAACGTGGCGACGATGCTAACAATGTCGAAAACAAGCTATGAAACGGTCTGCTAAAAGTGAGGAATGTACAACATTTCAGTAAACAAAATCACAAACTGACGATAGTTCGAAGCTAGCCCTTGCGATTGTTAGGACGTGAAAAAGGTTCTAAAAAGCTTTGTTCGTGTGGCCGGGAAGATAGTAGCCAGTTTTCTAAGAGTTTGTCCAGGAAAGCTATCTTCAACAGGTGTTTCTGGTTACGTTAAAAAATTAGTTCATAAGAAGACGTAATTTCGGTATTAAAGATTGTTATTGTTTTGGTGAACTATGAGTGAGACAGACAATAATAAATACTGATGATTTAAGAACACAGGTTAATCGAGAATAAATATAGATTAAAAAAGAAGTTCATTGAAGGTAAATACATGTGATAAAAAATGTGTTCTTTACATGGTTACATGACTGTAATTTGAATGTTTGATTTGTTTAAATTGTAAAATGTGTTTTGAAAGATGCCAGTTACTAGCAGAGCAAGATGTGTAACAGTACAAGCAATACAGAGCAGCACAGATGCTAGTGACTGATGCTAATATGTGTTCGGTACTGTTCCTCCAGGAATAAAAATTAATGTGCTACGCCAAGGATCGGCTACAGCGTCATTCTTAGGAGTGTAACACAGCACCCCAGGTATGCCACGTTGACTCATTTGGAGATTGAAATTTTTTGACTGATAAACTAAGGAAAAGTTGTCTCCATTCATAGGTGTGAACTGTGGGACTGTGCTCCATTGTGTGATAGCGAGTTCGTGTCAACGCTTGTTGCACTAAATTGAACAAAGGTGCTGCGTGGAGAGGTGTGAATTGCAGAAATGAGCTGAAGCCCGACCATGTCGAGAGTCCATTTCTCTTTCTGAAAGGGGAAAATTCAGGGGACGGTGTTCTTTTGAGAACTTTCAGTCAATAAAAGACTTCAGTTGCTGCATCCGATGTAGCGCAACTCAAAAAAACGTTTCAGTCACAGGAAGGGTGGCATTGCTGCTTGTTGAGCAAAGAGCAGTTACATGTTTTTAATGGTAACACTGATTTTTTTGTGGACCAGGCAGGAGTTCCTCTTAATACTGTCTTAAGACTTTCAGAGATATTGCACTTAAAAGTCAAAAAGGTGAGCAACATTGAGAGCTGAAATATTGTTATCCTATCCATTGCAATCAGAGAGCAACATCTTGGCTAATTTTTATCTGTCTGGGACTAACACTTCATCACCAAAAAAAGCCAAATCAGAGATCTTGAAATCTGACACAAGATTATCAGCACACTCAGACGTAAACAAAGCCCTCTGTTAGAACTATGCCAGTATCCAGCAGATGCTTCAGGGTTTAACTGAGGATGCTAATTGACCTGTACGATACTTTGAACCAAGTGTGATCTCTTAGAGACTATGTGGCAGGCCTCCAAGATCAGCTCAATGACTTTGAGATAGACACAAAGGGTATGATTTATACTGTGTCTGAATTGTACAAAGAGTGAGGAAATCCAACGAATCCTCTGAACCTGAGAGCCGGATTTCAAGCCATACATGATTTGATATAATCTGTTTGATATAAATATAACTCAACTATTAAATAGCCTTACCTTAGAATATCCCTCTCGGCAAATGAAGGTTGAAACTTTAGCAGTGCATCACTGTGTGCAGGAAAAGCTCAGCTATGACTTGGGAACAAAAACAGCAGGCTGAAATTTGATGGTTTTTAGGTTGAACAAAGAAATTGTGCAAATATAACTGCATAGATGGGTATGGAAATCCTACTACCTCTACGTATAATAGGTTATTCTAATCATTACTTCATGTTCACTGGATGCATATGTTTCACGTTGCCTACTTATGGAAAACATCTAGGCCATATTTATGATTTCAGACTAAGAGGTGATCATTGGAAGCCACACACTTCAAAGTGGGTCCAGTGTGCAGCTCTTCCTCTGTGGTGTGTTGTCTGCAGCACAGCAGTCATGTGTCTTCCTTTACCAGGCATTTGTGGCTCCTCCCTCCTGGACACTAACTTGGTGGGTTAGAAAAGCAACAAAGACAAACAGAGGAGCATTTTTAACATTTGGTAAATTAAATCCCATAGTAGTCATAATTCTGAATTTGCATAGTCCAGGAAGTCTGGTCCTTAAAAAGGTGTGGAATGGGGGAACAGGTGGATGTTCTTGACAGATGACATGCAGAATAAACAGTCCCCAGTGATGGTCTGTCAGCTCCCTGACAACACCCTGAAAAAGCCTGCAGAGTGACTACTTTCTGTCACCTCATTAGTTAAGTAGAGACAGAAGGAAATCACTCTCATGCAGACTGTTTCAGGGTGTTCTTGGAGAGCAGCGGTGCGTTCATCTTGGGCGTGTAAATAGTGTTCTTGGTTCTGGTATGGTGGTGGTATTGTGAGGTAGTGTGGGTTTATCTCAGTTTGAATATTGTTCTCTGCACTGTAACATTTGTGTTTTGTACTGTGTGCACAATGGGCTGGGGTTCATTTGTCATTACTTTAGAATGCAGTCATAGACTTCAATTCCCAGAAGCACTCGCCTGCCTTATATTGTCTTAGATTCAATATTAATATCAATTCAAAATCACCCCAGAGAAGAAGTTGATCCTTGAATGTCATTGTGTAATTCACACTGTCGACAAACACAAGAGAATAGAAACAACAAGACACCTTGCACAAACATGCAAAACTGGGGTGAGCTAGAAGAAAAGGTTAAAGACAAATGAGGGACCAGGATGGGAGTCTATACAACAAATCAAATGGAAAGCTAACAATAGTAAAATAAGCAGCAGAAAAATAGGCAGAAATAAAAGGCACACATTTGACTCCTTACCCAGACATCAGTTTAGTGACCTAATTGCTAACCGCATTAGGGTGAGTTTCAATAATGTATCCCCCTTTTCCTTTGCTATCACCTTGTCTCCTCTCTCTCTCCAATACTGGCACATTAGAGGGAGGGGGGAGATGAGACGAGATGGGTGTGGAGAAGAGGAGTTAACATTTTCAGAGTATTGAAATGTACTCCTGGGCTCACTTGAGATAATTTAAAAAAACCAGAGGAGTAGAAGTCAGTGTTTTCAATGAAACTGAGAAAACAGTAAACTGTATTTTGAAAAAAAAAAAATGAAGCTATAAACGATGAGTATGAGTCAAGCATGTATCTGGCAATGAAAGTAGGAGGTTCTCATTATTTACAGACAAAAAAGTCTATTTCACTCATTGTTGGATGTCCTTATTCATCACAGAGGGAAGGTATATACATTTCAATTAACATGATATTCTTTATTAAAATGCAGAGTAAATTGTAAATATATTAGTGCATAAATGCTGCTCACGTCAAAAGTACACAATTGTCTGTCTTCATAAAAAAATCAGAACTATTGAACATTTAGTGTTATTGAAATAAAAACATAAACCATAGACATTACCATTTCATTCTGAAACACCCTGTTTTCTCAAAACTATATATGTGAACCACTGTAACATAAACCATACTGGCAAAACTGTATAAATCTCTGGCAAAATTAAACACATAAAGATAAAAGTAGGTCAGCTACAGTCAACTGTGAATTACAAGGCCGATCAAAACTAAAAAAGTTAGTCTACACTGTCTCTGATTGTGTCAGACCACAGGACCTCATTCACAAAGCAACAAATATTCCCCCACATAGATATGCATGTGTTTGTTAGTGAGAGTGTGTATGTGTGTCAGACTACTTCAGGGGGCACAGGGACACTGGAGAATTATAGCTAAATGCTGTAAACCCAGCACAGAGTGGTGTGTGTCTAGTGAAGCTGGTGTGGTATCTGTGCAGGAGGGTCAGTGTGTCAGAGTCAGAGACACTGTAGAAGGACAGAGTGCCTGCCAGACAATCCACACACACTCCTACTCTGTACACACACACTCCTTCACCATCAGCATCATCACGCTCTCTTACTCTGCGGTAGAGGGAGGGGGGGACAGATATGTCTGTTTTTTTCTTATTGTGACAGATAGAGTAACTGTGCTTAGAGCACTCCAGACTCCAGGAGTTTCTATTCTGTCCACACCTTACATCATCACTACATCCTTTCCTGCTGACTCCTTTATATGTCACTGCTATGTAAATCCATCCCTCATCAGCCACACTCCACTCAGCCTCCCAGTAACTGCGCTCAGACAGACTCTCTCTACACACAACCTGGGGCCACCAGTCAAATCTCTCTGGATGATTAGGATATTGTTGCTCCTCTCTCCCTCGTGTCACTTTCCTGTTCCCCTCAGACAGAAACAGATTTCTGTGTGCCGAGTTTGGATCCAGTGTGAGCTGGCAGCCATCTACGGACCAGAGACATTAATGAGATCAATTATCATATTCCTATCAAGTCATATATGAATTATTAATATTCATCTCATATGTGTAATGCAGTGTGTGAGACAGAGAAACAGGGTTGTGTTTGTCTATGCACTCCATCGTGTGTGAATGTGTCAAATATAGACACGTTTATTGCAAGTGTCTATATTTGGGTTCATGTTTGTAAACACAAGCTGTAAACAAACACAAAGACTGTTCTCAATAAACATATGAGACAAAATAACACACATGCATGCGTGTGCAGGCACACACACACAAACAGAGCACAGTTCTGTGAGTATGTAAAGAGTTCTGTCCAGATACGGAGACACAGACTCACATTTTCTGGGTCCTGGTTTGTTCCTGCTCTCATCTCCATGGTCCACACTGTAGAAACAGCAGAACAGACAGTGACTGAGTGACACACAGTGTGGAAACTCTCTGTACTTACAGCAGTGTGTCTATGAGGTGCAGTGTGGAAACTCTCTGTACTCACAGCAGTGTGTTTATGAGGTGCAGTGTGGAAACTCTCTGTACTTACAGCAGTGTGTGTATGAGGTGCAGTGTGGAAACTCTCTGTACTTACAGCAGTGTAAGTGTGCCCAGTTTAGCAGCAAAGAACGCTCTCACTCCTGAGTCTCCTGGGTTATTGTAGCTCAGATCCAGCTCTCTCAGGTGTGAGGGGTTTGAACGCAGAGCTGAAGCCAGTGAATCACAGCCTTTCTCTGTGACTTGAGAGCCTGACAGCCTGCAGAGAGAAGATGACCAGCTCTAGACAAACACAACTTAAAGGACCTGAATATCAAACAACACATTACCAAGTACATTACACACCTAAGAGAAGTATAAAATATCGTAAGAAAATAAGAATACACAATGGCAGGGCTGTGGAATTAGTAGGATGTAGTATCTGCTGTGACAGAGGGGCAGATGTGGCCACTGTTCTAGGTAGTGAGTGAAAGCAATGGGTGACATCTGAGTTGATTCCAAATCCTCCTCATGTGTGCCTGTCTGTTAGTGAGCCTATCGCTGTTCAAGTTCCTGCAGTCTCTCCAGGCTGAGGGAGGGAACAGGAACTGACATCAGTCCAATGGGAGGAGCAGAGGAGTTTGCTTCCCTGCAGCTTCCCTTCTTTCAATGGCTTTTCCTTCAACCCTTTAACTAACCCCACACAGTTCTCAATTGCAGCAACCGCTTGAGGAAGGATCAGAAAATTCTTCTGAAGTGTGAGCCTGAGCTTTGAGACCTCTGAAAAAAGGTGACAGAAAGCAAAAAGCACAAGAAGAGACAGAAAGCAACAAAAGACAGGCATTGTCAATGTGCTTGGCCCTTCCATTTATGTAAGTATTTTTGGATATGGCTGCAAGGTGCTCCACGTGACGATGATGATGCACTGCAGTGTATTGCCCCTGCCCTGTTGTATAATTTGACTGAAGGAAAACAGACAGTGCCTGTGTAACATAGTTACAAGTTAGCCAGTAAAATTCTGTTTAAACCAGCAGCTAATGGTACAACTCCACGATGAATACAGCAAAGACGATGTAAATATAACATATAAATAAATATAAAATATTATATATATTTATAATGTTTGTTAGTATATACATTTTTATATTTTGTATCAAATTGATGCATCTCCTGTCAATACATTTGTAGCCCACTTCCTCAAAACTATTTTAGCAATGCAAACTGGTTGCAAGCGATAACTGGGCAACAGCGAATTGGTGACACACAGCAACAAAGTCGCTCCTGGTATTAGCGCAGGGTAAGGCGCATTGTCAACCATTTTAGGCGCCATTTGAAGCCCTGCAATGCCTTATAAACATTAGCAGGGGATAATGTGAGTGGCACAGATGGACACACACACTCACACACATGGTGTGGTGTACATGAAATATCACCAGGGTTGGGTCAGATTACTTTGAAATGTAGTCAGTTACTGAATACACATTACATGGCAATTTTTGTAATTAGTAACGTAATCCATTGGATTACAAAATAAATGTAATCTAATCTGAATATTTTTTTTTATTACTTTTGGATTACTTCAAAATCAAACATTGAAAATATTGCACCTTGTACACAAAAATTTGATAATATCAACTTGTCATATGTTCAGTTTAGCTTGCTAGCTAACTACACTGGAAATGAGTGATCAGCATTGTATTTCTAGAGGACAAAAACTGAAAATTGCACAAAGTACAGCAGACTTCAGCTAGCATCAGGAGTGCTCAGACTCCATACAATTGTATTGGGTTATGCATGGCAGATCCAATATCCGTAATTTGCTCAGTATTGCCTGTTAGCTAATGAGCAAAGCCATTGCTACCAATGTCAACCATACCACTGTGGCAGATGCAAAATGAGCTGTTGAGCACTGCGGTGAAAATGGTCGAAAGAAAATTCCATACCCAATATTCCATACAATATTGTACAGTATTGACCTACTTAACCCATAAATCACCTTGCCAGATACTTTAGCTGAAATACCGTACAGTATGTGTACAGTATCCTGGCTATTTAGTAAATAAAGGTACACTACAGTATCCAATATAGCTTTATACAATAATATGGTTTGAGTCCTTCTCCTGTTCAGATTTACCCTGTTCTGTGTCACGCTCTCAACAAAACAACAAAATAAATGATAGAGCATAATATGATACGATGGATATATATATATATACATGATATATATTGTAATATCACACAGCCCTAGCTAAACCTATACCACATTTTTCTGCAACGTTAGCTAACTAACATTAGCTGGTTGACGTTAGCTATGCTAGGCTAACTGAGAAGGAAATTTACCTCTAAGTAATCCTGATTACATGTAATCTGTTACTACCCAACCCTGAATATCACATACCTGTTCCATGACCTCTAAATCCTTTAACCATACAGAATATTGAAAAACAATATCACCATTGACTTTAACCAAAAATTCTAAACTAACTGTATACTTTTAAGTGAATAGTGCTACATTCGTGCTTTTTTCTTCTGCACCCACAACTGTAAATTTTTAATTTTTTTTATTCTAGCTCAACAACACACCTAAATCTGCTTCTGAACAAAAATATGATGGGAAATTAGTACTAAAAGTTTCATTAAGTTTAATTGGTATTTAAGTGTGCAACAACTTTAATTAGAAGTTGGTTCCGGTTAGCTATGCTAGCATTATTCCGTTCAGTGGGGACGTTAGTTTTGCTAGCTAAGTTAGCATTGGCTTCGGAAAACTTGCGGTATGGGTTTTTAGCTTATCAGTTAATTGTGCTTTTCAAATGTCATATCGATGATATAAATTAAGCTATAATTCAAACCTTACAGCCTTCTAGAACTCATCGTAATGTAAATATTTCAATAAGGGACTACCGAGGAGATCTCCTCACTGATAGATACTTTTTGTAAATTTCTTTTTACCATTTAAAAAATATTTAGCCCCTAGAGTGAAATGACAAGCCCGAGTTGTGAGTTTGTTGTAAGTTTTATTATATGGGCTAAGCAGCTGGGTATTTCCAAGGTGGAGATAAATGTAATACAAGCACAATAAAAAGAAACTTTATCAAATGTTACAAGTGCTGTCCTGTCATTGTCCTGTCAGCCAGTGTCATTCTGTCAATGTTGAAATGAGCTGTGTTTGGGGTGTTGCGCAGTAGCAAAGAAGCAAGTATATAAACCATCTCTGTTTGCATTCTCCATCCTTGCGAACTCGCGAGACCGTTCTTGTCAAGAACAGTTGGCAAGCACAATCTTGTACAAGTTCGTTCTTGTGTTCTTGTTATTGAGAAACACCCATGGTTTAGTGCATTGCTGCCTCCCACTGGTGTAGTTACACCATTGCCACTTTAGAGCTGTGAGGGCTCTACCGGTCAGCACGGTATATGCAAAATTCCTATTGTAGGGCAAATTCATACTGGGGTACTTTCTATACCTTTTATACTGTCCACCCCTAGGGTATAGGACAATGATTGCCATTATTAGCATGCACACCAACAGCAGAATATTTATGGGGTTCATTCATAATGATCAGATCATGCAAGGTAGACTTGTCTGGGGTTTGTGTTTGTTACTCACCCCAGTCTCTGCAGTTTACAGTGTGGGTCCTCCAGTCCAGCAGAGAGCGCTCTCACTCCTGAATCCTGCAGCTCATTGTCTCTGAGCTCCAGATCTCTCAGCTCAGAGTGGGGAGAAAGCAGGACTGAGGCCAGATCATCACAGCAGCCCTCTGTGAGATTACACCAACCCAGCCTGTGGAGACAACACACACGCTGTAAAAATACACCAACCCAGCCTGTGGAAAGAACACATCCACCACAAATATACACCAACCCAGCATGTGGAGAGACCGCACACTACAAATATACACCAACCCAGCCTGTGAAGAGAACACACACACACACACACACACACACACACACACACACACACACACACACACACACACACACACACCATATGGTCTGTGATTGATAAAATCCTTTGATCTGACAAGATTTCACTGCCATTTTGCTGGTGTATGATAAGAAACTAAATTTCCTGCATTACATGCAGCCTGAAGTGATACATTGGTTAGTAATCCCATGTTATATGCTTTTGTGATGGTCAGGTTATAAACAGTATAAAGTACATTTAAATATTTATGTACAGTGTTTGTCATCTAATATTTAGACTCTAGAAGTCAAAGCTTGACAGAGTTGCAACAGTGACATATATAACATTTTCTACTCTACTGAAGGGATGTTTGTTACTAAATATTATACTATATATTTACACTTTTGTCAAACCAAGGATAATAAGGATGTTGTTTTTGGAACTATTTCTTCATATAAGGACTCTGGGAAGGATAAAACTTATCTATGGAAAAATGACAAGTGTGAGAGTAGAGAGATTTTTCATTATCATAGATAAACCCTACCTTACCTCTCTATATATACCCACACATTCTGCAGAGAGAACACACACAAAAGAACATAATCTGTTCTTGCACAGTGTGAGGGACACATCAAACCAGTATCTCACTTTTAAAACTTTAACACAAAAGTATTCTGTTCAGAAACCACATGCCTGGCATTTAATCCTGCTTTGCTATGACACAGGTGTAAGAGGAGAGGGATGGGACAAATGTGGACAAAGAAGGAAGGCTGGGGGAGAGAGAGTACACAGAGACAAGGAAGTGTACATCTCTCTGTGTAAAGCCATAATCACTAATTCTATTTACTAAAAGTAACATAGTACACAGCACTACTTACCCCAGTTTCTGTAGTTTACAGTTGGGACTCTTCAGTCCTGCACAGAGCAGCTCCACTCCAGAATCTCCCAGGTTATTGTAGCTGAGGTCCAGCTCTCTCAGGGATGAGTCTGGTGACTGGAGAGCTGAGGCCACAATTTCACAGGACTCTTCTGTAACACCACAGCTGCCCAGTCTGAAAAGAAGGGTTAATGTATTATTAAATATTTAACATGTAATGTTTGATGTAATGTGACATCCCTAGTACTCATTGATGAAGAATGATATTAAGAAATATGTGTTCTACAATGCTCTGATCATGATCTACAACACTCTGCAACTGCAGCACATTAGGCCTGAGAATCAGATGTCCTGCACTACAACTGTGGCTATTACCAAAATAGCCCCTTTTTTCTCTATTCAGACTTGTCAGAAATGTGGCTAATGGCCACATTTCACAGGTCTCCTCTGTAAGACTACAGCTGACCATCCTGCAAAGATGACTGAAATTATTAAATATTTAACATTTAAAAGAAAGTAAACATTAAATGTATATGAATATATCAGTAGAAACTTTTATCTATTCAATACCCACAGTTGGAATACAGTAATACAAACACAAACACTATAATTATACACCAACCCACTTCTTGTGTCTCTGCTATATAATGGACCAGGGCACTATATGGCAGTGAGGACACTGCACTGAAACTGGGGCTACAGGGAACAGACATGCAGTGCCACAGCACATGAGATAGGTGGCGGCAGAGAGTCACACAATAATGGCCATATTTCTATTATGCCATTATTGTGTAAGTGGCACAAAATCATAGGAAGCTAAACACTAGTAATCTGACTGAGAACAACACAGGGTACTGAATGGCTTTGTGTACAAGTACACCACTGATAAGCAGCTGGCTAACTTACATGCTAACTGGGCATCACTCAGACTCAGAGATGCCTTCAGCAGCCTGTAGCTTCCCCTGACTGTGACTGAGAGCCACATAACTGCTCACCATCTTTATTTACCTCAACAACTGTATAGCTGTGTATCTCCAGCTAATGCAGTTTAATATTAAACATCAATAGTAATCTGTGTATCACTTCTCTTCTGTAAGGGCTTGTAAGGACTAATTTCATTCCCATGCATGCAAGCCTGGGCAGGAACCTGGACACTAGGCAACCCCAGCATGATCAAAGAAGGGTTATCCATTAAGGCCCATAAAGCCCAGCTGGACACACTGACGGAGAAGGACAATGACAGCCTTAGGGTGTCAAGTGTCCACCAAAGAGGACTTTACAGTCGTACCATAAATACCAGCAGCCACTTCAATGCAATAGAAACCATAAACACTGGGAAAGACTGAGGGGGGCATGCAGGTGAGACAGCTGCAGGGTTGGAAACAAATAACTGATGTTGTACCCCGGTATGTAAATAAGTGTGTATAGCCCTGAGAGCACCCCTGCAGGGACTCCGTCCATACAGGATGAAAGATGCAGGAGTATTTGTCCCTCAATTCCTTTTGTGTCTGTAGGGGTGGTCTCATGACAGGCTAAGAAGGGAAAAGGGTTGTAGAGTGTGCCTGGCAGAATCCTATTGGATGACTGAAGGACATTGGGGAGTGGAAATGGTTTCTCAGGATGGCATTTAAGGGAAGCTCAGTGATACATTCGGGGAGCATTGCTTAACAAGCTCCTGGCGGCCATAGTCCTTTCCGGAATAATGCGGGGTGCATACTTTGCTGTTTATCCTTGTCTTGTCTTGTTGATATCTCTACATGTAACATCTTGATGGTGACAAATCTTGTGCACTGCAATAAACATTGTTATATTTTCTATTCACAATAATGCTTCCTATTCATTCTATTTCATCTAGGTGTGTGACCAAGGGGCATCCAGTGTGGCAGCTGAGGTACGGAGGCTTTCCAGAGGTTTGTCCCGGATACAGGGCCCCAGGTTCTGCAGCCTATCCTGTTCCGCTTGTAACATTTGTTGCAAGACTAGCGGGGTATGCTAGGATCTCAACTCTAGCCGATCTAGGCCTAGAAACCTCTGAGTGTAGCCAGACACCACTGTAGGCAGATGGATGTAAGCCAAGGCTGAAGGCAGCCAGACACCATAGCAAGCCATTAGGTGTAAGCCTAGGTTGCAACAAGTCCCTTTAGGTTGTAGGAGCGGTCAGACACCATGGCAGACCATTAGGGTGTAAGCCTAGGCTGTATGCAGCCAGACACCGCGGCAGACCACTGAGTGTAAGCCTCGACTGTACTACTGTCATAGACCTCTGAGTGCGGCCAGACACATAGCAGGCCACTAGGTGTAAGCCTAGGCCGCAACAAGTCATAGACTTCCTAGATCCGCTGCGTTCATATCTTAGGTTGGGGACCTGAATCCTGGGGCGAACCTGGTTATGCCCTGCATTTTGTTGTCAGCACCTGTTTATCTGTTTGATAACTGCCTATGGAAGTGTGCGTAGAAGTCTGTGTTTCATTGTTTAAGTTCCCTTTAGGTTTGATACCTTGTGTTGCCCTAGACTACAAGCGGATTCCAACGTGGTACGAGTGGAAATCAACTACTAAGCGGCAACGTGGAGGGGACACAACATAACTGACGTCACTGCAACAAAACACACATTTTTCACCTAACTTTCTTTCCCTCATAAACCAACTTCTTCCTTACAGGCTTACAGATGAGAAACATGAGAAAACTTTAACATTTTGGTTATTTACCATGTTCTCTTCTTTTATGCTGACTTACAATGCACACAGCCTGAGAGGGACAAATGGTCTCCCCTTGTACATACCCCTAAATCAGTGAACAAAGAAGTAACAAGCATATCAAGCATGGTAAACCTAAATTGAATTGCAGGAAATACTTAAAACACAACACTAATGATGACCAAAATGGGTCCACAAAAAGCCCTGATGTGCCCCTCAAATGTAGAATCCATTGATAAACATGCCCAACCGTAGGGGGCCACACCTCTCTCTCTTTCTCTGGAGCATTTCTGTGTGTGTGTGTGTGTGTGTGGGATCACATTCCATTTTAAATCCCAAGGCTATTAGTAACTGTAATAGTAAGAAAAAAAAGGGGTAATATATTTATCTACAAGAAGATAAAATCCTGTTAAAGTTAAAAAGCTGATAAGAGAAGGATCTTATTGAAAAAAGGGCTGAGAAATGATTAAAAAGATCATAAGTTCACTATAAATATGGGTTAAAAGAGAAAACAGTAAATGCTGTAAACTCATGGGATGTTTGAGAAGGACTTAAAATGTTACGTGTATTATTCATTCATTGTTTGTTTCATTTGTTCCAGTTAAAACTAAACGATAATGATCTGTTGTCCACTACGGTGGTCTAGATCGTTTAGAATCGGGGATTGATTGTTTTGGTCTGCGCCCACATACGGGTGATATTGCACGCAATGTTGTCCTGAATTAATTAATAAAGCAGCTCTGGTTGAGGAAAGACGGTTTTCACTCGTGTGATTCTTTTTCCTCGGTTTTGCCGGAGTGCAACATTTGGAGGCACCGCTGGGATGGGATAGTGAGAGTGTCGTCTATCATCCGAAGCTGACTCTCTCGCTATTCATCCCTCCTAATACATCCAGCAACGTGTGGTAGCATAGTAGCAGCAACGGTAGTTCATCGGCAGCTTGCAGTGGTTCAGCAGCGGTCGGCAGCGCTCCAGCAGCAGCGGTGGTTCAGCGGCAGCCTGCAGTGTTTCAGCAGTAGCAGTGAAACGATAACCCGAGTGTGTGTGTGCCGAACAACAGCAGCGGAAGGAACTGGGACACGTATGTGGATGTGCAACACTAACCTGCATACAGCTAGCTACAGTGAAAATAGATCCGAAAGTGGTTAAAGCTACAATAACGAGATAGGAGACAGATTTGACGTTGCGGAAAAAGAAAATGGCTTTGTTAGAGATTGAGGATTTGAAACTGGAAGTGATTGGAGCATTGTACACTTTGACTAAAGATGTTCTCTTGGAACTTTGCAATATTCTTGACATACGGGAGTTGGGCTTGGTAGACATAACTGATAAAAGTCGCTCTTTCCTCATTGCATTTATCGGGCGTCACTTAGATAGGGAGGAGTTGAAAGAGCTAGAAGACGAGGGCATGGCAGAGTTGCTAATGGTGAGGGACAAAATGGCGGAATTGAAGGAGGCTGTTCAAGCTAGCGGCTCAAACGGTGCAATGCCAACTGTAGCACAACCGGCTAGGATTCAGGAGCAGGCGGCTCAACTCTCAGAACAGGAGAAGTTGCAAAAGGAACTAGAAGCCATTACCTTAGCTCTGAAATTATCATTACAGAAAAAGCTAGAGGGAGGTCAGGTACCCCTACAGAAGAGTGGAAATGGCAATAACCAAGGCCAAGCTTCAGTCCAGCAACAGCTGTCACAAGGACGTTTTCCAGTGCAGTGGAGCAGAGAGTTTAAGATCTCTGGACAGGTTGGGGAGCCAGGACAAAAGGATAAACTTAGTTTCTCAAGTCTGGCTCATCAAATTGAGCAAGGTATAAAGAAGGGGTTTCCTGAGGCAGAGACCGTTGATGCAGTGGTCCGGGCCATCGCGCCAGGTTTACAGCTTCGCAGTTACCTGGAGGGGAAACCAGATTTAACCTTACCCACACTGAGGCGAATTCTCCGCTTCCATTATCAAGAAAAAGGGGCAACAGAGTTGTACAAGCAATTAACATCAGAGGTGCAGAGTAGCAAGGAAAGCCCACAAAACTTTGTGATTCGGGCGCTTGACTTGAGGCAAAAGATCCTGTTTGCTTCCCAAGAAGCTGAATCAGGCTTACAATATGACCCTGTCCTCGTGCAGAGCATGTTCCTGCACACTGTTCTCACAGGCCTGCAGAATGACAGTATTAGAAATGACCTCTTACCATACCTGCAGCAACAAACCTGTAGCGATGAACTGCTCCTTGAGAAACTGAATATCGCCTGTGCAAATGAGACTGAGAGACAGAATAAAAGAAGGCAGGTAATGCAACAACGGCCAGCCGCTGTACACTCAACTCAGTCAGATGATCAAATCAGAGAGAAGAGAAACAAAGAGCCAAACCGAGACAACTCAAGCAAAATACAACCAGATGTACTGAATGAACTGAAAGAGCTACGTTCAGACATGGCATTATTAAAAACTCTCAGTGGTGAAGTGGCACAGATCAAAGAGTCAATCCGGCAGCCCCCTCTAGCACCAGCGCAGTCTTCATTCCCCCCAGTAGTGCAAGAGTACGCCCCTGCCCCTCAGTTTCAGCAGCCATTACCAAACCTCTGGCCTTCCCCAGGGCCAGGTGTGAGGGGTGATACAGCGCAATTCCAACAACGGTTTACCCCCCAGTGCCACTATTATCCCTTACAGCGTGCACGTCAGAGAAAATGTATCGGCTGTCACCAAAACAATGTTGAGTACTGTACCCATTGTTACAGATGTGGCAGTGGGGAGCACTACCTTGCTGGATGCAGAGCCAAGGAGACAAAGCCGGCAGGCCATTTAAACGAGAGAGGGTTACCCCCACGGGACCGGGAGTAACCAGGTGCAGTAAAGGGTCCCAACAGAACTGTTTGTGGTGTGGTGTCATTTCATCGTGCCAAAAACTGAGAGTATGTTCATCCTGTAAGAAGGGCACGTACTGTTCAAAGGTCTGCCAAGGAAAACATTGGTCTAAGCACAAGAAACAATGCAAGTCTGAGACTCGGCCTGTAACACATTCTAACCACACTGAGAAAAAAGACAAACAGCCTCAGCTAGTTGATCTTGTCGGACAACGCTGTGTCATTAACTGTTACATCCAAGGTTGCAAGACGCAGGCATTATGGGATACTGGTTCCCAAGTCTCGATTGTGAATGAAAGGTGGAAAAAAGCACACTTGCCATCAGAAAAATTGAGAAATGTGTCAGAACTGATTGATGGGCCAGATGATCTCAGAATAGCAGCCGCTAATGGACAAAACATGCCGTACAAGGGCTGGATTGAGGTCACCTTTAAACTAGCTGGAGATGGCGATGTTACAGAGGAAGTTATTGTTCCTATGCTAGTTATGAAGGACCGGCAAGTCCGTCAGCCCATTATAGGCTACAATGTCATTGAACAAATTGTGACAACGGCTGTCAACCATCCAGGGGAGACAAGCAGAGAACAGCTACACGCAATCCTTAAAGCTACTTTTCCAAGCTTAGGGAAGACTAGCGTCCCTGTTTTCATTGATGTAGTGAGTGCAGAGCAATCATATGAATATGTCGTAAAAACAGCAAAAGAAAGAGTCAACATCCCAAAGCATTCCTCTGTTCAGGTTGAATGCAAGGTGAAGAGACAGCCCCTAAAAAAGGATGTCATGCTCCTCTTTGAGCCAGAGGTGAACCCTCAGTGGGCTGAAGGGCTTGACTTTTGTGAGACACTTGTAACTTTGAGAAGTGGGGCACCACCTTACATTGTGCTGGATGTCCAGAATCCCACTGATCATGATATCACATTGGCTGGAAAAATTGTGATAGGCACCTTAAATCAAGTGCAAGCTGTGTATCCAACTAGTGTCTTTGAAAAGAGTACTCCCTCCCCTACAGTGGCAGTAAATGAGACCCAGGTCAACAGTGAGGGATTGAATGACAGTGTGTGGGACCCACCTGTTGACTTGACCCACCTTAGTCAAGCAGAGAAGCTAAAGGTGCAGAAAATGCTGCGTGAGGAGAGTGCCTCATTCTCCAAAACTGATGATGACATCGGAGAAATCCCAACACTGCAACTGAGTATTTCGCTAAAGGATATGGATCCAGTAGCGCGCACCTACCTCTCAGTGCCAAAGCCGCTATACAAGGAGATGAAAGACTACCTCCATAACCTCATCGCCCAAGGGTGGGTACAAAAGTCAGTCTCTCCCTATGCATCACCTGTCGTCTGTGTCAGAAAAAAAGACGGGAGCCTGCGTCTTTGTATAGACTACAGGGAGTTAAACCGAAAAACCAACCCTGACCGACAGCCCATCCCAAGGGTGCAAGACATTCTTGATGGCTTGGGGGGCAACAGCTGGTTTTCAGTACTAGACCAGGGTAAGGCCTACCATCAAGGTTTTATGGAGGAGGCGAGTAGGCCTTTGACTGCATTCGTGACTCCATGGGGCCTCTATGAATGGATACGAATTCCATTTGGGTTGATGAATGCTCCAGCGGCGTTTCAACGCTGTATGGAAGAGTGCCTGAGGGATTTAAGAGACAATATCTGTGTGCCATACCTTGATGACACTTTGGTATACAGCAAGTCTTTTGAGAGCCATGTGGACCATGTGAGGCAGGTACTCCAACAGCTGAGGAAATATGGGATAAAGCTGAAGCCAAGCAAATGTGAAATATTCAGGCGTGAGGTTCGCTACCTAGGGAGAATTGTGTCAGCTGAAGGGAGTAAAATTGACCCAGCTGATACAGAAGCTGTGAGAGCGTTGAAGGATAGGAGACCAAGTACGGTGGGGCAACTGAGAGCAATAATGGGTCTATTAAGCTACTATAGACAACACATAAAAGATTTCTCTCGGATTGCAGGACCACTTTACGGTCTGTTGAAAAGAACACCGGACAGTGACAAAGAAAAAGAGAATAGGGCGAACATGAACACAAGACAGGTGAAAGGGAAGAAAAAGGGGGTGCCCTCACACACACAGATTATATGGACAGATCAGCATCACGCAGTGCTTGAGCAGCTAATAGACTGTTAGGTTGAGCCACCAGTACTAGGGTTCCCGGACTTCTCTCGGCCTTTCATTTTACATACAGATGCCTCAAATCAGGGGCTTGGGGCCATCTTGTACCAACAGCAAGAGGGGAAACTCCGTGTGATAGCCTATGGATCAAGAACACTGACTGCCTCAGAACAAAATTACCACCTACACTCAGGTAAATTAGAATTCTTGGCATTGAAGTGGGCAGTCACTGAAAAATTTAGGGACTATTTGTATTATGCCCCTACGTTCACCGTGTTCAGTGACAATAACCCCCTGACATATATCCTGTCCAGTGCCAAGCTCAACGCCACCGGATTCAGGTGGGTGGCGGAACTTGCAGATTTTCACTTTACTATTAGATACCGTCCAGGCAGAGAAAATGTGGATGCAGACAGTTTATCCAGGATGCCTGTCGACATAGAAACAATTATG
This sequence comes from Albula goreensis, assembly GCA_022829145.1. Lineage (NCBI taxonomy): Eukaryota > Metazoa > Chordata > Actinopteri > Albuliformes > Albulidae > Albula > Albula goreensis. Next base: position 3,938,290 of record CM040757.1, on the reverse strand, counting down.
AGTCGATGCACAGAAGAGTTCTCGTCTGACTGCGTGGCGGCAGCAATCCAAGCTATTCAGACCCAAGACTTCTCACCCTGGGCCTGCACAATGGTTACTTCACCTGTGTTATGTGCTGTGGACTGCACAGACAGCTTAGAGCCACTCTCAGCAGCAGATATCCGGCAAGCACAGCAAGCTGACCTGCATATTAGCTCTGTAATGCAGTTCAAAATCACAGAGACAAAACCAGCAGTACAGGAAATAAGAGCCCTGTCAAATCAGAGTAAATGCCTTCTCCGTGGCTGGGAGAGACTCCACCTAGATGAGGATGGCATCCTCCGTCGTAAGACAGCAAATAACATCCAGCTAGTGCTGCCTGAAAGGTACAAGGCCACAGTCCTGAAACAGTTGCATGATGAGATGGGCCACCAGGGCATCGATCGAACAACATCACTGGTGAGAGACAGATTTTTTTGGCCTTATATGCAAAAAAAGACATAGAACATTATATCACAGCATGCACCTGTCGCAAAACAAAAGACACCTTCAAGAGAAACAAGGGCCCCACTAGTCAGCATTGTCACCACACAGCCGTTTGAACTCGTGTCGATTGATTTTCTTCATCTGGACAAGTGCTCGGGCGGGTATGAATATATCCTGGTCATTATTGATCATTTCACCCGTTTTGCACAGGCATACCCGACCACCTCAAAATCTGCGAAGACAGTGGCAGATCGGATTTTTAATGACTATGCCTTAAGGTTTGGACTCCCAGCTCGGATTCACCATGATCAAGGTGGTGAGTTTGAGAACCAACTTTTTGCCCAGCTAATGAGGAACTGCGGTGTGTCAGGCTCAAGAACGACACCTTACCACCCGCAAGGAAATGGCCAGGTGGAGCGTTTTAACCGGACACTCCTACAAATGCTCAAAACACTCACTGAGAAAGATAAATCAAACTGGAAGGCATCACTGAATAAACTCATACATGCATACAACTGCACCAAATCTGAAGTGACAGGTTTTTCACCTTTCCAATTACTGTTTGGGAGGTCACCACGGCTACCGATTGACCTCATGTTTGGCCATACCCCTGAGAGTGAGAACACAGATCACAAGACATACGTGGAGAAATGGAGACAGGAAATGCAACAAGCTTATGACATAGTACGAGAGAACACAAGAAAAGCAACAGAAAGAAGCAAGCGGAACTATGATGGGAATGTACGAAGTTCAATCCTGTATCCAGGCGATCGTGTTCTTGTCAGGAATCTGACACCCAGAGGGGGTACTGGGAAACTCCGCAACCACTGGGAAGATGATGTGCATGTTGTAGTTCGTCAAATGGGTGAGGGAATTCCAGTATACGAGGTTAGGCCTGAGCAGGGAAGGGGACGATCGAGAGTTCTACATCGTAACCTGTTATTACCATGTGATAACTTACCTTTAGAAGTGGCCCTCCAGCCAAAGCCTAAAGTAAAGAAAAACACACCAGTCATTCCTCCTGCAGACACAGACATAGAGGAAGAGGATGAAGAGGAAGAATATGGATTTTTCATCGAGCCCCAAACACATCCTCACACAATATCAACTGATGGAGAGAGAAACGCTTTGCATGCTGACTTACCAGGACACCGTGAGTCTGAAACACCGGAGACTAACACTGAGTCAAAACTTGAGGGAACACATGAGATGAATGAGCCCCAAAATCAGGATGATCCTGAGATACAAGAGGATGAGTATCATAACAATGTTGAGCAACCAGATGAGATGTCTGACGAGGAGGAGGTGCCACCCTCCCCACACTCAACATACAGCGAAGGGGCTGACGAGGAGGGACCAAGGGATCAGCGGCCAAGCAGAGAAAAGAGAGCCCCGAAACTGTTCACCTATGACCAACTTGGGACTCCATCCTGCTATGGAACAGCACAGGCAAACAAGGTGTTTTATCAGTATCAGCCAAGACTATATACACAAGTTCAGCCAGCGACAATGTGGACAAACCCATTCCAACTTTACCAACCTTTAGTCATGCAGGGATATTAGGCATAAAGCAGATTTGGACTGTGTAATACAGATGAAGACTGTTTGCTCTGAGAGAAGAGATCATGGTATTCACTGAGGTCAGAGATGGGTAGTAAATCCATACTTGTTGTCAACGCCTAAACAGTGACTGCATAACTATCACACTCAAGACGTAGTGATGTCAGGACGACATCTAATTTTGTAGGGGAGTGTGTAATAGTAAGAAAAAAAAGGGGTAATATATTTATCTACAAGAAGATAAAATCCTGTTAAAGTTAAAAAGCTGATAAGAGAAGGATCTTATTGAAAAAAGGGCTGAGAAATGATTAAAAAGATCATAAGTTCACTATAAATATGGGTTAAAAGAGAAAACAGTAAATGCTGTAAACTCATGGGATGTTTGAGAAGGACTTAAAATGTTACGTGTATTATTCATTCATTGTTTGTTTCATTTGTTCCGGTTAAAACTAAACGATAATGATCTGTTGTCCACTACGGTGGTCTAGATCGGTTAGAATCGGGGATTGATTGTTTTGGTCTGCGCCCACATACGGGTGATATTGCACGCAATGTTGTCCTGAATTAATTATTAAAGCAGCTCTGGCTGAGGAAAGACGGTTTTCACTCGTGTGATTCTTTTTCCTCGGTTTTGCCGGAGTACAACATAACCACCTTTGTATTAATAAGGAAGGTAGGGAAACCTGGAGTCACATGACAACAAGAGTGTGTCTCAATATAACAGCAAAGCTATGAATCTGCAGAATCTCCAGTTCCTCTGCCTGAACTCTCCTCCATTCAACTCACATATACTGTACTACTGTTTGTAGTCATTGTGCCTCTCATAAAGAGCTGATCACGAACATGTTGAAAGGATGTCTTGTGTTTCTAATTGTATAAAATTAAGCCCTGGATAAACTTTCAAGCACTCCTCCACCATAAAAATAACTATGTGTGGACCAGGAAGGAGGAGAGACCTTCTCAAGTTGGTTATTTTGGAGCTGTACATCATTTCTCTGTGTAAAGCCATACTCACTAATTCTGTTTTCTAAAGGTCATATAGTACACAGCACTACTTACCCCAGCGTCTGTAGTTTACAGTTTGGACTCTTCAGTCCAGAACGGAGCAGCTTCACTCCTGAATCTCCCAGGTTATTGTAGTTGAGGTCCAGCTCTCTCAGGGGTGAATTTGATGACTGGAGAACTGAGGCCACAATTTCACAGGACTCCTTTCTTAGACTACAACTGTCCAGCCTGCAAAGAAGAGTTAATATATTACAAAATATTTTGCATTTAAAAGAAACTAAATGACATTAAATTACATATAATAGTAAATACAAGGGATGCACCGATCAATCGAGTGCTGAATGAAATCAGCCAATATATGAGAATCGAAGATCTGGCTGATTCCCTTTCATTAGTCCGATCGTGAGAGCTGATTGCTTGACAAAAATATAAGCTGATACTTGTCCACGTTTCCTGTATACATTCATTTCTGTGTTTTTATTTTGAATGTTGTCGGGAAAGCAACATGCATTTTATGGTTATTTACCCTGCTCTCTTCTTTGATGGTCACACTGTGCATCCAGACACCACCTACGAGGGAAAAATGGTCCCCCCCTTGTAAATACTGCCAACCATTTCATGCATGGCAAGGTGCAGACCTTTACTCAGAATTGCAAACAAACCACTTATGATGGCTAATATTGCTCTATATTTAGGGTTACCAGTCAAAAGCAGAATTGGGCTTTGTTCTTGGTAAGCCCTAAGGTGCTCCCCAAATGTATAATCCTTTGATAAACATGCCCAACCACAGGGGGCCATCACCTCTAATTCTCCCTTCCCCTTCTGGAGCATGTGTGTGTGTGTGTCTGCATGTGGCTTTGTATGTGTAGGATCGCTTTCCCCTTCTACATCCCAATATTATTACCCAATTTCAAATAAATAAGAAAAACTTATGATGGCCAATATTGACAATAGAAAAACTTTTAGTCATGTGACAATAGGAGCATGTCACAATATCACAGCAAACCCAGTCATATGCAGAATGGCCTGTTCCTCTCTGAGAAATCTCCTCCCTAAAAATGTTTGTAATGTTTGGTGTCATTGTGATGGTCAAGCACTCCCACACCATAACATTAAGTATGCAAGGACCAGGGAGGAGCGGTCCTCGCATACTTAAGTTGGGCCAGGAACAAGCCTCACTGCTTCGTCTGTCTGTTTACAACGCTTAGTCTGTTTGCAGCATTTAGTCTGTCTGTTTGCATAATTTAGTCAAATCTGTTTACAATGCTTTGTCTCTTTGCAACGCTTAGGCTGTCTCATTGCAAAGCTCCATTTCATTCATCCTGTCAAGCTCCATCCAGTCTACCTACATTGCTCAGGCTATCTACTGTCATCACTGGAACTCTTGCATGTTGGGAATTACTTTGCTTTTTGGTTTTTGGCTGCAGTTGTGAGTGACTCCTTTGCCATTCCTCAAGATAGACAAGCAATTGGCTGCATAATCTTCATTTCATTCATCTCTGTATTGGAATCATTTGGAATAGATATAGAAACCTGGGCAATATGTTTATTTTTAGCAGAGCTTCTCTTCCTAAAAGTGAAAGTGGCAAAGAAGCCCATCTATCCAGGTCATGCTGAATACGCTTAAACAGGGGTTGAAAGTTGGCTGTATACATCTGCTGAAGTATTGGCGTTACAAATATTCCCAAGTAGTTAAAGCCTTCTGGTGATGGTGATATGCCAGGAGGTGTTGCATTAGGTCTTTGGCCCAGTGGCATTGCTTCTGACTTGGTAAAATTTATTTTGTATCCTGAAAATATACTAAATTGATCAATAACATTAAGAACTGAAGGGATAGACAATTCTGGATTTGTAAGAAACAGCAAGACAACATCAGCGTATAGCGCAATCTTGTGCTGCCTTTCCTTCACTGAGATACCATAAATATTGTGGTGGGATCTTATAGCTTCAGCTAATGGTTCAATTGCCACTGCAAAAACCAATGGTGACAGAGGGCAGCCTTGCTGGGTGCCTCTTTCCAGTGCAAAATACGGAGAACACTTGCCATTTGTGATAACAGCCCCCAAGGATTACAATACAGCAATTTGATCCGGTCTAAGAATCTTCCACCCATACCAAATTCATTAAGAGTAAAAAACAAAAAATCCCATTCCACCCTATCAAATGCCTTTTCGGCATCCAATGACACCACCATGCCCCCCAAATTATTTTGCTGACAATGCTGTACAATATTAAGTAATCTCCGCATATTGTTACATGAGTTCCTCCCTGAAACGAATCCAGTTTGGTCCAAATTAATAATATCTGTAAGAATTTTTTTCCAACCTTAAGGCTAGTATTTTGGATAAAAACTTAAAATCAACATTTAAGAGACTGATGGGTCTATAGGATGCACACTCATCTCCTGGCATACCCTTCTTAAGTATCAAAGTGATATTAGCCTCTGTAAGTGTTCTAGGCAAGGATCCTATTTGGAGAGAGTGATTAAACATATATAATAATGGACTCAGAACCAATAGTTTGAATTGTTTATAATATTCAGAGCCAAAGCCATCAGGGCCCGGGGCTTTGCCTGACTGCAAAATACGTATAGCTTGAGTTATCTCTCCCGAAGTTATAGGTCTGTTTAGCTCTGCACTCTGTAATTTGTTATGTTTAGGCAGCGTCAAATTAGAAAAAAAGCTCTCCATTAAACTCGAAGTATCAGCTGGCTGTTCCCTAGTATATAGCCTTTCATAGAAATCCTTAAAAACTATTTATACCATTACTATCAGTAATAATCTGACCATGGATATCTTTAATATAGGAGATGGTTTTAAGGTCAGTTCGCCTCTTAGCTAAGTTAGCCAGATATTTGTTGGGCTTGTTGCCATATTCATAGAGTTTTTGTCTTGCAAACTTAATGCTTTGTTCAGCCTTCTTAGTAAGCAATGAATAAAGAGTGGCTCTAGTGGCTAATGTAGCTTTCAAATTATTTATCAGTCGGGTTCAGAACATATATTCTTTCAAATTCAGCCAGCTGCAGTTCTAGTTTCCGTTGCTCTTCTAGAGACCTGCGTTTCATACTTTTTTCATATGATATAATGAGGCCATGAGCATATACTTTACATGTCTCCCATAGCACCGAAGGGGATACTTCTGACGTATTATTTTTATTATAGAATAAAATAATGCTGGCAACCATGAGTGCTGTATCCCTCCCCGGATATTTTAAAACAGGGGTGGCCAACCAGTCAGAGCCTAAGAGCCACATTTTTTACTGTGTTACTGCAAAGAGCCACATCATACACATGGGCACACGTGAACTTCCCCCATCCCTTCCTCTCACTCTCTCGCTCTCTCTCTCTCACACACAGACCTCTGCTCAGCCAGATTTACTGTAAATGTCACACATCAACATGCTTTTCTGCCTGACTTTTCAAAGTGACCAACTTGGACTTGCGAAGTTCAGTACCCTTTGGAAATTCCTGGTTGATGTTGGCATGGAGTGAACTGAAGTGGTGCTGAAGATTTGAAGCCTTGAAATGCGCTAATGATGCCTGACATATAAGGCAGAATGGCTTGCCATTATGTTCAACAAAAAAAACAATAATAAACTCTCTCACTCTATTAAAAAAGTCCTGTGTTCATCTTCATATTTTCATTTTGCTGTGCATTTTTTCCCTGCCATTTTGAGGGCGAACCTGACACAATAATCAACAATTAGGTTTTCCCTCCCGAAAATTTGCGTCAAACACGCATGTGCGTGAGATGAAAATACCGTATTGAACTCAAGCTAAGCGAACGCGCATACACATTAGAAAAAAACACAAACACAAAATTCGACATGAACGTGAGAGCCGCATGAAACCGGGCAGCCGCGGGTTGGCCAGGCCTGTTTTAAAAGAACACCCCAAAAACAACTATATACAAAAACAATATGCATAAATAAAAGAGAGAAACTTTCCAAAATTAAACAAAAAAATTGGACTCCTACTTCAGAGAAGAGACCCTTGCCCACAGCAGGGCTTCTTAACCTTACTTTGGATGCAGCTATGGTGTAACTGAGTTAGCAGAGTTTGCTTTGGTTAAATATCTAATCCACCTTAAGTGTCTTAAAACTAATGAAGTAAAGGATATAACGAACATCGAGAAAATCACTTCACCCGGTTAGAAAAATACGGATAGAAACCCTCATCCTGAGACGCTTTACAATGCGCTGTCTTCAAAACATACAAACAACAATTTAAAGATGCAGATCAAAGTCACTGTTCTTATGCATTCATAGTTACTCAAGACTGTTCCCCAGCATCACAGTTCACTCGACTAAGACTTGTTATAAATGCCATGGCGTCTTTGGGGTCGTCAAAAAACTCTGTGTCGTTGTTAATGGAAATCCTCAAGACTGCGGGATAATTTAAGGCATAATTTCCGTCCAGAATCTTTATTTTTGTTAAATCCTGACTTCTGTACATTATGCTCTGTCTTTCATTCAATTACCTTGTTTTCATCCAGTAAGAAAACATCTATGTGACAATACAACAACAGATAATAACATTGTCCAAAGAAATTGTAATGTAGGCTTACAGCCCAGTGAGAAATAATTATTAATCCTACAACTATTAAAGCAACATTGGCTGTAATCCATGACGGATTTAACATTGTCCAAGTGGGAAATACATTCTCACATTTAACTTTATTCATTAAGACTGTGAAGTGTGCTTGGGCACTGCAGGTATGAACATAGAGTTTATTATCTGCAGAAACGTTTAGCCTCTATCTCCTGATTGCAAGATATTTTTCCTCTTACGAGTGGTCCTGGGTACTCGTGAACCAATGAGAAATTTTAAGTGTAATGAGCTATGAACGGTTTTGAGAAACTGGCCTTGAACGATGACTTGTATGAATGCTGCTCTACGAATGCAGCTGGCAACCTTAAGACCTTAAGGGAAAAAAGGAAGGGATGGGACGAATGTGGACAAAGAAGCAAAGCAGAGGGAGAGAAGAGTACACAAAGAGCTGTTTAACATTTCTCTGTATGCAGCCATAATCACTAATTCTATTTACTAAAGGTCAAACAGTACATAGCACTACTTACCACAGTCTCTGTAGTTTACAGTTTGGACTCTTCAGTCCATCACAGAGCAGCTTCACTCCTGAATCTCCCAGGTTATTGTAACTGAGGTCCAGCTCTCTCAGGGGAGAGTTTGATGACTGGAGAGCTGAGGCCACAATTTCACAGGACTCTTCTGTAACACCACAGCTGCCCAGTCTGAAAAGAAGGGTTAATATATTACAAAATATTATATATTTTAAAAGTATTATTAAATATTTAACATGTAATATTTGAAATGTGACATCCTTAGTGCTCATTGATGAAGAATGATATTAAGAAATATATGTTCTACAATGCTCTGATCATGATCTACAACACTCTGCAACTGCAGCACATTAGGCCTGCACTACAACTGTGGCTATTACCAAAATAGCCCCTTTTTTCTCTATTCAGACTTGTCAGAAATGTGGCTAATGGCCCAGATATTGTTTCCACAGTGTTTTTCAGGCTAACTCTTGGCTTCAAGTCTCACTCATGCCCCTGAGCCAAGTGTGGACAGCAGGGCTACAGATGGCGTTACCAGATCCTGTTTTGGTGTGTCTGATTATTTAAACTGTATCCAGAAGCGCAGATGCCAACCTTCAGAGTGGGTACTGGGTTAACTCCTAAAAATATATACATTATTTCCATCCATCCTTCCATTACCTATACTTGCTCCATCCAATCCAGGATCACAGGGGAGCTGGTTCCTATCCCAGCATACACTGGGTAAAGGGCAGGGAGACCCTGGACAGGTCACTAGTCTATCACAGCAACTGATAGACAACAGTCACTCAGACCTACAGACAACTCCAATCTGCCTACCCTACATATCTTTTGATTGTGGGAGGCTGGAGAACCCAGAGAAACCCACACAAACAGGGGAAGAACATGTGAAATCCTCCATAATGGAAATGGAGGCTGGAAAACCCAGAGAAACCCACACAAACAGGGGGAGAACATGTGAAATCCTCCATAATGGGAATGGAGGCTGGAGAACCCAGAGAAACCACACAAACAGGGGGAGAACATGTGAAATCCTCCATAATGGAAATGGAGGCTGGAAAACCCAGAGAAACCCACACAAACAGGGGGAGAACATGTGAAATCCTCCATAAGGGGAATGGAGGCTGGAGAATCCAGAGAAACCCACACAAACAGGGGAAGAACATGTGAAATCCTCCATAAGGGGAATGGAGGCTGGAGAATCCAGAGAAACCCACACAAACAGGGGGAGAACATGTGAAATCCTCCATAATGGGAATTGAGGCTGGAGAACCCAGAGAAACCCACACAAACAGGGGAAGAACATGTGAAATCCTCCATAATGGGAATTGAGGCTGGAGAACCCAGAGAAACCCACACAAACAGGGGAAGAACATGTGAAATCCTCCATAATGGGAATGGAGGCTGGGCCCTTGTTGCTCTGAGACCACAGTGCTCATCACTGAGCCACCATGTCACCTTAAGTCTTACAGTACCAGTGTCTTTCAGCTGGCACTCATAAAAACACAAAGTGTGTGAGTCTGCACCCTACCAGACCTGAACATGTGTTAGTGTGCACTCTCAAAAATTCTAAATGTGTCAGTGTACACTCTCCCAAAATCTAAATGTGTTAGTGTGCCCTCTCCCAAACTCAAAATGTGTTAGTGGATACTCTCCCAAACTTTACGTATGATCGTGTGCACTCTCCCAAACTCTAAATGTGTTAGTGTATACTCTCCAAAACTTATATGTGATAGTGTGCACTCTCCAAAACTCTAAATGTGTTAGTGTAAACTCTCCAATAAAGTTTTAGAGTCAGTTTTCAGGGAGTATATTGGAGAGATGGGGTAGGTCTACAATTACTGTAAGATTTGGCATGGGAATTTGGAAAATAAATGTTTTTACTATGATACATGAAGTCAAGCTGCAAAATACCAATTTGGCTACTAAATTCAACAAAACAAATCATGAAACAAAAAATAAAATGTCCAATTAAGAATAAATACATTTTACCACTGATCCTTTTCCATACATAAACCAAGAGATAGTTGAAAATACTTTCAGGCCCTTGGGAATAGAAAATGTTACTTTTTTATTCAGTGCTCTATGATTTTCAGAAGGTATTGGTGGACTTCCATTAATGATAAAGTTTGTTCATGTTTCTTTATTCTCGCCATTAATATAAGGTACTTATGAAAATATCTGTGTCAGGCATCTGCATTATTAATGACACAACAGTACTCACATGGCCTTCCTGCAATTCCTGATCACTGGTGCCAGTCTCTGCTGACCTGCTGCTGATGTGTTGTATGTCTTCAAGTCAAACTCATCCAGGACCTTCTCTGACATCAGTAACACAAAGGCCAGAGCTGAGCATTGGTGTGGTTCCAGCTCTTTATCAGAAAGTCTTCCTGATCTGCGGGAAGTCTGGATTTCCTCCACAAGAGAGTTGTCATTCAGTTCATTCAGACAGTGGAACAGATTGATGGTCCTCTCTGCTGAGGACTCTTCACTGATCTTCTGCTTAATGTACCGGACTGTTTTCTTATTGTTCTCTGATCTGCTTTCTGTTTGTTCTGTGTGTTTAAATAATCTTCTAAAGACGTCTGTGAGTGATCTGAATCTGATCTGTGTCAGTAGTCCTTCTAAGAGACTCTGAGTGGAGTCCAATGAGAGGCCCAGGAGGAATCGGAGGAAAAGGTCCAGGTGTCCATTCTTACTCTGTAAGGCCTGATCCACTGCACTCCTGTGTAACTCAGACAGCTGCATTCTGTCACCTTCAGGTCTAGATTCTTCTGGCATGAGTGCATTTCTGTTCTCATTTACACATGAATGAAACACAAACAAGGCAGCCAGATACTCCTGAATGCTCAGATGCACAAAGCAGTAGACTTTCTCCTGATGCAACCCAGACTCCTCTTTAAAGATTTCTGTGCACACCCCAGAGTACACTGAAGCTTCACTGACATCAATGCAACTCTCTCTCAGGTCCTCTTCATAGAATATCAGATTGCCCTTTTGCAGCTGTAGAAAAGCCAGCTTCCCCAGATTCAGGATGATTGCTGTATCTGATGCGGAGATCTTCTTTGGGTTTGTGTCATTGATGCCATGATACTTCTGATTCTTCACTTTTGTCTGAATGAGCAGGAAGTGTGTGTACATTTCAGTCAGAGTTTTGGGGAGTTTTCCACTGTCTGCTTCATCCAACAGTGTCTCCAGAACTGTAGCAGAAATCCAGCAGAAGACTGGAATGTGACACATGATGTAGAGACTCCTGGATGACTTTATGTGTGAGATAGTTCTGCTGGCCAAGTTCTGATTTCTGATTCTCTTCATGAAGTACTCTTCCTTCTGTGGGTCATTGAACCCTCGTATCTCTGTCACCTGGTGGACACACTCAGGAGGGATCTGATTGGCTGCTGCTGGTCGGGAGGTGATCCAGAGGAGAGCAGAGGGAAGCAGATTCCCCTTAATGAGGTTGGTCAGCAGCACGTCCACTGATGCTGACTCTGTTACATCACAGCAGATCTCATTGTTCTGGAAATCTAGAGGAAGTCGACACTCATCGAGACCATCAAAGATGAAAACAACTTTGACTTTATCTTGTTCAACAGTTTTAATGTCTTTCAGTTGTGGAAAGTAGTGCTGGAGAAGTTGCATCAGACTGAATTCTCTCTTTATCTTCAAATTCAGATCTCGGAAAGGAAGAGTTAAGATGAAATGAATGTCCTGATTTGATTTTCCTTCTGCCCAGTCAAGAATGAACTTCTGCACAGAGACAGTTTTCCCAATGCCAGCGATGCCCTTTGTAAGCACAGTTCTGATGTGTTTCTCTTGTCCAGGTAAAGGTTTAAAGATGTCATTGCAGAGGATTGCAGTCTCCTGTGTGGTTTGTCTCTTGGATGCTGTCTCAATCTGCCTGATCTCATGTTCATTATTGACCCCCCCACCTCCTCCCTCTGTGATGTAGAGCTCTGTATAGATCTCATTGAGGAGGGTTGGGTGGTTCTGCTGTGCCAGACCTTCAAATATGCATTCAAACTTCTTCTTCAGATCAGCTTTCAGTGTATGTTGTGCTCTTATTACATGGTCATCTACACAAAAGAAACATAAAAAAATATGTTTAAAATATTTTAAAATAATATGATACACAATTATAAACATATTCCTTGAGGATTCAGAAAATAGTCAAGACACATACCATCAGTTCTTCGCATTTCCTCCTTATTTTCAGCCAAACAGCAGGCTATTTGAAAAAAAGAGCACACATTTGGCAGATCCAAAGTTTTTCTTTGTAATTGCCATTTACAATTATGTCTTATACAGTATATAGGGATATAGGGAACCTTCACTTTGAGTATATATTTCAACAACCCTGCTAACTTAAGCATGTGTGGAGAGTAATTACAGAGGAGTAATTCAGCATTCTGAGGGAAACAGCAGCAATGAGAGGAAACTCTTACTCTTCTGCTCATCTCTCTCCAGTGAGTCAGTGAGATCATCCTGGTTCATGTTCTTCAGGATGTGGAGTGTGATCTTCAGAGACCTCTCACTGCCACAGGTCTCCAGCATCTTCTCTACTATGTGCAGGGCCTCAGGATCCTCCTGTTGTCTCACAGTGCATTCTGGGTAATACTGACTCAGATGGCTCTGAAACAGTTTCAATTCATCCTTCTTCAATTTAGTTAGAGTGCACTGGAGGGACTGAAATACAAATATGAAGAGGTGTGTTGCATAAAAGTGAGCGAAAAAAATGCATGAAACAGACATCTTTACACCACAAAATGGCATCTGCATCCAAGATTCAACATCAGCAGAACAAAGAATACCTCAGTCCAGTTAGTAACAGTACAGTCAAAAGTTTGGCATGGACCTCCGGTGACCTTATGGATGCACTGCACACTTAGTTATATGCTCTGTCCCAAGTTTGTATTTTCATTACTTCACTGCAATTTAACCACCACTTAACAATGTTACTATTTTTCTAATATGTTAGATTGTAAAACAGAAAAGTCAAAAATATCATTTTTGCATCCCCAACCAAAAGGAAATGCAATGATGCTATGACCCCTCAGCAAGATGCATCCAGTACTGTCATCTAGTCTGCTTTACAATGACAGAAATAATCACTACAGTCCATGATAAAAAAGGTGGTATGAAACTCAAAGAACTACTATCTACTGAAATTAAGACACTGACATCAGTGAAGTCAGTGATTGAGATCTCCAACCCTTTAGTTGCAGCTTAGCAAGGACACAAATATCATGCTGATATTTGCCAAGCACCTCTGCGATGTAGTGCAGGTTAATGTTCAAACTTGTAATATCATTCTGTGCACCACAGTAAAGTCTTCACAGAGACCAAACCAAATCTGAATCTTCATGTTGTTTATTGATGAACACAACATCTATCAAGCAAGAATTATCAGACAATCAAGACATCATTAAATGTCTCCATGCCAGGACAGTGGAAGGTGGAGGTGGAAGATAGGTCCTGGCATTGTAACCTCTGTCTGGTTGTCGTGCTGAAATCTGTAGAGGGTTCAGATGCATTTCACTTCCAACTGGATTCTCAGAATCTTCACTCCTGGCAACTGCTCTGGTTCCATGGACACTGCCCCAGGCCTTGATATCACTTGAATTTTACAGTGAAGGGAGCTGCCTATTTGTTTATGTGCCAAAACGTATATGTTTTTTTGGACTACCAATCAACTTGATAAGCAGCAATTGAGTGTTGGCATTTCCTTTGAATCTGTAAGAATTAAATAACGACCACCACCAACAACATAGTGTTTATCGAATGGGTTGTAATCAATCAGCAACTGAGGTCTTTGAACTTTGTTTTTAAATTTGCTAGTTCTTTGGTAGCAAGAGCATAATATTCAAATAAAGTTTAACACGTGGGCAAGCGAGCAAGCATTGCCGTGCATTCTGGGCAATATCAACGCTTGGAGGGATGATTTTTGTTGGCTCCGTTGGAGGGAGTAAAACCAAGGGCCTGAGCAAATGAAAATTCGCCCTTCCCTCAACAAATCTGGAATGGAATCTCCCTCATGGTGGCAGCCATCTTACATACGGGACTTTTTAGGGATTCCCTCCTCAATTGGAGTGCAAGTGAGCACGAGGAAGCAAGCATTTTTTCGGATTAGAACACAGCCCTGGACTTCTCTGAATACCAGCTTGTAGCTGGCAGACACTTTAATCAATAAAGACCACATTAATAAATCTCTCTTTGGGTAGATAAAATACACACCCCCTGGCAGGAAAACACAGACCTTAATTTATTAATTGTTGAGTTAAATATACTTCATGCCTGGCTTTTAAGAAATGTTCATGCACTATTTTTCCCCTTATTATGTGCATAACACATACTCATGTATAGGCCTACACTGTATATTTATTTCCCCTTACCTTTAGTTCCCCTCAACTGAGATTCTCCCCATTTTAATTTCTGATCATGGCCTAGTCTTGTATAGTTATTCATTCGATAACCTCAAACAACCATTACCAAATAGTTTGATTTAATGCAATGCTGATCCAAAATGATGACTTTCTGAAGCAGCTCAAAGCTGGGGAATTTTTTTCTGACCTCCAATGCAGCTTCAAACCCACAATCACTTTGGCAGGTGACAAAATGGGACCAGAACACATCTTAGATTACAGTTTCACTGAAAAAATGATTAATCCCCCCTGTACTGCAGTATTTTGATTAATTAATATTGAAATTTAGTTACTTGCCAAAGTTATTCAAGAGAATGTATCCATATATAGATTACTGATTAACTTTGATTAGACTGGTTTCTTGATAGGCCGTACGGCTTCTGACATCATAAATCTGCTCCACATACTATATTTGACCAAATCAGACCCACAACCTGGGGCTTTATATAGTTTATATACAGATAAAGCCTTCAATGGGTTTGAATGGAAGCCTTTGTGGTCAGTTCTCGAGGTAATGGGTTTTGGACCAGGTGTTCTTTCAGTCATCCAAACTCTTTGTAATACACCACTAATGCATTCTGGCTGAATGCATTTGAAACCCTTCCCTCTGCAGTTTGGGGCTCACCAAGGTTCTCTTTGCTTTATTAATGGCGCCATTAGCCCAAGCTATCGGGCTGAACCCCTTAATTTCACCAATAATAATTAAAAGCACTAAGTACAAAAGTATGTTGTGTGCTGATGATGCTTTACCTTATCTGAAAATCTCTTTCTGAAATCTGATACGGTCACCTTTTGTGATTTATATGGTTACAAATTTGGGAAAATAAATCCTGGTCCCACTCAACAAATTGGCCAAATGCCCACCCTGCTCCCTGTTCTTACAGTGGAATGGCACTCCTCCCAATTTTACAGAACTAGGCGTATTATTCCCCCTAAATTTACAAGCATTTGCAAGAAAAACTATATTAATTTAGCTATTAAATTACGCCATAAAACAACATACAATCAAAATATATAATTCCTTTCTCATTCACACTGTTTTGCTGTTCTCCTTTAAAACACTGGGGTATTCTGTAAAAATGTTCTTCTTTGGTGTGGCATGTGGTAGGCCTCTCTCCCCTGTGCAGGGATTGTTAAAGTATTATCTGCTTTGCTTCGCTACTTGCTGCTGTTTCACAGAAGTGAATCATCCTGCTCCTTTGGGTGACAACGCCAACAATTTTCAACATCTTTAAGTTACAAGAGATATCACACCTTTTTAATGAGGATTAAATCCATGCACTGCTCTCTCTTCTCTGGACTCTTCTCTTCCAGACAGCTGGACTTTGCTGACAGCTGGACCCTGCAAAGAGGTTGGTTGACCATCAAAAATCAGCAAACAGAAGCAGGAAATGAAGAAAACCCCATTATAAGTGTTTGTAAACTCCATAGAAAAGTAGTAGCTCCACCATTTTCTCTCCTTCAGTTTCCCTGTTCCATTGTGTTCAGTGTGGTTTCCAAATTGGCCATGGCAAACTGAACACATGCATTTGCTACTCTGAAATAACATTAAACTGTTTTATTGACTACCATTAAACTTCATTAGCAACTAGCATGAACCTGTATTAGAAATCAGCATGAAACTGTGATGAAGTGTGAGATAAATGTCAGATTGAATTGAAAAGCCAAGTATTTAGCCTGTTAAACCTCTTTAACTTCACTGGGCTCCCCAGGCTGAGCATTCTAAATCAAGCAGTGCTGACTTGCATCAACTGAAACACATGAATCAGTGACAGAAAGCATGAATCATGTTTGTTATGACAGTGCGTGTCCACTGGAGCTCAGCAAATCCGCCATTTAAATATCATGTAGTTGCATGCACAAGGCCCGCATCATAAGCATATGTGCTTGGGGACTTTCCAAGGCCTTTCCCTAATGTTAAGTCTTTGCATGAATACAAATGCTAATATTTCACTTAAATTGCTTATGTCTGTGGAATCAGCCTACACATAAACTCATACAGTGGGTAATTTGTTGAATGTACAAAGTGATATGAGGTCTTTTGAATGTATCTCAATTGGGTTTTCACATGTGGAATAGATTCTGCTCCAGAAAATGTGTTTACATTCTGGAATACAAGGTTTACTCAATGACTGGCTTGATCCCAAGGCCCTGAGTGAGCAAAGCAGCTGAAAACCATCATCCTCATACCTGTGTTTCGTAGTGCAGAAAGTGGATAATTTTGTCATTGAAGTGAATAGTAATATTATTTATTGAAAACACTTTATGGATTCAACAAAATAAGAGGTAAAACTGTTGTGTAAGAGAAAGAGCTCTATTTGGTCCACATTGAATCCAAGCAAAATAATTGTTGTGAAAGTGTTTGGACCTGATCCAATTTTAGCTCTGTTATAACAAAGGGGGTGAATACTTAAGCTAGTAAGATTTTTCAGTTATACAAATTTCTATATGTGCTGTTCCATTTTGATAGAATTAAAGACATTCTCAAGATTGCAGGAGGAAAAACATGAATTAAATGTATTTTAAACCACTTTGTTGCTTAAAAAATCAAAAAAAAATTCAAATTTAATTGGATATTTACAGGCTGTTCATTTGTGAACTCACTTCACAAAAGTATACAAAGTACATTTTAATGCCCCCTCTGATCACAAACATAATTTTTCAGTTATGAAGTCATGTGGATAGCATTTCTATTAAATATTTATTCAGTTTAAGTCAGCAGTTCTACATACACATTTTAACTTTAAAAACCTGGTAGCAGAACCCCCCTACCAAGATCCTTCTCTCCAAAGACCATAGTTGCATCATAAATCTAAGGAAGCAATCAAGAAAGGACAGGAAAAGGGGTTATCCATATTTTCCACCAGGTCCGTCAGTGTTCTGTTGAGCTGATTGTTGCCACTCAATTTTTGCTATTCCAACAAGTGCATCACGGCACGTTTCAGAAGCATCATTGTGGCGGCTCGCTGCTCTGCTCCACTAAAGCCTTAATTCCAACAGACACAGATCTGTGACGTCGCGTAAGCGACATGTTTTTGTTCTGTCCTCTGCGTGGTTTCATGCCCTACCGGGTGCATTTCAGAAGAGGAGCGACTTGTTGTGTTGCTGATTTTTCCTTGATTTTTGTGCTTCTACAAATGTTTCTGCCTGAAAAGCATCTGCACAAAATGTATCACTAATGTCCACGATACGTTCTGTGAAATAGGACATTATGCGATTGGGACGTTATGCAAACACCATTATCATGTAAACTTAGCAAAGCTATTACAACTATTACAGCTATTACAACTATCATGTAATCTCAACATTTCTTTCTAGCTTTTGTGAGGCACTGCCTACCCTGAACGTACCTCTCTGCTACACATACAGTACTGTATTTCAGCTAATGTATCTGGCCTGGGTAATATATGGGTTAAATAGGTAACGTCCGCTATGTCCCATTCTCTCGATTGTGATTGCTGAACTCTATATATTATAACCTTATGGGACCACAGACGTGTGCGGCAGACGTTGCCCGAGCGGACATTATGCGGTGCATACCTGTACTTCTAACTGTGGGTGTGTGCCGCATAGCATCCGTTTGGGCATATACCGCATATATTATTGTATAATTACAATAATATATGCGGTATTATTGTATAATTACATATGTATTATATTATTTATACAGCATTGTACCATATTAACCCACTTAACCTATTTAGGGCGATTGAACCATACTTTGTATTCTGTTGTTTAAGATTGACAAGCTTAATTTACTTGTATTTTGAGCTGATATTATGGTAAAGTTGTCCAAAAGATGGGTGTCAAATGTTTGGACGGGGCAATAATTTCAATGCTTGCCATTTTCCAAAGATACGCCCCTGGTAGTGCGTGCGTTCATTATTACAAACCATTCTATCTAACTCGAATTTTTAATAAATTCAAGTTTAACAATTCCAATTTTCGATTCATCTCCTCCTTTCCTCCCCTCCTTTCCTACCCTGAAAATATGTCAGAAATATGTGGAGGAAAGGAGGAGATGAATCGAAAATTGGAACAGCTAATCCGATTTGCCCATCTTCAAAGTCGACGTTGGCAATTGATGAAGTAATAATTTTGACTGACTCCGAGGATACCAAAGCCAATCATGCTTCTCCAACGCCGACAGCCCTTTTCATGCATTAAAATACAAATGTCAGTATCTTGTATTCTGCTTATGATGTAACATAAACATTTGTACAAGGAATAAATAGATTTACTGCAACATAACTTTGCTCAGTTTTACATTGGTAAAATTACCATTTGTATCTGAAAAATGTGAATATATTGCGTCAATGTGGATATGTTTGAAAACACAAAAGTTTCCCATTAATGTAAATTACCCGATTACGTTTTACAGTTCTGGCACTTTTACTTAAGTATTGGTAAATCCCTTGTCATGTTTTAGAACTTTTCGATGGTGAAATATTCAGTGGGATGGTCTTAAATCTGACTGGTCATGAGCACAATAATGTCACCCAGAAAAGACTTCCGCAGTAGGATACATCGATGTATCCTTCGTTTGGAGAGGAAAACGAGAAAGGAGGAAAGGAGGAGACGAGATTTTGGCTGCATTCCAATCCGAAAAAATGCTTGTTTCTTCATGCTCACTCGCACTCCAACTGAGGAAGGAATCCCCAAAAAGTCCCGTATGTAAGATGGCTGCCACCATGAGGGAGATTTCATTCCAGATTTGTTGAGGGAAGGGCAAATTTTCATTTATTCAAGCCCTCGGTTTTACTCTGTCTAACGGAGCCAACAAAAATCATCCCTCCAAGTGTTGATATTGCCCAGAATGCACAGTGATGCTTGTTCGCTTACCCAGGTCTTAAATTTTACTTGAGTATTATACTCTTGATACCAAAGCATGAGCAAATTTTAAAAAAAAGTTTATCTAGTTCAAAGACCTCTGTTGCTGATTGATTATACAATCCATTTGCTAAAACACTATGTTGTTGGTGGTGGTCATTATTTAATTCTTAAAGATTCAAAGGAAATTCCCAACACTCAATAGCCGCTTATCAAGTTAATTGATGAATTAATTAGCATTCCAAAAATACACAGACGTTTTGGCCATGAATTTTTAACCATAAGCTCTCATAAGCTGGTGGAGGCATAGCAGCCATAGCCATGCATTTTGTTAAGAATAACCTACATTTCCTGAATCTTGAAATGTAACAATTATGCTACCCTTAACTAGCTTCAATCATCCACACAGCATGAAGTAGAATTTTCTGTTGAGTACACATTTTTTTAAATCGCCATTATAATCGGCAGTATAATTGACTATATGTATTGCAGCATAATTTCGGGTTTATTCTACTGATATCAATATTGATTTTTATTTTCTGCCTCTTCTTTTTACCTATCTCTGTACTTTTGTACTTTTACACCCTGTTACACTTCACACTTATGTATCAGTAGTTAGTTTATTGATTTGTCTTGCCATATTTTATTGTTGCCGTCACTTTGGGATGCACCCTGCGCAAAAGGTGCTACACAAATACTTATAGTAACTATTGTTATGACAATGATAATTATTTTATATGATTATTAAATTGTGCATACAAATAAGTGGCTTCGCGTTGGAAAAGCTTGGCAACTTTATTGAAAATAACATCACATCTATTCATAGTAGATAAAAAAATCGATTTAAAAGGATTTTATATTCATGGAAAATGTAAGGATTTTGGCATGGGAAATTAACATGTAGGCATATCTAGCTAACATGCATCTTCACTGGCTAACTATATTGCTGGTTAAGTTGCATAACGTAGCCTGGAGAGAACTCTCTCTGTCTTCACATTGGTTATGCAGTGGAGAGTTGAACTGGAGCAGGTCCTGCAGCCAGCAAGTAACACATTGTGGCAATCCAGTCCTTGCGAAGGATCGCAAAGTGAGGAAGAACTGCGAGGGTCATTCCAATTCAAACAGCCACAACCCCTCCCCTCCATTGCTCCCCCTCGCTCGGGAAGGCCTCCCTCGCGTGCTACGTCACTGGAGAGCTCACTCGATTGGAGGGAAGAAGTGAAGGGAGCATTTTATTTCGGATTTGAATGCAGCCTTCGTTTTGGAACAGTGGAGGGCAGGAGGACACATAATCAGTTTCCTGAGCATGGAGGAAAGGAGGGGAGGAAAGGAGGAGACAAATTTGAGTATTGGAACGCAGCCATAGAAAGGTAACGTTAGATAGGTGATGGATTATGGTACACAGCCTGCTTGTTTGACAAACTTTAAAATGGGTATGATTCCAAAAAGTTCCATGACCATTTAGTCCTTTATTCTTTTAGCTGTAAAATCTAAGCAAGCATGTGTGTAAACTGGTTGTTACAACTAATGTCAAATGAAATGTTACTCCAACAACTCAGAGCTTAGCTTGCTAGCTGTTTATAAAATCTAATTATAAACACTTATCAACTAAAATAAAAGAATCTTCATTAAAAAGTGTACGGTTCAACAGTGATAAATTGAATCATTATAATTCTGCAGCGTAGCAGCTGAGGATAAAAAGAGTTATTTTGACTTGTGTGTTCCAAAGCATTTCCACAGGCACATCATTTAAAAGTAAAAAAGTTATTCAAAGAAAATACGTTTAATCAGTTCCAATTCTAATTCTATTTTTATCAAACAAAAACCACTTTTAGACGTACTTGGTATGCTTTGCTTTTTTCATTTCTTTACTCTTTCTGAACTTAAATTACCATACACTATGCTCAAAAAAATGTTTGCTCTCCTTTGCCACACGCCCCACTTTCCTTGCTCACAAAGCCACGTAAGAACCTAACTTTTGCCTGTGCAGCCCACAGCACTAAGCCCCATTTGCACCTGTACCCGGTGTTGTGCACAACACTCCTGTTTCATTACGTATGATTACTCCGTACGAGTATCTGTTTCTGTGCCCTTTAATTAGGAATGTTAAAGAAATTCCTCAACTTAAATAATTTATCTAAATTCAAATAGCAAATAATACATAAACAAATGAAATCCTATTTACACTTATAACATAACCAAAGTTTTGACAAGTTCAAAGTCATAACAAAAATTTTGGCTCTAACAGGTAAATTACAATGAAGGCAAGACAAGCTGGGACTAGTGTTTTGGATTTCCATCCACAAGGACTATTAGGTGATTACAATTGAGAACCCCGTCTGGACTCTTGAGAGGAACATTTTTTAAAGGGCCGGGAGAGAGATATAGATATTGTTCTTTTGAGGACCGGAGAAGAAGATAGGTAGATAAGGGGGGAAGGGGAGGTTGAGTAGTCAGGTAGTTGTGAATGTAATCATTAGCTAGTGTTCTCCTGTTCCGTGCTCCTGCCTTTTACTGGGTGTATCTTGTGGCTTCTGTGGTGCACAGTTGAAAAATTTTTCAATGCAGTGCTCCGGAGTTGGCCTGTTCCTGACCCGTGGCAACCCTGGACCTAGAGAGGCTGGGTCTTGTTGAATGGAGTGCAGGGAAGTGCATTCCTTTTTAATGAATGCATTTTGTTACGGCCCCCTGGTTACCCGTTTGCTTATATATTGCTTATCCTGTGTTCTGTTTTTAATTGATCCATGTCATGTCCTGTATATATGTATGTAAATATATATACATTACATTACACAGTCATGTAGCTGACGCATTTATCCAAGGCGACTTACAGTTGATTAGACTAACCAAGGGCCAATCTCCCCTAGGAGCAATGTGGGGTTAAGGGCCTTGCTCAAGGGCCCAACAGCAATGGTGTTCTTGCTGTGGCTGGACTAGGACTTGCGCTGCCAACCTCAGGGGTCCCAGTCACGTACCTTAGCCACTAGGCTATAGGCTGCCCCCCACTTTTCAGATGGAGTTTTGAACACTTATCATCATCACCAGGCAACGATTCTACAAGATTCATAAACAGCTGATACATCAAGGACCCTCGTTATGTAAACAAATTTACATCCCGATCATCACCTAGAAACCGGATTAGAAGATGCAGCATCTGAGGACGTTGGGACCATCACCGAGCAACAACTTTGAAAAGGTACCCAGCTATAAAATGGATCATCCACGTCGACACTTTGGACATTTCTTGGAACATTACTTTGTGTTAGTTTGTTGTTTCTGTCAGAAACTTTGCTGTCAATAATCTCCTGTAGCTTTTGCATGAATGGACACTTTGAACTACGTAAGGACACTGTGACAACTCCTCTTGTATGTATGTTATTTGTTTCTTATAGCCTATGTGTTTTACTTTTAACTTATTGATATGTTGTGTAGATTGTTTGCGACAATAAAATGTTGTTTGTCTTTTGTATCCTGAACTGCTCAGCTGGGTGTGTTGTATTTGATTGAGATTGTATGATCATGGTGGCTTAGTGTTACAGCCAACTTCATCCTCTTTGTTATTGAGACACTGGCGGATTTGCGGGTCGTAACAATATGAATTGTTATGTGTTGTGCACTATTGTGTGTTTAGCTATATGTACTACATGCTAATTACTTGAATTGTAAGGGTACCAGAGGCTTTCTGTATTGGGGTGGAGAGGGCTGAATAGTGGGGGTTTTGAAGAGTGCTGTAATTCAGTGTGCTGGATAAGTTTTAGCTTTGAAGTGACAGATTGCATTTTGTAGTGCTGTGAAAGTGTATTCACTTGCTGTATTTATGAGATCCTATTTCTCTCTGAAGGCACTGTTGTCATACCCTGTGCTCAGCCCTGTCAGGTTACAGATTATTATGTGCCACCGCGTTATGAATTTAAACTGTGATGCTATAATAAAATATTGATGTACTGTTTTTCTATTATTTGGTTTGCTGGGGGATGATTTTTTTGGCTCTGACACTGCTCAGGCAAAATCTAGGTTTATTACACTGGTGGCAGTGGAGGGATCATGTTCCAAAAAACCTAGATTGGAATACCATAAAAATAAATAAGCCTACAGCCCAAAGCAGTCATCTCAGCTCTATGACAAATAAGGCAACAAGTAGTTCAGGTGAATTGTCTCAATTGCACAGATGTTGCGATGAGTAATTCACAGACGAATGTATGAAATAGCACAATCCCCTTTCACCATACTCAGTCTTGCGCAGGCACTGCTATGAATAACATGAAGGCCTTTTCTTGTCCTGTGTTTATGCCAAAAACGTTGACAGGCACTGGTTGTGAGTAGTCTGATTGGTCAGAGCAGTTAAAAATGTACGCGAAAAGTTAATAATTGTAAGACATAGTACATGTAGATGGAACATTAAGAAATGGACTTCCCTTAATTTACATTGTTTCAGCTGAGCACTCTCTGCCAAACTTGTATAGCTCTAAAACCTTTCTTGACTCACAGGTGGCTACATGTGACATCCCTCTTTTTTGAAAGACCCTGTAAACCAAATATTGACACACAGCTTTAAGTTACTTTCACCCTGTGACTGCAGCTCTAACTCACAGCACATGGACACAGAGCTTCCAGTTAACCTCAATCTCTTACTGCAGCTTTAACTGACAACACATGGAGACAGAGCTTCCAGTTAACCTCAATCTCTTACTGCAGCTCTAACTCATAGCACATGGACACAGAGCTTCCAGTTAACCTCATTCTCTTATTGCAGATCTAACTCACAGCATATGGAGACAGAGATTCCAGTTAACCTCACCCTCTTACTGCAGCTCTAACTCACAGCACATGGAGGCAGACCTTCCAGTTAACCTCATCCTCTTACTGCAGCTCTAACTCACAGCACATGGACACAGAGCTTCCAGTTAACCTCAATGTCTTACTGCAGCTCTAACTCACAGCATATGGAGACAGAGCTTCCAGTTAACCTCATCCTCTTACTGCAGCTCTAACTCACAGCACATGGAGGCAGACCTTCCAGTTAACCTCATCCTCTTACTGCAGCTCTAACTCACAGCACATGGAGACAGAGCTTCCAGTTAACCTTTTCTTTAGGTCTGTTTTGAGCCGTATTGTACCTCATGTACACCTGATCGTGACTTGGAGTACCCCACCCACACCTGAATGTCCGCAGTGATAGTTATAAATGATGATAAATCAGTGTGTATAGTGTAGGGACTACTGAACTGCGTCTCCCATAGTTCCACAGCCAAATTCCAAAGATAACTCACCTACAGCGTAACTACGTTAAAAGCCATAAAACGTAGGTAATAAAAAGGACCAACACCCCAAGAATCTCTCTCAATCACTCTCTCTCAGAGTCTCTCTCTCAATCGCTCTGAGTCTCCCAGAGACTCTCTCGCAACTTGCATGCTGAACGCACGCATAAAACTCTCTAATCTGGGCCTGGCATGCACACCGCATGTCAAGGAATTCGGTCCCTCGTCTGCCTTGTGTGCAATAACTTCCCCGGTTAAATAGGCCCGCTCAATGCAGCCTAAAAGTTAGCTTAGAACCCCGGTGGTCAGCTACAGGGAACAGAGACGCACAGCCAAGAGGCCACGAGACGAGTGGAACCCTGCCGCAGAGAGCCACGCAGCAAACCCCGAATCCAGCAGAGCGAAGACCTGTAAGTCCCAAGAGGCCAGCAGCCTGCAAAGAGGATCCAGCTTCGTGAACGACGGCACCGAACCCCAGAGAGAACGACCGAGCAACCAACTCAGCGCCTGGGAAACCAGAGACCGTAACAAGAGAGGACGAACGAGCGAGCAACCAACTCTGCGCCCTGGGAAACCAGAGACCGAAACAAAACACGCACTGGACCCGTCTAACCAACGGAGAAAACCCGCAACAGTAAGGCTGTAACACTGGGCACAGATAGATAACATAGCTTAGGTACATATGGTTATATTCATAACTGAATGTAATGAACTGTGTTATTTATTTTCCATATCTGTAATCATTCTTGTGTTTGATCACTGTTTAGCTGGCTCCTAGCTGGCCACAAGCGCAAGCAAAAATATCTCACTACAAACTAGGTTTTGCATGTGATCTATTTAGCTACTAACCTACGACAACCCGGCATTAGTGATCTGCACGATTACATCCATTTTTCCACACTGCATACGCCATTTTCCTGAAACGCTTTAGCTTCAGCTAAGTTTCAAAACTCCCACCATCTCTTTTCCTTTGTTCTCCATGAACACGTGTGTATCGCGCACACACCCAAGGCTGCGCGACCCCCACACGTGGGAGAACATTCCTACCACTACACACAAGCCAACGCCCTATACACTCCTGAATCATATGCACATACATACGCACACACACACACACACACACACACACACGCATATTGTTACATTGTAATAAATCGTGCTTTGCCGTTAGTACATGTGTTCAATAAACTTTGTTATATTCCAAGGTTGTGTGTTTATTAATGTTGCCTAAATATTGAATGTTTGCCGACCTCTGCAACTCCGAAGAACTCCGAATGCCTTCACTTTTTATCAATCATTAACGTTATTAATTCAGGTAAAACTGAACCAATAGTGTTGTGATTTGATTATGATTAGTTATTGATATTGTAATTTTGATTATAATTATTGATTTAATTATTAGTTGGAATTACGTATTTATAGCTATATAACGAGACTAATATATTTTATGAGACTGATATATAAGACTGATTAACCGTAGTTGCACCATTATTCGTAGAATATGTTGTAGAATTTCCACCACGTAAGTGACGCTTTGTTGTGGGGAATATAATAAGGTTTTGCGTAACTGGTGCCACACGTGAGGTTTAGATAATTCCTAACACTTTCGGTGTCCTGTCTGAGGAATACTATAACAAATCCCTACATTATTGGTGCCCGTGTGAGGAGTTGTATTGTTGGCTTATATTCATGTTTATGTAATATTATTTATAAAACCTCTGGTCTTAATTTTAGAGTTCATATTCTAGAAAACAGACCCGCAGTTCCAAGTTTCCGCACCAGGTGGCGTCAGACCAACTTGGCCTGCCACAGAGTATAACTATTTGTGCTTATGAACAAGTGCATCGTGGTTATGGTAATTTCATTCAGTTGAAATATATTTAGCTATCAAGCTATTATTGGGAGATGAATATAGTGATAACAATCACTTATGTTAACACCTATTAGACACAATAGTGTTACAAATCATCGTTTTGTATGCAGTTTAATCGTGTCACTGGTCAAACAGTTGATATTGTTGCCCTAGCCTTCTACTTATGTTTTAGAGCCAATAGAAACTAAAAGAGTTTCTCACCTGCATTGCAGAGGCATTCGAATACCGTGATATTCACTGCTTAGTTAGCCGTTAGAATTAACCTTGTTAATTTAACCGCTTGTAACTTAATCACAGCGTGCTGCCAGCCCTGTGAATCTTTAGGCTCTATAAAGTCTTAAAATTAATCTTTTACCACATAGCTGTAGCTACCTGTACTTCAGCTTCTGTGAGTCCTAAGGGATAAAGATTTGTACCGCCAAGCTGTCACTACCATGTATTTCAGCTTGTGTGAATTCTGAAACAAAGCATTGCGCCCCCTAGCTGTTACCACTGTGTATTTCAGCTTGTGTGGATTCTGAACCATAAAGTATTGCGCCCCCTAGCTGTTACTACCGTGTATTTCAGCTTGTGTGGATTCTTAAAGAGAAACCGTTGTGCCCTAGCTGTTACCACTGTGTATTTCAGCTTGTGTGGATTCTGAACCATAAAGTATTTCGCCCTCTAGCTGTCACTACCGTGTATTTCAGCTTGTGTGGATTCTTAAAGTGAAAGCATTGTGCCCCCTAGCTGGTACCACCGTGTATTTCAGCTTGTGTGAACCTAACCGTAAAAGCTTTGTACCGCCAGCTTTTATTAAACTTGGATTTCAGCTTGTGCCGTTGTTGCAATTACACCCACGAGGTGGGGCTGTACGTACCGTGTACTACAGTTGCAACTGTTTCAGAGAGTGTCAACTTTTGAGTGTGAATAATCCACTCTATTTCAGCTGAACCGGTTTGCTGATCCAGCAAACATTACAATTTTTTTGTGCTACAAAATCATTGGTAGCCTTACAGAAACTGTTATATATCTCATAGTAACAGTATAGTGCACCACTCTCCACTCCAACTACAAAGATGGAGTGCCTTCTAGACAAACAGTTTATTTCTTCCTTGGCCCAAGACCTAGCCCCTGGTTACCTCGAGTTCATAAACAAGTTGAACTTTTGTGACTGCAAGAAGGAAATAACTGCCTTAACCAGTAAGAACTGTGACCTACGCGGCGTGCCCAAAGAAACGTTGCTGTCCTGTTTGCTCTTGACCTTTCACAGGGTAACCAGCCTTACCCTGCAAAGCAATGCTACACTAGCACATGAAGCAAAGGCGCTAAAGGAGCAAAACGCTAACCTAATTCGTGAGGTCTGCACTGCTAACAAAAAAGCAATGCACTATTTAGATGACTTGCGTTCAGCTGAGTCTAACCTTTGCTCCAACCAAGAGGAGCTCTTGAAACTTACAAGTGAACGACTCGTGTCAAACACTTCCCAGTCACTTTCCCAGGCAAGCCCCCTGGATGAACATCTCTTTCCCTTGTCACAGAAGGATACTGACAACCAGGAAAGAAGAATGTTTCGACTTGTCACCCGTTGAAACCCCATTTAGCCAAGCGCTATCTTTCCTTCCATCTTCCACTGTAAGCTCTGCAACGCCTTGCAATATCAGTGAACATGGGAAAGGGGGGTCCAACCTTGATTCTGGTTTCTCTGATCAGTACTCTTCCTGTTCGTTCCGTGGCTTCCCAGATGATTCAGATTCATCTGAACATTCTGGCAGTAATTCGCCTGTGTGGTCTCTCCACCACAGGAACAGGAATAACAAAGCCTTTTTCTCACACCAAGGCCACCGACACCTTTCTGCTTCCAGTCCTAGCCAGGACATAAAACAAGTTTCTTACCACATTCCCCCACAACACAAGGGAGAAAGTGAGAGGATCCACAGGATCCTTATGACACAGGTAGCCATTCAATTGGTCCCTTTTCTGCTCATCAAGCAGATAGACTTCCTGGTTCAGCCTCATGCTCTCACAAAGCAAAAGAGAGACCTGAATCAGATGTTTATTCATCGAGGAGCAATTCACCTGCAGCACACAGCAGGGAAGGAAGATCTTGCTCCAAACTTTTCCATCGTCATACTAGGAAAACCTATGACTCTTTAGCCACACTTCCCATCCAACAGGAAAGTGATGAGCAACTTTCAGTTTTGGCCTCTCAGCAAGAGAGAAGACGCCAAGCACAGCGTGAGGCACAAGCCCACACAACAAACAGCTCAGTCTCGCCCTCACCCCATAGGCAGACTTCGAAGACATCCGACCGTCTTCGTTTCGAAGAGCTTGACCTTATTGCTAAAGACATTGAACCTTTGATCCGGACAATCATGATCAAAACATTGTCGACTATCTAAGAGAAGTCGAACACAATCTCTCTGACTTGCCCCGTGCAACCCAACGGGAGAAAATCAGACTAATCTGGAAGACTAGCTCTAGATCTGTTCGCACATTCATAGAGTCTCAACCTTCCAGTATTAGAAACGATTATGTTCAGCTTTGTACAGCTCTGGCTGAAGAATATTCTGCTTTTGCAGATGAAACATCAGCAACTATCGCAGCCATTCGAGTTAAGC
This sequence comes from Albula goreensis, assembly GCA_022829145.1. Lineage (NCBI taxonomy): Eukaryota > Metazoa > Chordata > Actinopteri > Albuliformes > Albulidae > Albula > Albula goreensis. The sequence continues at coordinate 3,909,200 of CM040757.1, read as the reverse complement.
ACAACCGTTCTGAGCACCCTCGAGAGTTTTACAGACGTTTGAGGCGTGCATTCTTTCACGGCAAGAATGGGCCTGGCCTAGAGGAAGACCCAGCCTTTAAGTCCCTTTTCCTACACAATCTTCATCCTTGTGTACGGACTCAGGTTACGCTCATGGCTTGACAAGACAATCCTTCAATGCGGAAATCCGCAAAATGACCCAAATGGTTTGGGAGACTGTTGTTCGCCCCGGCAAAGAAAGGGTAGAAAACAAAGTGGCCCCTCTGAAGCCAACAGGTTCAGGTAACTTTGCTGCGAAAACTGTCAGTCCAAACTCAGAAGACCACCCGTTGCACCGCAACACAACCAAGAGGGGTGGCAGTGGTCCACTGAAGGACAACTCAGATAAACGTAGTGTCCGCTATCAACGCCGTGAACATAGACCCAGAAATACAGAAAGAGGACCAGATCTGCGTGTCTTGGTCCCAACAAGACCCTTTTGTGACTCTGTAGTCGATTTGCCCAAAATGCTAACTGACTACTCTTCATCAGATGACGACCGAGATGTCTCTGAACGAATTTCTGATTCTGAGGGTGGCTACTCAGAGATTTACATCTCAGAGCCACGAATCAAGAAATATTTCGAGCCGAAAAGGTATAGAGGTCGCTTCTCACGTTCTTAGGAATTAAGTAGCGACAGTCACGGTCTCCTATCTTAGGCTCACTCCAAAAAAACCAAACCCCAGTTTTGCCAGTCTGCTTAAAGCATATTTTCCCACAAACTCGACACACCTACCTGACAAAGGGGGTGTATTTAACACTAACCTTTAACTGGTTACCCACTGGCAGCAGCAGTAACCCATATTCCTGTGCATACTAATAGTCGGGCCACTCTACTATTAGGTATGAAAAAGGAAACGTAGTACTAAGAAGAGTTAAGACCATCACCACGGTACAACCTTCGTAAGTACACTGGTAATACTTGTAGAAGTGCTTCGCAGGTACTTTTTTTATTCAAATTCCTCAAAACTGAGAATAACTAAGGCAAAACCACAACCTATGGTAAACCTGAAACAAACCATGCATAGGACTTCTCCTTTAAACTCAAGTTTTAAAGTGAGGTCACAATTGCCGAATGTCCATTGTGACATAGCCATCAGGACTTTTCAGTCATTTTCAAAACTAGATAGATGACGCCTTTCACAGCAGTACCCTGCTGAAGGGACAAAATTAAGTCTGCACAGACCAGACTTACTCACTACACCCTGTAGTCTTAAGGTCATCTGATCCATAGAGCACCTCCAACATGTTGCCTTTGGATCTCTCCTAAAATAGCTATGTCATCCCATTCGAACCTCTTAACACTAACTGGCCTACTAACATTCCTGTTCCTCACTAACCTAAAGAACAGAGACACATTCATTGGTATTTTGTTTGGTGCTACTGTCAATCTTGTCATTGTTTTGTTATTTTGACCGTGTCTTTGTAACTGTTTGATGACATTTTGTTCTTGCTTAGCCAAGTTTAGTTAGTACCAAAGATGTGCCCAGAATGTTTACAGCCAGTAGTGTATACTCAAAATGTATTCATCTAACATGTCCATACTGTTATCAATAGGTATGAACTGCCCAGATGTTACAGGCCTGAATGAACTGTTCACCCAACTTTCCAGCTGTGGACTGCATCCAGGACTCATGTGCTCTCAGGGATTACATCAGAAGTGCAATCCTGAGACCAAAGGGGGGATGTAGGGACTACTGAACTGCGTCTCCCATAGTTCCACAGCCAAATTCCAAAGATAACTCACCTACAGCGTAACTACGTTAAAAGCCATAAAACGTAGGTAATAAAAAGGACCAACACCCCAAGAATCTCTCTCAATCACTCTCTCTCAGAGTCTCTCTCTCAATCGCTCTGAGTCTCCCAGAGACTCTCTCGCAACTTGCATGCTGAACGCACGCATAAAACTCTCTAATCTGGGCCTGGCATGCACACCGCATGTCAAGGAATTCGGTCCCTCGTCTGCCTTGTGTGCAATAACTTCCCCGGTTAAATAGGCCCGCTCAATGCAGCCTAAAAGTTAGCTTAGAACCCCGGTGGTCAGCTACAGGGAACAGAGACGCACAGCCAAGAGGCCACGAGACGAGTGGAACCCTGCCGCAGAGAGCCACGCAGCAAACCCCGGAATCCAGCAGAGCGAAGACCTGTAAGTCCCAAGAGGCCAGCAGCCTGCAAAGAGGATCCAGCTTCGTGAACGACGGCACCGAACCCCAGAGAGAACGACCGAGCAACCAACTCAGCGCCCTGGGAAACCAGAGACCGTAACAAGAGAGGGACGAACGAGCGAGCAACCAACTCTGCGCCCTGGGAAACCAGAGACCGAAACAAAACACGCACTGGACCCGTCTAACCAACGGAGAAAACCCGCAACAGTAAGGCTGTAACACTGGGCACAGATAGATAACATAGCTTAGGTACATATGGTTATATTCATAACTGAATGTAATGAACTGTGTTATTTATTTTCCATATCTGTAATCATTCTTGTGTTTGATCACTGTTTAGCTGGCTCCTAGCCAAGCGCCGCGCAGCGCAGCAAGCAAATATCTCACTACAAACTAGGTTTTGCATGTGATCTATTTAGCTACTAACCTCGACAACCCGGCATTAGTGATCTGCACGATTACATCCATTTTTCCACACTGCATACGCCATTTTCCTGAAACGCTTAGCTTCAGCTAAGTTTCAAAACTCCACCATCTCTTTTCCTTTGTTCTCCATGAACACGTGTGTATCGCGCACACACCCAAGGCTGCGCGACCCCCACACGTAGGGAGAACATTCCTACCACTACACACAAGCCAACGCCCTATACACTCCTGAATCATATGCACATACATACGCACACACACACACACACACACACACGCATCGTTTATTGTTACATTGTAATAAATCGTGCTTTGCCGTTTAGTACATGTGTTCAATAAACTTTGTTATATTCCAAGGTTGTGTGTTTATTAATGTTGCCTAAATATTGAATGTTTGCCGACCTCTGCAACTCCGAAGAACTCCGAATGCCTTCACTTTTTATCAATCATTAACGTTATTAATTCAGGTAAAACTGAACCAATAGTGTTGTGATTTGATTATGATTAGTTATTGATATTGTAATTTTGATTATAATTATTGATTTAATTATTAGTTGGAATTACGTATTTATAGCTATATAACGAGACTAATATATTTTATGAGACTGATATATAAGACTGATTAACCGTAGTTGCACCATTATTCGTAGAATATGTTGTAGAATTTCCACCACGTAAGTGACGCCTTTGTTGTGGGGAATATAATAAGGTTTTGCGTAACTGGTGCCACACGTGAGGTTTAGATAATTCCTAACACTTTCGGTGTCCTGTGCGAGGAATACTATAACAAATCCCTACATTATTGGTGCCCCGTGTGAGGAGTTGTATTGTTGGCTTATATTCATGTTTATGTAATATTATTTATAAAAACCTCTGGTCTTAATTTTAGAGTTCATATTCTAGAAAACAGACCCGCAGTTCCAAGTTTCCGCCACCAGGTGGCGTCAGACCAACTTGGCCTGCCACAGAGTATAACTATTTGTGCTTATGAACAAGTGCATCGTGGTTATGGTAATTTCATTCAGTTGAAATATATTTAGCTATCAAGCTATTATTGGGAGATGAATATAGTGATAACAATCACTTATGTTAACACCTATTAGACACAATAGTGTTACAAATCATCGTTTTGTATGCAGTTTAATCGTGTCACTGGTCAAACAGTTGATATTGTTGCCCTAGCCTTCTACTTATGTTTTAGAGCCAATAGAAACTAAAAGAGTTTCTCACCTGCATTGCAGAGGCATTCGAATACCGTGATATTCACTGCTTAGTTAGCCGTTAGAATTAACCTTGTTAATTTAACCGCTTGTAACTTAATCACAGCGTGCTGCCAGCCCTGTGAATCTTTAGGCTCTATAAAGTCTTAAAATTAATCTTTTACCACATAGCTGTAGCTACCCTGTACTTCAGCTTCTGTGAGTCCTAAGGGATAAAGATTTGTACCGCCAAGCTGTCACTACCATGTATTTCAGCTTGTGTGAATTCTGAAACAAAGCATTGCGCCCCCTAGCTGTTACCACTGTGTATTTCAGCTTGTGTGGATTCTGAACCATAAAGTATTGCGCCCCCTAGCTGTTACTACCGTGTATTTCAGCTTGTGTGGATTCTTAAAGAGAAACCGTTGTGCCCCTAGCTGTTACCACTGTGTATTTCAGCTTGTGTGGATTCTGAACCATAAAGTATTTCGCCCTCTAGCTGTCACTACCGTGTATTTCAGCTTGTGTGGATTCTTAAAGTGAAAGCATTGTGCCCCCTAGCTGGTACCACCGTGTATTTCAGCTTGTGTGAACCTAACCGTAAAAGCTTTGTACCGCCAGCTTTTATTAAACTTGGATTTCAGCTTGTGCCGTTGTTGCAATTACACCCACGAGGTGGGGCTGTACGTACCGTGTACTACAGTTGCAACTGTTTCAGAGAGTGTCAACTTTTGAGTGTGAATAATCCACTCTATTTCAGCTGAACCGGTTTGCTGATCCAGCAAACATTACAATTTTTTTTGTGCTACAAAATCATTGGTAGCCTTACAGAAACTGTTATATATCTCATAGTAACAGTATAGTGCACCACTCTCCACTCCAACTACAAAGATGGAGTGCCTTCTAGACAAACAGTTTATTTCTTCCTTGGCCCAAGACCTAGCCCCTGGTTACCTCGAGTTCATAAACAAGAACTTGAACTTTTGTGACTGCAAGAAGGAAATAACTGCCTTAACCAGTAAGAACTGTGACCTCGCGGCGTGCCCAAAGAAACGTTGCTGTCCTGTTTGCTCTTGACCTTTCACAGGGTAACCAGCCTTACCCTGCAAAGCAATGCTACACTAGCACATGAAGCAAAGGCGCTAAAGGAGCAAAACGCTAACCTAATTCGTGAGGTCTGCACTGCTAACAAAAAAGCAATGCACTATTTAGATGACTTGCGTTCAGCTGAGTCTAACCTTTGCTCCAACCAAGAGGAGCTCTTGAAACTTACAAGTGAACGACTCGTGTCAAACACTTCCCAGTCACTTTCCCAGGCAAGCCCCCTGGATGAACATCTCTTTCCCTTGTCACAGAAGGATACTGACAACCAGGGAAAGAAGAATGTTTCGACTTGTCACCCGTTGGAAACCCCATTTAGCCAAGCGCTATCTTTCCTTCCATCTTCCACTGTAAGCTCTGCAACGCCTTGCAATATCAGTGAACATGGGAAAGGGGGGTCCAACCTTGATTCTGGTTTCTCTGATCAGTACTCTTCCTGTTCGTTCCGTGGCTTCCCAGATGATTCAGATTCATCTGAACATTCTGGCAGTAATTCGCCTGTGTGGTCTCTCCACCACAGGAACAGGAATAACAAAGCCTTTTTCTCACACCAAGGCCACCGACACCTTTCTGCTTCCAGTCCTAGCCAGGACATAAAAACAAGTTTCTTACCACATTCCCCCCCACAACACAAGGGAGAAAGTGAGAGGATCCACAGGGATCCTTATGACACAGGTAGCCATTCAATTGGTCCCTTTTCTGCTCATCAAGCAGATAGACTTCCTGGTTCAGCCTCATGCTCTCACAAAGCAAAAGAGAGACCTGAATCAGATGTTTATTCATCGAGGAGCAATTCACCTGCAGCACACAGCAGGGAAGGAAGATCTTGCTCCAAACTTTTCCATCGTCATACTAGGAAAACCTATGACTCTTTAGCCACACTTCCCATCCAACAGGAAAGTGATGAGCAACTTTCAGTTTTGGCCTCTCAGCAAGAGAGAAGACGCCAAGCACAGCGTGAGGCACAAGCCCACACAACAAACAGCTCAGTCTCGCCCTCACCCCATAGGCAGACTTCAAGACATCCGACCGTCTTCGTTTGAAGAGCTTGACCTTATTGCTAAAGACATTGAACCTTTGATCCGGACAATCATGATCAAAACATTGTCGACTATCTAAGAAGTCGAACACAATCTCTCTGACTTGCCCCGTGCAACCCAACGGAGAAAATCAGACTAATCTGGAAGACTAGCTCTAGATCTGTTCGCACATTCATAGAGTCTCAACCTTCCAGTATTAGAAACGATTATGTTCAGCTTTGTACAGCTCTGGCTGAAGAATATTCTGCTTTTGCAGATGAAACATCAGCAACTATCGCAGCCATTCGAGTTAAGCACAACCGTTCTGAGCACCCTCGAGAGTTTTACAGACGTTTGAGGCGTGCATTCTTTCCACGGCAAGAATGGGCCTGGCCTAGAGGAAGACCCAGCCTTTAAGTCCCTTTTCCTACACAATCTTCATCCTTGTGTACGGACTCAGGTTACGCTCATGGCTTGACAAGACAATCCTTCAATGCGGGAAATCCGCAAAATGACCCAAATGGTTTGGGAGACTGTTGTTCGCCCCGGCAAAGAAAGGGTAGAAAACAAAGTGGCCCCTCTGAAGCCAACAGGTTCAGGTAACTTTGCTGCGAAAACTGTCAGTCCAAACTCAGAAGACCACCCGTTGCACCGCAACACAACCAAGAGGGGTGGCAGTGGTCCACTGAAGGACAACTCAGATAAACGTAGTGTCCGCTATCAACGCCGTGAACATAGACCCAGAAATACAGAAAGAGGACCAGATCTGCGTGTCTTGGTCCCAACAAGACCCTTTTGTGACTCTGTAGTCGATTTGCCCAAAATGCTAACTGACTACTCTTCATCAGATGACGACCGAGATGTCTCTGAACGAATTTCTGATTCTGAGGGTGGCTACTCAGAGATTTACATCTCAGAGCCACGAATCAAGAAATATTTCGAGCCGAAAAGGTATAGAGGTCGCTTCTCACGTTCTTAGGAATTAAGTAGCGATAGTCACGATCTTAGGCTCACTCCAAAAAAACCAAACCCCAGTTTTGCCAGTCTGCTTAAAGCATATTTTTCCCACAAACTCGACACACCTACCTGACAAAGGGGGGTGTATTTAACACTAACCTTTAACTGGTTACCCACTGGCAGCAGCAGTAACCCATATTCCTGTGCATACTAATAGTCGGGCCACTCTACTATTAGGTATGAAAAAGGAAACGTAGTACTAAGAAGAGTTAAGACCATCACCACGGTACAACCTTCGTAAGTACACTGGTAATACTTTGTAGAAGTGCTTCGCAGGTACTTTTTTTTATTCAAATTCCTCAAAACTGAGAATAACTAAGGCAAAACCACAACCTATGGTAAACCTGAAACAAACCATGCATAGGACTTCTCCTTTAAACTCAAGTTTTAAAGTGAGGTCACAATTGCCGAATGTCCATTGTGACATAGCCATCAGGACTTTTCAGTCATTTTCAAAACTAGATAGATGACGCCCTTTCACAGCAGTACCCTGCTGAAGGGACAAAATTAAGTCTGCACAGACCAGACTTACTCACTACACCCTGTAGTCTTAAGGTCATCTGATCCATAGAGCACCTCCAACATGTTGCCTTTGGATCTCTCCTAAAATAGCTATGTCATCCCATTCCGAACCTCTTAACACTAACTGGCCTACTAACATTCCTGTTCCTCACTAACCCTAAAGAACAGAGACACATTCATTGGTATTTTGTTTGGTGCTACTGTCAATCTTGTCATTGTTTTGTTATTTTGACCGTGTCTTTGTAACTGTTTGATGACATTTTGTTCTTGCTTAGCCAAGTTTAGTTAGTACCAAAGATGTGCCCAGAATGTTTACAGCCAGTAGTGTATACTCAAAATGTATTCATCTAACATGTCCATACTGTTATCAATAGGTATGAACTGCCCAGATGTTACAGGCCTGAATGAACTGTTCACCCAACTTTCCAGCTGTGGACTGCATCCAGGACTCATGTGCTCTCAGGGATTACATCAGAAGTGCAATCCTGAGACCAAAGGGGGGATGTAGGGACTACTGAACTGCGTCTCCCATAGTTCCACAGCCAAATTCCAAAGATAACTCACCTACAGCGTAACTACGTTAAAAGCCATAAAACGTAGGTAATAAAAAGGACCAACACCCCAAGAATCTCTCTCAATCACTCTCTCTCAGAGTCTCTCTCTCAATCGCTCTGAGTCTCCCAGAGACTCTCTCGCAACTTGCGTGCTGAACGCACGCATAAAACTCTCTAATCTGGGCCTGGCATGCACACCGCATGTCAAGGAATTCGGTCCCTCGTCTGCCTTGTGTGCAATAACTTCCCCGGTTAAATAGGCCCGCTCAATGCAGCCTAAAAGTTAGCTTAGAACCCCGGTGGTCAGCTACAGGGAACAGAGACGCACAGCCAAGAGGCCACGAGACGAGTGGAACCCTGCCGCAGAGAGCCACGCAGCAAACCCCGGAATCCAGCAGAGCGAAGACCTGTAAGTCCCAAGAGGCCAGCAGCCTGCAAAGAGGATCCAGCTTCGTGAACGACGGCACCGAACCCCAGAGAGAACGACCGAGCAACCAACTCAGCGCCCTGGGAAACCAGAGACCGTAACAAGAGAGGACGAACGAGCGAGCAACCAACTCTGCGCCCTGGGAAACCAGAGACCGAAACAAAACACGCACTGGACCCGTCTAACCAACGGAGAAAACCCGCAACAGTAAGGCTGTAACACTGGGCACAGATAGATAACATAACTTAGGTACATATGGTTATATTCATAACTGAATGTAATGAACTGTGTTATTTATTTTCCATATCTGTAATCATTCTTGTGTTTGATCACTGTTTAGCTGGCTCCTAGCCAAGCGCCGCGCAGCGTTAGCAAGCAAATATCTCACTACAAACTAGGTTTTGCATGTGATCTATTTAGCTACTAACCTACGACAACCCGGCATTAGTGATCTGCACGATTACATCCATTTTTCCACACTGCATACGCCATTTTCCTGAAACGCTTAGCTTCAGCTAAGTTTCAAAACTCCCACCATCTCTTTTCCTTTGTTCTCCATGAACACGTGTGTATCGCGCACACACCCAAGGCTGCGCGACCCCCACACGTAGGAGAACATTCCTACCACTACACACAAGCCAACGCCCTATACACTCCTGAATCATATGCACATACATACGCACACACACACACACACACACACACGCATCGTTTATTGTTACATTGTAATAAATCGTGCTTTGCCGTTTAGTACATGTGTTCAATAAACTTTGTTATATTCCAAGGTTGTGTGTTTATTAATGTTGCCTAAATATTGAATGTTTGCCGACCTCTGCAACTCCGAAGAACTCCGAATGCCTTCACTTTTTATCAATCATTAACGTTATTAATTCAGGTAAAACTGAACCAATAGTGTTGTGATTTGATTATGATTAGTTATTGATATTGTAATTTTGATTATAATTATTGATTTAATTATTAGTTGGAATTACGTATTTATAGCTATATAACGAGACTAATATATTTTATGAGACTGATATATAAGACTGATTAACCGTAGTTGCACCATTATTCGTAGAATATGTTGTAGAATTTCCACCACGTAAGTGACGCCTTTGTTGTGGGGAATATAATAAGGTTTTGCGTAACTGGTGCCACACGTGAGGTTTAGATAATTCCTAACACTTTCGGTGTCCTGTGCGAGGAATACTATAACAAATCCCTACAATAGTGACCTGTTCACTTACCTTGGATCCCTTGTGTTTCCTCCACTGAAATTGGTTGGCTGTTTTGTCATTGACTCTTCACTCTTCATTGACAGACAGCTGGGTACAGGTGACCCTGCTCTTTCGTGTTTGATCCTATCAGAGAACACAGAAATTGCATTGCTGTGCTACAGATGCTTTGGGGAGTGATGGTGAAAACAGCCATCGAGGTCACGGTACCAGGAACTGCCTGCTGACTCAGAGCAAAGCTAATTTTCAGTTGTACAACAAAGAATATTCATTTTACACATTGACAGTGATGATGTACGAGACTCTTACATTAGAAAATATTGGACAAACAAGTTTCCTTTTTGGATTTATATTTGGGAACCGCTGATGTGGTGCCTTAACATCAAGACATGCACACAAAGCTTCCACTTAAATCCTACTATTGCAGCTTTAACCAATAGCACATGGACACAGAGCTTCCAGTTAACCTCATCCTCTTACTGCAGCTATAACTCACAGCACATGGAGACAGAGCTTCCAGTTAACCTCATCCACTTACTGTAGCTCTAACTCACAGAACATGGAGACAGAGCTTCCAGTTAATCTTTTCTTCAGGTCTACTATGAGCCGTATTGTACCTCATGTACACCTGGTCTTGACTTGGAGTACCCCACCCACACCTGAATGTGCACAGTGATAGTTATAAATGATGATAAATCAGTGTGTATAGTGACCTGTTCACTTACCTTGGATCCCTTGTGTTTCCTCCACTGAAATTGGTTGGCTGTTTTGTCATTGACTCTTCACTCTTCATTGACAGACAGCTGGGTACAGGTGACCCTGCTCTTTCGTGTTTGATCCTATCAGAGAACACAGAAATTGCATTGCTGTGCTGAAGATGCTTTGGGGAGTGATGGTGAAAACAGCCATTGAGGTCACGGTGCCAGGAACTGCCTGCTGACTTAGAGCAAAACTAATTTTCGGTTGTACAACTAAGAATATTCATTTTACACATTGACAGTGATGTTGTACGAGACTCTTACATTAGAAAATATTGTATAAGCAAGTTTCCTTTTTGGATTTACATTTGGGAACCCCTGATGTGGTGCCTTAACATCAAGACATGCACACAAAGCTTCCACTTAAATCCTACTATTGCAGCTTTAACCGATAGCACATGGACACAGAGCTTCCAGTTACCCTCATCCTCTTACTGTAGCTCTATCCCACTGCACATGGAGACAGAGCTTCCAGTTAACCTCATCCTCTTACTGTAGCTCTAACTCACAGAACATGGAGACAGAGCTTCCAGTTAACCTTTTCTTCAGGTCTACTATGAGCCGTATTGTACCTCATGTACACCTGATCGTGACTTGGAGTACTCCCACCCCACCTGAATGTCCGCAGTGATAGTTATAAATGATGATAAATCAGTGTGTATAGTGACCTGTTCACTTACCTTGGATCCCTTGTGTTTCCTCCACTGAAATTGGTTGGCTGTTTTGTCATTGACTCTTCACTCTTCATTGACAGACAGCTGGGTACAGGTGACCCTGCTCTTTCGTGTTTGATCCTATCAGAGAACACAGAAATTGCATTGCTGTTCTACAGATGCTTTGGGGAGTGATGGTGAAAACAGCCATCGAGGTCACGGTGCCAGGAGCTGCCTGCTGACTTAGAGCAAAGCTATTTTCTACAACAAAGAATATTCATTTTACACATTGACAGTGATGTTGTACGAGACTCTTACATCAGAAAATATTGGATAAGCAAGTTTCCTTTTGGAGTGATGTGGTGCTTCAACATCAAGACATGCACACAAAGCTTCTACTTAAATCCTACTATTGCAGCTTTAACCCATAGCACATGGACACAGAGCTTCCAGTTAACCTCATCCTCTTACTGTAGCTCTAACCCATATGGAGACAGAGATTCAGTTAACCTCATCCTCTTACTGTAGCTCTAACCACAGCATATGGAGACACAGCTTCCAGTTAACCTCAATCTCTTACTGCAGCTCTAACTCACAGCATATGGAGACAGTGCTAACCTCATTCTCTTACTGCAGCTCTAACTCATAGCACATGGACACAGAGCTTCCAGTTAACCTCATTCTCTTACTGCAGATCTAACTCACAGCATATGGAGACAGAGATTCCAGTTAACCTCACCCTCTTACTGCAGCTCTAACTCACAGCACATGGAGGCAGACCTTCCAGTTAACCTCATCCTCTTACTGCAGCTCTAACTCACAGCACATGGAGACAAAGCTTCCAGTTAACCTCATCCTCTTACTGCAGCTCTAACTCACAGCACATGGAGACAGAGCTTCCAGTTAACCTCATCCTCTTACTGTAGCTCTAACCCACAGCATATGGAGACATAGCTTCCAGTTAACCTCAATGTCTTACTGCAGCTCTAACTCACAGCATATGGAGACAGTGCTTCAAGTTAACCTCATCCTCTTCCTGCAGCTCTAACTCATAGCACATGGACACAGAGCTTCCAGTTAACCTCATTCTCTTACTGCAGATCTAACTCACAGCATATGGAGACAGAGATTCCAGTTAACCTCACCCTCTTACTGCAGCTCTAACTCACAGCACATGGAGGCAGACCTTCCAGTTAACCTCATCCTCTTACTGCAGCTCTAACTCACAGCACATGGAGACAGACCTTCCAGTTAACCTCATCCTCTTACTGCAGCTCTAACTCACAGCACATGGAAACAGAGCTTCCAGTTAACCTTATCTTCAGGTCTGCTATGAGCCGTATTGTACCTCATGTACACCTGATCGTGACTTGGAGTACCCCACCAACACCTGAATGTGCACAGTGATAGTAATAAATGATGATAAATCAGTGTGTATAGTGACCTGTTCACTTACCTTGGATCCCTTGTGTTTCCTCCACTGAAATTGGTTGGCTGTTTTGTCATTGACTCTTCACTCTTCATTGACAGACAGCTGGGTACAGGTGACCCTGCTCTTTCGTGTTTGATCCTATCAGAGAACACAGAAATTGCATTGCTGTTCTACAGATGCTTTGGGGAGTGATGGTGAAAACAGCCATCGAGGTCACGGTGCCAGGAGCTGCCTGCTGACTTAGAGCAAAGCTATTTTTCGGTTGTACAACAAAGAATATTCATTTTACACATTGACAGTGATGTTGTACGAGACTCTTACATCAGAAAATATTGGATAAGCAAGTTTCCTTTTTGGATTTACATTTGGCAACCGCTGATGTGGTGCTTCAACATCAAGACATGCACACAAAGCTTCTACTTAAATCCTACTATTGCAGCTTTAACCCATAGCACATGGACACAGAGCTTCCAGTTAACCTCATCCTCTTACTGTAGCTCTAACCCACAGCATATGGAGACAGAGATTCCAGTTAACCTCATCCTCTTACTGTAGCTCTAACCCACAGCATATGGAGACACAGCTTCCAGTTAACCTCAATCTCTTACTGCAGCTCTAACTCACAGCATATGGAGACAGTGCTTCAAGTTAACCTCATTCTCTTACTGCAGCTCTAACTCATAGCACATGGACACAGAGCTTCCAGTTAACCTCATTCTCTTACTGCAGATCTAACTCACAGCATATGGAGACAGAGATTCCAGTTAACCTCACCCTCTTACTGCAGCTCTAACTCACAGCACATGGAGGCAGACCTTCCAGTTAACCTCATCCTCTTACTGCAGCTCTAACTCACAGCACATGGAGACAAAGCTTCCAGTTAACCTCATCCTCTTACTGCAGCTCTAACTCACAGCACATGGAGACAGAGCTTCCAGTTAACCTCATCCTCTTACTGTAGCTCTAACCCACAGCATATGGAGACATAGCTTCCAGTTAACCTCAATGTCTTACTGCAGCTCTAACTCACAGCATATGGAGACAGTGCTTCAAGTTAACCTCATCCTCTTCCTGCAGCTCTAACTCATAGCACATGGACACAGAGCTTCCAGTTAACCTCATTCTCTTACTGCAGATCTAACTCACAGCATATGGAGACAGAGATTCCAGTTAACCTCACCCTCTTACTGCAGCTCTAACTCACAGCACATGGAGGCAGACCTTCCAGTTAACCTCATCCTCTTACTGTAGCTCTAACTCACAGCACATGGAGACAGACCTTCCAGTTAACCTCATCCTCTTACTGCAGCTCTAACTCACAGCACATGGAAACAGAGCTTCCAGTTAACCTTATCTTCAGGTCTGCTATGAGCCGTATTGTACCTCATGTACACCTGATCGTGACTTGGAGTACCCCACCAACACCTGAATGTGCACAGTGATAGTAATAAATGATGATAAATCAGTGTGTATAGTGACCTGTTTACTTACCTTGGATCCCTTGTGTTTCCTCCACTGAAATTGGTTGGCTGTTTTGTCATTGACTCTTCACTCTTCATTGACAGACAGCTGGGTACAGGTGACCCTGCTCTTTCGTGTTTGATCCTATCAGAGAACACAGAAATTGCATTGCTGTGCTGCAGATGCTTTGGGGAGTGATGGTGAAAACAGCCATCGAGGTCACGGTACCAGGAACTGCCTGCTGACTCAGAGCAAAGCTAATTTTCAGTTGTACAACAAAGAATATTCATTTTACACATTGACAGTGATGTTGTACGAGACTCTTACATCAGAAAATATTGGATAAGCAAGTTTCCTTTTTGGATTTACATTTGGGAACCGCTGATGTGGTGCTTCAACATCAAGACATGCACACAAAGCTTCTACTTAAATCCTACTATTGCAGCTTTAACCCATAGCACATGGACACAGAGCTTCCAGTTAACCTCATCCTCTTAGTGTAGCTCTAACCCACAGCATATGGAGACAGAGCTTCCAGTTAACCTCAATCTCTTACTGCAGCTCTAACTCACAGCATATGGAGACAGAGCTTCAAGTTAACCTCATCCTCTTACTGCAGCTCTAACTCATAGCACATGGAGACAGAGCTTCCAGTTAACCTCATTCCCTTACTGCAGATCTAACTCACAGCATATGGAGACAGAGCTTTCAGTTAACCTCACCCTCTTACTGCAGCTCTAACTCACAGCACATGGAGGCAGACCTTCCAGTTAACCTCATCCTCTTACTGCAGCTCTAACTCACAGCACATGGAGACAGACCTTCCAGTTAACCTCATCCTCTTACTGCAGCTCTAACTCACAGCACATGGAGACAAAGCTTCCAGTTAACCTCATCCTCTTACTGCAGCTCTAACTCACAGCACATGGAGACAGAGCTTTCAGTTAACCTCATCCTCTTACTGCAGCTCTAACTCACAGCACATGGAAACAGAGCTTCCAGTTAACCTTATCTTCAGGTCTGCTATGAGCCGTATTGTACCTCATGTACACCTGATCGTGACTTGGAGTACCCCACCCACACCTGAATGTGCACAGTGATAGTAATAAATGATGATAAATCAGTGTGTATAGTGACCTGTTCACTTACGTTGGATCCCTTGTGTTTCCTCCACTGAAATTGGTTGGCTGTTTTGTCATTGACTCTTCACTCTTCATTGACAGACAGCTGGGTACAGGTGACCCTGCTCTTTCGTGTTTGATCCTATCAGAGAACACAGAAATTGCATTGCTGTGCTGCAGATGCTTTGGGGAGTGATGGTGAAAACAGCCATCGAGGTGACGGTGCCAGGAGCTGCCTGCTGACTTAGAGCAAAGCTAATTTTCGGTTGTACAACAAAGAATATTCATTTTACACATTGACAGTGATGTTGTACGAGACTCTTACATTTGAAAATATTGGATAAGCAAGTTTCCTTTTTGGATTTATATTTGGGAACCGCTGATGTGGTGCTTCAACATCAAGACATGCACACAAAGCTTCTACTTAAATCCTACTATTGCAGCTTTAACCCATAGCACATGGACACAGAGCTTCCAGTTAACCTCATCCTCTTACTGTAGCTCTAAGGAGACAGAGCTTCCAGTTAACCTCATCCTCTTACTGCAGCTCTAACTCACAGGAGACAGAGCTTCCAGTTGGACTGCAGATCTAACTCACAGCTTGGAGACAGAGCTTTCAGTTAACCTCATCCTCTACTGCAGCTCTAACTCACAGCACATGGAGACAGAGATTCCAGTTAACCTCATCCTCTTACTGCACTGCAGCTCCAGTTAACTCATCCTCTTACTGCAGCTCTAACTCACAGCACATGAGACAGAGCCAGTTAACCTCATCCTCTTACTGCAGCTCTAACTCACAGCACATGGAGACAGAGCTTTCAGTTAACCTCATCCTCTTACTGCAGCTCTAACTCACACAGCACATGGAAACAGAGCTTCCAGTTAACCTTATCTTCAGGTCTGCTATGAGCCGTATTGTACCACCTGATCGTGACTTGAGTACCCCACCCACACCTGAATGTGCACAGTGATAGTAATAAATGATGATAAATCAGTGTGTATAGTGACCTGTTCACTTACGTTGGATCCCCTTGTGTTTCCTCCAAATTGGTTGGCTGTTTTGTCATTGACTCTTCACTCTTCATTGACAGACAGCTGGGTACAGGTGACCCTGCTCTTTGTGTTTGATCCTATCAGAGAACACAGAAATTGCATTGCTGTGCTGCAGATGCTTTGGGAGTGATGGTGAAAACAGCCATCGAGTGACGGTGCCAGGAGCTGCCTGCTGACTTTAGAGCAAAGCTAATTTTGGTTGTACAACAAAGAATATTCATTTGCATTGACAGTGATGTTGCATGCAGACTCTTACATTTGAAAATATTGATAAGCAAGTTTCCTTTTTGATTTATATTTGGGAACCGGGCTGATGTGGTGCTTCAACATCAAGACATGCACTTTTCAAAGCTTCTGCTTAAATCTACTATTGCAGAATCCCCCATAGCACATGGACACAGGCTCTAATTCACAGCATATGGAGACAGAGATTCCAGTTAACCTCATCCTCTTACTGCAGCTCTAACTCACAGCATATGGAGACAGAGATTCCAGTTAACCTCATCCTCTTACTGCAGCTCTAACTCACAGCACATGGAGGCAGATCTTCCACTTAACCTCATCCTCTTACTGTAGCTCTAACCCACAGCACATGGACACAGAGCTTCCAGTTAACCTCATCCTCTTACTGTAGCTCTAACCCACAGCACATGGACACAGAGCTTTCATTTAACTTCATACTCTTTCTGCAGCTGTAACTCACAGCACATCATCATTTTTAACGATGAGGTGTAATACACATCATCCACACCTAGATGTGACATCGCCCACCTTACTTAAACCTGAGTGTGACATGTTGTAGCCCACTTACTCAAGATTGTGACATGGCACAGCCCGCCTACACCTGAATGTAACATCGTACAATTCATCTACACTTGAACGTGACATGGTATACCTCACCTACACCTGAATGTGACATGGTACAGCTCACTTACACCTAAATGTGACATGGCCCACCTACACTTCAAAACAAAGCTTAGAGTTAACCTCATTCTATTACTTCAGCTGTAAGACATAGTACATGTAGGTGGAACATTAAGAAATGGACTTCCCTTAAATTACATTGGTTCAGCTGAGCACTCTCTGCCAAACTTGTATAGCTCTAAAACCTTTCTTGACTCACAGGTGGCTCCATGTGACATCCCTCTTTTTTGAAAGACCCTGTGAACAAAATATTGACACACAGCTTCCAGTTCACCTCATCCTCTTACTGCAGCTCTACCTCACTGCACATGGAAACAGAGCTTCCAGTTAACCTTATCTTCAGGTCTGCTATGAGCCGTATTGTACCTCATGTACACCTGATCGTGACTTGGAGTACCCCACCCACACCTGAATGTGCGCAGTGATAGTTATACATAACATGATCAATCAGTGTGTATAGTGACCTGTTCACTTACCTTGGATCCCTTGTGTTTCCTCCACTGAAATTGGTTGGCTGTTTTGTCATTGTCTCTTCACTCTTCATTGACAGACAGCTGGGTACAGGTGACCCTGCTCTTTCGTGTTTGATCCTATCAGAGAACACAGAAATTACATTGCTGTGCTGCAGATGCTTTGGGGAGTGATGGTGAAAACAGCCATCGAGGTCACGGTGCCAGGAACTGCCTGCTGACTTAGAGCAAAGCTATTTTTCGGTTGTACAACAAAGAATATTCATTTTACACATTGACAGTGATGTTGTACGAGACTCTTACATTAGAAAATATTAGATAAGCAAGTTTCCTTTTTGGATTTACATTTGGGAACCACTGATGTGGTGCTTCAACATCAAGACATGCACACAAAGCTTCCACTTAAATCCTACTATTGCAGCTTTAACCCATAGCACATGGACACAGAGCTTCCAGTTGACCTCATCCTTTTACTGTAGCTCTAACTCACAGCTCATGGACACAGAGCTTCCAGTTAACCTCATCCTCTTACTGCAGCTCTAACTCACAGCACATGGAAACAGAGCTTCCAGTTAACCTCATCCTCTTACTGCAGCTCTAACTCACAGCTCATGGACACAGAGCTTCCAGTTAACCTCATCCTCTTACTGTAGCTCTAACTCACAGCACATGGAGACAGTTTCCCGTTAACCTCATCCTCTTACTGTATCTCTAAGTCACAGCACATGGAGATAGAGCATTAATAAGTGGACTTGCTTGAATTGTAAATTCCTGTTTTTTACATTCACAAGAGCACTTGCATTTCTCACTCAACATTGAGAGAATTGCCCGGTATGGTCTAGAAGCCCATTCACCCCTCTGCCTGCTCTACATACTCCAGACGGCGGCTATTGGAAGTGAGGTATAATAGAACAGTTGTGGAAATATGAATCTTTTAAATTACCTTTGTTTAGCTGAGCACTCTTTGCCGAAGCTGTATAGCTCAAAGATCGTTCTTGACTCACAGGTGGCTACATGTGACATCCCTCTTTTTTGAAAGACCCTGTGAACAAAACAGTGACACACAGCTTCCAGTTAATCTCATCATTTTACTGCAGCTCTAATTCACAGCACATGGAGACAGAGCTTCCAGTTGACCTCATCCTCTTACTGCAGCTCTAACTCACAGCACATGGAAACAGAGCTTCCAGTTAACCTCATCCTCTTACTGCAGCTCTAACTCACAGCACATGGAGACAGAGCTTCCAGTTAACTTCACCCTGTTACTGCAGCTCTGACTCACAGCACATGGAGACAGAGCTTCCAGTTAACCTCATCCTCTTACTGCAGCTCTAACTCACAGCACATGGAGACAGAGCTTCCAGTTAACCTCATCATCTTACTGCAGCTCTGACTCACAGCACATGGAGACAGAGCATCCAGTTAACCTCATCCATGACACCTTGCTTACTCAATATAGGGTTAGGTTCTTATAGTTCGGTGTCACACTAGCAGTTCACTTGGCTACTCACCAGAAGACGTATTATAAACCCATATAGCGATATTATGGCCAGTTTCATTCAGTCCTCTGTAACTGATGAAACCCCCATCTGGGACACAAATTAGCTTTGAATAATGTTCATCTTCACATAAGCCATCGCCTCTTCCAGGTCCTGAAAATCCACTTCGGCTCCATTTTGAGTTATATGAAATTTGGCCAGACGGAGAGTGCCAAAGCGAACACCCTCACGATCTTGAAGGGGTTTATTGACCTCATTGAATGCGGATCTCATACTTGCCACACTGGGGGGATAGTCCAGGAAGATGGAAATTTTGGTCTCCCCATACTTCAGAGCACGACCCGCCTGCCTGTCCCAGCGAAGAATTTCGACACAGTTTTGATAGTAGTGCAACTTAGTCACAATGACAAGGTGCTTGCCACCGGATTTCCTTGGATGACCATTGTGTGGTCTATTTACCAGCACCATGGGCAGAACCTCTTTAAGTAGCTTCAAGTCGGAGGTTGGAGAGCTTGAACCGGGTTCCTCAGACACATTTAATATACATATATTTGACCTCCTCATTCTACCTTCCATGTCAAGACATTTCTCCTCTAAACCAGCCATCTTTGTCTCAAACTTGTCTGCAGCCCAGTCATCTCGTCCGAGCATGCCATAAGGCTATGTTCCATTTCTGTTACAGTCAGTTTTGTTGTCTCCAATTCTGTGCTAAGCAAACCAATGTTGTTGACAACTTCCATTTTAATGGCATGAAGCTTGTTTTTCTATAGTGTCAAATTCATCAGCTAAGGCGGTTTTTAGCTCTGACCTGAGTAATGCAGAGATGTCAGATTTCAGAGAATTGAGAATTTCGGCCGCCATGTCTGCTGACTTGTCAGGCAACATCTTGTTGTTACCACCGGAGATGCTAGTTCTGTTAGCAATATTTCTTCCCGTGTATGTGTACTGTCACAAACCTTTGGCCATTTACGTGATGATAGTAAATAAAAATAGTATAAAATCTAAAGGTAACAAACTTACAAGTTCATTTAGTACTTTTTAGTGAACTTAGAGTATAAAAAATATTATTTTAAACCAAAAATAAAGGAGCGCTCGCCAAACTGCAACCTGCTCCATCGTGTTAAAATTGATTTGGTGAATTTTGATGAAAACAGCCAATAAGTAAGTGCTGCCTGCTGACTTAAACTAAGGCTATTCTTAGCACAACTAAGAGTATCCATTTTATACAAGTAATGCAATCATGATGAGATTGTTACATTGAAAGATACCAGAGAGGCAAGTTTCCTTGCATTATATCATTTAAATCTTTCACATTAGTGTAGCTCTGTAAAGTGGAAAATAATAGACAGGCATATATAGTGAGTGTTAATGGTGGTATGTGACAGCTGACAGTGCATCCAGTTGCTTAGCTAGCTAAAATGTAACTGCAAGCTTGATAGTCAGCTAACTGGCAAGCAGCTGTATACAGAAGACAGTTAAAGTTCATAACTACAAATGTGTAACATTGAACTTTTTTTAAAATTCAGTTTCCTTACATAAGTGTGTGAGCCTTGCAGTTCCTGTATTACAGCAACCATTGAAGTCAATGGAGACCCTTATGGAACTTTATATTTTAGAAGCTATAAATCTTAATGGCTTGAAAAAGACAAGCAACCAACAGGAGTATTAAAGTTTATAATGGCCAAGTTTGGTTTGTGTGGCTTAAAAACTGTAGATAGATACTGTAGGAGATAAGTAAAGAAGAACTCTGAATAATAAGAAAAATAGTAATAATAATACTCAGTAAATATTCTATGGAAGAACAGTAGCCTACTGAAAGCAAAAATAATTAACATAAATAATTGCCAAAAAACATAAACACATTTCAAGTATATCTGGAATAATAATTTTAGAGAAATCTACTGGACTACTGAATGACTTACCTTCACCACATATATTCATAACAGTTCTTCTAAATGAGCTGACTGCAGATACAGACAAATTATTAAATACCTTATTCAATCATTCATACCTCTGGCTGTCAGGGACTGTTGCCATAGCATTGGCCTCTGGCTCCCCAGAGAGACTCATTTTACAGACAGTGCCTCCTGCCTCAGGAAGTTGGAACATGTCTGACCAGATTAGACCATGAGAGAGGTCTATCCCAGCTCAGCAGACCTGTAAACACACAAAATAAAAACTCACTGATTAAACACAGAGATAAACACACACACACACACACACACACACACACACTTAATACAGGAAGTCTGGTTCACTGGACACTGTTCCACACCAGCAATGAGATAAACACTCACACCAAATAATATTTCATGTCACTCACAATCAATTACATTACTGTCACACAGTGGTGAGGTAAGACATTTTTTTACCAGCAGACTAACTCACACACACACACACACACACACACACACACACACACACACACACACACACACACACACACACACACACACACAGATAATAGTAACATCTTTGAAGATATTTTTGTATAAAGCCTTTTCGTCATGGGGCACCATGGCTAGATTTGTATGGCAGCTTTGGGGTGTCGATTATGCTAATTCACAATTCTAATGAACACACACATACATTTACGAATTGGTGGACATCTAGGACATTTTACGATACTATTATGATACTATTACTGAAATTATGAGCATTTGTTGAATTTGATGTGGCACATTCATATGAGCCTGTCTTACAAAAAAGTAAAAGAAAGTTATGATATGAAAGAATATAAAAAACGTTGTTTCATGAGGGCCAGTGTATATTACCCCATAATAAATGTCATTACAAACAGACTGTGGAGACTGAGTTAAGCCTTCCGTGTTCTTGGCCCCAACACTGATAATCACAATCAGAGTAATTTGGTATATTTTCTTCATACACATCTGTGAAATAGTTTTGCCCCAGCTGGATTTTCTACATCATTCCATATTTTTGACACATATTGTTGTGGTGTGAAAATTCCTTCCCTCAGAGTAACTTGTCTCTTTAATAGCAATGACTGCAGCCAGCAGCTTCCTGTAGTTATTGATCAATCTCTCACAGTTTCATAGAGGTATGCTGGACAAGGTCAGTGGTTCTCAACGTCGGTCCTGGAGACCCACTGTATATGTTGGTTTTTATGCCAACCACAACTGCAACCCCAGAATCTTAACAAGCTGTGAATTGTTCAAAGTCATTCAATCATTCAATTTGCCATTATAGCTATGCATATCATGAAGAAAAAGCTCCCATACTCACACTGGGCCTCATTTATCAATATTTTCATAAAACTGTGTAAATGTACGCATCAACGGATATGAGCTAACAAATTCCACCGGATTTATCAAACATGCGTAAACACAGCATTTGTTTGTATTTCGTGCGGATGTAGAAAAATACCAATCAATCGTAAATGAGAAGCGCATTCACAGAATGTTCGATTAGCATAAATTGATGCCCCTGAAATACCATATCAGGAGCTTGAAATCCCATTGTTGGCAATGCAAAGAGATGACAGAGAAAAGGCAAAAGAAAAAAACGGTTCTGAAGTGGCGACAGTTGAAGTCTGATGTCTGAAGTTTTGTTCATGGAAATAGAATTAAAAAAATACTTTGTTCAGAAATGTAAGTAGTGGAGTGTCGGGGCCGGGGAAGACAAAAAGCCTGGCAAGAAAAAACTTGCTGTAAATTCAGTGTCAAAAGTTCCACATACGCTGCAACAGGTTAAAAGAAAATGGTTCGACATAAAACTGGAAGCGAATTATTGGAGAGACATCCTTGGCTGGAATTACCGTGGAGGGTGACCGCAATCTGTTTTCCCTGGTCTTGGATCAATCACCCTCCAACTCTCAGGGTAAATTTTTGTATACCAGCCTTATCGTAGCCATAAATCCTGGGGGGCAGCTGCATCCGGGCCCACGATGGGGCATGGTTGACCAAAGTGGGAATGACAAATGCAGTACATTGTTGGGACCATCATGTTTTTCCTAAATCAACTTGGAACGAATCCCAAGGTAAATAATTTGTTCAAATTAGAACTATTACGTAATTAGGATCCTCCCTTGCCTTTCCCTCCACTTGCAGTCCCTCTCCTTTTCAAACGCATACTCTAACGTCATTTTACCTTGTATAAAAATAACGACAACAATTGTAATATTTAGATGTATTTTTCAAACAAACACAGGGGAAAATTAGTTTGCAAATTCCATAGTAAATGGCCAAATCAGCTGGCTATATTAGTCCAAACGCATGATTATTAAATAAGAATGTAAATGTATCATGGCAGTCCTATTTCTGAGTTGTTTCGGAGACGTGTTTACTGCTTTACTTTTTTTTAAAGCTAATAGAGCGAGGTCAGCCATAGCAATGAAGACCTTAGCATTGGTTTCAGCTCCTTATTTAAAGCAGATGTAGTTAACGTGTTTTACGGAATTCATGTAAAATTCCAAACAAGAACTAGATGTAGAGTTCCAGAAGAAACTCTGTTTGCCTGCCGAGGGCTTGAAGAGTATGTAGGCTACCTACTAGAAGTTTTAATATACTAATATATTTATTATTAGTATATTAGAACTTTTAGTAGGTACAGTAAGCACTGAAGTAGTATCTGCAGGAGTACTAGAGGCAGTCAAAGAACAGCAGAACTTACTGTTCAAAACCTGAAATTGTCATTTAAGATCATTATACCTGAACAGCATTGCAGTGTCATTATATCCAGAAAGTTATTTCAAAATGTCAAATCCGGTAAGGTAGCTGACCTGCAAGCATGCTGTATTCTTGGGATAATTTTTTCAACTACCTTAAAATTGCAGTGGCAGTTGTAATTATTGCTTAGTAAGGTTAGCCACATTAACAGCATTATAGTTTAAAAAGTATGAATCGTATAGCTTAGAAAAATACAAGCAACCTGACCAGTATATTCACGCTAAATTTGGTATGTCTAGCTTAAAACCTGTTGGAGGAGATACGTCCAGAAGAATCAGGAATAATAATAAAAATAAGAATTAGTAAAGATTCTGTAGAAGAACAGTAGTTTTCGCCTTTGGCAAGTAAACTAATTAATTTTATTAATCAAGATTACACAAATGAAGCATCACCTGTTTTAATGCTGAATCCAATAGTGATTTTATATAACACTTTGAACCGTTATAATGTTACAATATATACTACCAAATAATTTGCTACTCATTTTGAATCCAATAAAAATGAGTGAATGGAAAAATAAAAGCAACAACACGAAAAACAGGCTTTACAGCCGTGTTTTTCCATTTACGCACGCAATAAGACCAACTTAGAGCACTTGTGAAATTTCTTCGGATCCTATGAACAAACTGATAAACGAAAACTTTGATAAATCCCACATTTTTTGTGTAAATGCATTTATGAACGATTTACAATAAAATTTGTTCGGCTCACGTTTGATAAACGAGGCCCATTGTGTGTATGAGATTTTGCAAACAAATACACAAAAAGAGTAGGTTTTTATACCTGAGCAAATTATAGACTGGGGTGAATCAATATGCTCCTTAAGTTATTGAACACATGATTAAGCTCCTTATTTTTTCCTTAGTAACTGCTTAGTAACACAAAGCAGGTTTGGCTCATAACTGCCCTGAAATTGATTATAAGCAAATATAGTAAACTCTTCTATATTTGCTTGTAATTAATTTCAGGGCAATTATAATGAGCTTGTTAAGATTCTGGGGTTGCAGTTGTGGTTGGAATAAAAATTTGCATGCACAGTGGATCCCCAAGACTGACGTTGGGAACCACTTATGACTCTTTTTCAAACATGATCTTTTAAGGAAGGGAAATTCTGGGCTGTTGGCAGAAGAGAGAACAGCAAAGTAGATTGACTGGTTTAGAGCCTCGTGATCTTTCATTGTGACACACTTTAAATTTGAGAATACAGGAAAAAAATGCAGAATATAAACTTTGATCCTGACATTAGTATGTCCAGATTGGTATTGCAGATCATAACCTCTTTTTCTACGTACCCCAGTGACAGTTTAGGCATTGTTGTAGGTGGTCTGGGTGCAAACTTTATCTGTAGTGTTGATTTAACAGTGCCCATCATTTACAACACCAACAGTAGCCAACTGTATGAAATATATTATTACAGCTAACATAACTGCTAGGGTACTATTTAAAATGTATTAGAAAAGCTAACAGTTAAGCTAGGATACTCTGTAACAATGATTATAAATCCTAACATTCATGCCAGGATGCTGTGTAATAATGATTTTAAATCGAAACATTAATGCTAGGATACTGTTTACTTGAGAAGCTTTTGAAAACCTGCTGACATGCTGGAATGGTTACTGATTGTGTTTTTTTTACTGTGGTAAAATGGCTAAAGCTCAAATGTACACAGGTACTCACTGGTCTGACTTTCCTGCATATTATCAAGACTGTACTCACCTGTACACAGGTATGTAGAGCAGAGGTTTCATTAGTCTTCTCTTCTCGTTCTGAGCTGATTCTGAGTGCCTGAATATTTTCATGAAGGCTGAGCATTTCCTTTCAGTTTGAATGCAAGTTTGAACTAGCAGAAAATGATGTTACCTGACCAGTTATAACTAAAGATCTTCCTGTACACTTGCCAGTAGGCAGAATGCCAGTTCTACCTTATGACTTTTAGCATTCACTCAGGTGTAGCTGTATAAAGTCTCATTGTTACTGTTGCATCTGGTCATTTTACATGGCAGTGCTCCATTTCTGCTCCAGGACTGTCCCTCTGGGTGCCCATGTGCAGAAAGAGGATTTGGGCCTCGAGCAGGGTTAGGTAAGGCCTCAACAGTGGAGTCTGTGTTCGTATATTTATAGTTAACAGTCAGAGCCCCACACTGCTCTAATTGCTCCCAAGTAGTGGTTGAACGTAAATAATACAAAATAATTTCAATCTAAAGCAGCCTTCATCAAGTATAATTTACACACATCACAGAACACCCAGCACAATCATATACTACAGGATACTACCAGTACACACACATACTAAAGAATATCACAGACCATCATAAGACAGAACCAATCTCTCAGCCGATTAAATAAAATTTAAAAGGATTTAAAGGGCTATGAGCTGGTTCCTGATTCAAGCTGTAGATTAATGTTGACATTCAATCAAATATACTTTGGGTCATATTTTACAACCTTGGCATATGGCATATCGTGTAAGTGTGCCCCCCATCACCATAGCCCCACCTACCTCCCCCTCCATTGTTTGGAAGGGCTGATTAGAATCCTCCATGGGCAGGTGTGGATTTGACTCTGATGCAGATGGAATGTGTGATGAGTGCAGGGTTCCAGAAACAGTGACACACATCCTGCTGCTCTGTAAGAAACATCCAGGGAAATACTGTGTCACATGGTCATGGAAGCATGGAAAGGATTGTGTGGTGCTAGGTGGTGTTTCAGGAATGTATTTATGATTCATGAGGCAGATAGAGGGAACAGTTAATACCATAAAACTTCCAATAAAAGCCTATTGTTCCATAGGTAGTCAGACTTACTGGATGTGATTTCCCCCTCCAATCAGACTGGGATGAAGTCTATGGTGGTCTTTAAGTCGCATTGATTGTGCTTGTTGCTGTAGATAGATAGATATCCACTGAGATGTATTTTAGTTCATAGTTTCGGCTGTATTTCTTACACTGGAAAACTGCACTAACTCCTCTTTAGAGATGATTAGGAATTCACCTTCATGACTTTTCCATCAGACCTGAGGTTGCGGCAAAGCTGTTAAAAATAACAGTAAGATGGTAAAAGGGTAAAAGACTCAAAATAAAACAATATGAAAATGAACCAGGATGGGGTCAGCATAATATTTAAAATGAAAAACAAGCATTGATAAGTAGAATTTAAATTAAAACTGACCAGAAACAAATATAAGGCCAATGTTTTCCTCCTTACCTGGGCCTCAATTTATCGATCCCAGTTGCTTACTGCTCTGGGGTAAGCAGAAAAACAGCACTGTCTTCACCCAAGACAACTGATCAGTGTATGAGTTTAGAAATACAAGGGGATTAGAAGTCAGTGTTGCAATGAGACAAGACTTTGTTTTTAAATTATACAGTTTAATAAAGCAGAATAAGATATAATACTCAAGTACGAGTAAAAGTTAAGCATGTACCTGCCAATGAGAGTGAGAGGTTCTCAGTACTAACCAACAAAAAAAGTGTATTTTTTACATTTTTGTTTAGTGTTGGGTTTTCTATCGTATGAAATTCATCGGAAAGAGTAAGGCATAGATGTACAAATAAGTTAGCATGGTATTCCTTAGTAAAATGTTGATTAAATGGTTTTTAAAAAAAGAAAAATATTAGTGATGGTAAAATTGAATGAAATGTTGCTAATTTCAAAATTGTGCAATGTTCTTTATACAAAAAAATCTGAATTATTTTTAAAAGCTTTACATCCTCTCAAGTGTTGTTACACTTGAATACTACCTTTGAGCACTTTCAGTATCATTTTCATTTAAATAAAAAGATAATTTCAGACAGTAGTCTGTAAGGCAATGCAGGAAATCAGCCCCAGGTCTCCTGCAGGAGAGTCCAGAACTTAATATCTGTGGCCCTGGGAGGGGAGGGGGCAGTAGACCTTAATGTCTGTGGCCCTGGGGATGCAGTAGAGCTGAATGTCTGTGTCCCTGGGAGTGCAGTAAAGCTGAATGTCTGTGCCCCTGGGGGTGCAGTAGAGCTGAATGTCTGTGCCCCTGGGGGTGCAGTAGAGCTGAATGTCTGTGCCCCTGGGGGTGCAGTAGAGCTGAATGTCTGTGCCCCTGGGGGTGCAGTAGAGCTGAATGTCTGTGCCCCTTGGGGTGCAGTAGAGCTTAATGTATGTAGCCCTTGGGGGTGCAGTAGAGCTGAATCTCTGTGCCCCTGGGGGTGCAGTAGAGCTGAATGTCTGTGCCCCTGGGGGTGCAGTAGAGCTGAATGTCTGTGCCCCTGGGGGTGCAGTAGAGCTGAATGTCTGTGCCCCTGGGGGTGCAGTAGAGCTGAATGTCTGTGCCCCTGGGCGTGTAGTAGAGCTGAATGTCTGTGCCCCTGGGGGTGCAGTAGAGCTGAATGTCTGTGCCCCTGGGGGGTGCAGTAGAGCTGAATGTCTGTGCCCCTGGGGGTGCAGTAGAGCTGAATGTCTGTGCCCCTGGGCGTGTAGTAGAGCTGAATGTCTGTGCCCCTGGGGGTGCAGTGGAGCTGAATATCAGAGTCAGAGACAGGAGGAGGTTAACAAACATTTTACTGAAGAAAGTCCAAGGGAAACAGAGGCAAGTTCAGCAAGATAGAACGGGCAAATAGGTCAAATTCCAGAAGACAAGTCAGGCAATCAAAACCAGAAATTCAGTCAGGAAAAACCATAATCCAGACAATACAAATATATTTCAGCAACAGATGAGATCCAAACTCCCAAAGGTGACTTTTCAAGACCGAGCAAGGAACAAAGGAAAACGGGAAGCTGAAATACACACCACTAATAAGGCACAGGTAAAACAATACACAGTGATGAACACGACACAGGTGTAAAATTAACAAGCCACAGATTATAACTCAGTCCTGAGGGCCCCCACATGGCCAAACAGGGGAATGGCACCCAAAATCATGACAAGATCTTTAACATGAATCTGCCAAAAAGTTGTACAGAGATTAACAATGGGCCTATATTAAACTGTGTACCGAGTCTGGGTCAGGTTTTGACTTAGTAAGGCTGTGTGTATTCAAGGGGCATGCAAGTATCTAAATCTGTTTGTGTATTATTCGTGTTTACATGTTTTCTGAAACAATATCTCTTTTTCATAACATGAACACTATACCATTGACTATGCTACCAAAACTCCACAAATCTTTGGAAAAATTATTACAGTCCATATTATATCATCTAAAGTCAAGTTTTCATTTCAAAATGACAAATGCATATGCAATATGAATAAACTTTTGCACACTGATGGACCCAATGAAAAACACAACGATAAATATCTTATCTGTAAGCTTCTGCTTATTGTTTTTTACAAATACCTCCTATGTACAGTAGGTTGTTGTAAAAATTATACCCACACACACACACACACACACCAACAGAGCTTTCTTCCTGTCATTCCCAGGTGAGACAGGGCTAATTGTTGCCTCATAAAATTGTACCTCCAGCTATATCCGGTAGCGGCTCAAACTGTGACTGCAGGGCTCGAGCTTTTGCATTTAGGATGAGTGTTTTTACAGCTTTAGCCACACAACTCTTATACACAATACAAAAATTCTCATTTTTTCCAGAATATTGTAAAACATTTTAATCAGGTATATACAGAGTTCTGCATACAATGGGGGAAAATGGGTCCACTGTCAAATGTAAATTAGATGATCTATCAAATGTAAAAATAAAAAGTTGCACATAGCTATGTGTGTTTTTGCTAGGTCGTGTGTGTCTGTTTCATATTTGTATAATCGATACTCTGGTTAGGGTTGTTGTTGATTATAAGAGTGTTAGGCAGAGCATATGTCTGTGTTGCATATGTGTTATGTGTTTGTGTTTCTGTGTGGTACGTGTGAGTTAAAGTGAGTGTGTGCATGTGTGTGTGTATGGCTGAATGATTGATTGAGTGTGTGTGTGTATGTGAAAGACTCTACTCTAGTTGACACAGGGACACTGAGGAGTTTAATCCATACAGGTAAAAACCAGCACAGAGAGGTTCATATTTAGTGAAGTTGGTGTGGAATCTGTACTGGAGGGTCAGAGTGTCAGAGTCAGAGACACTGTAGACGGACAGAGTGCCGGCCGGACGGTCCACACACACTCCTACTCTGTACACACACACTCCTTCACTATCACCATCATCACACTCTCCTGCTCTGCAGTAGGGGGAGGGGGGGAAAGGTATGCTGGTTAGCTCCTCGTGGTGTCTGACAGAGTATCTGTGCTTAGAGCAGTGCAGACTCCAGGAGTTTCTATTCCTACCAAATATACACTCTGCACCCCCTCCTAACCTGGGGATCCGTTTATATGCCACTGCTATATGAACAGGCTCTGTCTCAGGCGCACTCCACTCAGCCTCCCAGTAACTGCGCTCAGACAGACTCTCTCTGCACACAACCTGGGGCCACCAGTCAAATCTCTCTGCATGATCAGGATATGGCTGCTCTTCTCTCCCTTGTGTCACCTTCCTGTTCCCTTCAGACAGAGACAGCTTCCTGTTCACTGTGTTTGGATCCAGTGTGAGCTGACAGCCATCTGCAGACCAGAGACATTAATGAGATTAATTATCACTCATAATATTCATCTCATTATATGTGACTCTGTGTTTTACAGAGAAAGAGAGAAACAGGGTAGTGTTTGTATGTATGTGCACCTTTGTCTATGTGTGCACATTGGGGATGCACTGACATGACATTTTTGCAGAAACACCAAACCAAAATGTAAGAATTATTTGGAAACCAAAATTGATTTTTCATTTTTTTATAGTCTTTTTAGTTTTTATAAAAAACTAAAAATTTAGTTTTTTGACTAAATTGACAGATCTACAAGGTGATGAAAAAGCTATTTCATTTACCTCTGAAAATTTGGACAATTCCAGGCAGTCAGTTTTCACTTTTTTTCAAATGTGAAACTAAAAACCAGATATATAAATTTGCCTTCCTTATATTTGTTGAATATGCTGAAAACTGCACTGACCCACCTCTAAAAGTAATTAAAGTTAACAAACAGCTAATCTAATTCCCTTATAAGACACCATGAAATAGCTCTGTACTATTATCAGTTATCCTCAGCGCTGTCTGAATGCATCATCAATTGCCGCAGGAGACCAATGAAAATAACATCATATTTGTGGTAAGAAATTTTGGCCTTTTCAGTCTTTCAGCCATTCATTTTGGCTGAATAATCTTTTGCCAAAATTTCTGTCCGTCTCCAGCGTATGTCCACACTTGGGAACATGTTCGTAAACACTTTCAGCATATGTGGACGTGCTTTGCTGTCAAAGACTATGCAAAAGACAAAGAGATAGAGCAGGACTGAAGAAGGAGAGGAAGGGAGAGACAAGAGAAAGTGAGAGTTGGAGGAGAGGGAGGGAGTGAGTGTTCAGCTCTTACATACTCACATTTCCTGGGTCCTGGTTTGTTCCTGCTCTCTCCTCCATGGTCCACACTGTAGGAACAGCAGAACAGACAGTGACTGAGTGACACACAGCGTGGAAACTCTCTGTACTTACAGCAGTGTGTCTATGAGGTGCAGTGTGGAAACTCTCTGTACTTACAGCTTTGTGTCTATGAGGTGCAGTGTGGAAACTCTCTGTACTTACAGCAGTGTAAGTGTGTCCAGTTTAGCAGCAGAGAGCGCTCTCACTCCTGACTCTCCTGGGTGATTGTAGCTCAGATCCAGCTCTCTCAGGTGTAAGGGGTTTGAACGCAGAGCTGAAGCCAGAGAATCACAGCCTCTCTCTGTGACTCGACAGCCTGACAGCCTGCAGAGACAGGGATGAATATAAAACAATAGGGCTGTAGAATTAGTCATCATCATTACCAAGTACACAGCAGAACATTATACACACCTTAGATAAGCGGAGTATAAACATCCCATGAGAATATAAGATCACGTAACTGCAGGGCAAAAGCATTGGAATACATCCAACGTACCCTTCAGACACAGAGGCAAGAATTAGCATCCTTAGCTCGCCTCCTACGATTTTGGGACATTGAAGGGAGGGAGGACACATAGAAAAAGAAAAGAAACGCCGCCAGCAGGACACACAGGGAAGCAAACACACTGGGACGTCACGCAGTGTCTTTGTAGGGGATATTGATTAAAATTCAAAAGACCTATGAACCACAGGTGGAGTATAGACTCTCTCAGAGGTATTTGATTTAACAGAATTTAAACTTTTGAACAGATTTCCAGCAGATGCTAAGACATGCAAAAAGATGGGCAATGATTGCATCTGAGTTATTGATGGAGCAGATCAGAGGATATTTCAGTGCCTGCCTGATAATGATTGAAATGCTCTCCAGAATTTTGCAGGACTGTTCCAACTCTCAGGATGAGATTTTTCATAAAGCTCAGCTTTAGGTGTCCTCATAGAAAGACAGTAGAGCAGACCTCTAAAGTGGTTCCAAGCAGCGGGGGAGTTAGTGTGTTCTGCTTTCATTCAGGCAGCATTCCACTGCTGATCAAGATCACTGATTTTGGTGATATTGTCCTGACATTTTACGTTAATTTTATGGAAGCATGTTTCATAACAACTGATTTAAAAAATGTAAAGTGATATAAGGCCATATATATGTTAATAAAAAGATGACCACATGGGTAAAGACCATGTAAAAAGGCTTCTTCAAATAACTTTCTGAAATTCCTTTTCAAAATTAAATGACTTATGTTTAGAAATTCTCACATCTGTAAGACAGGCTATGGGACAATGATCACTTACATTGTCAGCATACACACCAACAGCAGGATATTTATGGGGTTCATTCATAATGCTCAGGTCATGAAAGGTCGACTTGTCTGGGTTTGTGTTTGCTACTCACCCCAGTCTCTGCAGTTTACAGTGTGGGTCCTCCAGTCCAGCAGAGAGCGCTCTCACTCCTGAATCCTGCAGCTCATTGTCTCTGAGCTCCAGATCTCTCAGCTCAGAGTGGGGAGAACGCAGGACTGAGGCCAGATCATCACAGCAGCCATCTGAGAGATTACACCAACCCAGCCTGTGGAAGGAAAACACAGATGTTGGGACCAAACTCCACATTCCACAGAAACTCCATGAGACCAAACCCCACATTCCACAGAAATTCCATGGCCACGTCACGAATTACATCATCGATGACATCACTGACTCCACCTCTAGCGGTAAATTTTATTGGCAAACCGCCAATACTGTACCAGCCGGAAATACGCAACACCTGGCTGGTACAGAAAACCCGCAGGCGAAGCGTGGTTCGGTCTCTCCAGCCGACTGCATTCCAGCAGTTGACACAAAAGAGACACCCCGCGGTAGCTACAAGACTAATTTAGAATTGCTCTTTGTTCTGGGATCCCTGATCAAGATTCCAACAATAGAGCTGGTAATTCTATTTTAGAAGCAAATCAACCGGTAAACTACCCGAGCAAATCGGAGGCCGCACAAGCAGCACGGCTATTTCAAATTGGAGAAGAAGACGACCGGTTCTCTTCAGTCTCCAAGATTCGTCGACGACAGGCTCTCCACCTGATCAAGCCAGAGACGCGCCTGCAGGACACAGAGGAAACCTCGGCGCGTTCTACAGAGCAGTACCGCATCATCCATGGACAGGACGTGCCCTTGACGACGGTCGGACAGACATGCAGCATTTTGGACATTCACGTTTAGTAATGCCCATACTAAACTCCAAAGTAAGGCTGTACATCTGGGCATTACTGTGTTAGATTAGTGCTGATCAAATGTTACATTTGTATGTCTGCACATAATCATAGACTAAATACTGAATGTTCAACAAAAGAATATATCCAGAGTATATCTGATATATATATCTAGCAATCGCATCTGTGCCGCTCACGATAACCAATATCTAACAGATAACGGTTTAATCGTGAGCATTCCACTCTCTCTCCCTTTAACCTCTCTAACTCCTCGGGAATATGGTTTTTACAGCCATTCCAGGGCGTACTATAGGTGGTGAAAACCCGCTTTTATCTAAAGTTCTAATTTGGTTCGACTCGTTAGTTCTTAGCAACGTGAACCCCACATTGCTGGGACTCTCCCTCCAAGTCGAAATTGTTAGACGATAAAAGTTACTTCGAGTCGCCATCACAGGGCGGCACCCCAAGCCGTATTCCCTCCAATTCCCTCTCTCTCCTTTGTTCTTCTTTCTTTTCAACACGTGCACACATGCACGCGCATTCCTCTTTCCCCATTCATTCATTCCTTTCATTCATTCAGCCACGTGTCCTGGCAGACACGTATGATCCTTTGTATTTTTCCCTCTATTTTCTCTCTATATATTCCCCTTTCTCATTTTAGTTACTAGCGTGTTGGTATACCTATTTTATCTGGTTTATTTTAATAAACTATGTTTTATGTACCTGGTATCCGCCTCAATGTTATTCATGCATCGAGCTGAAGCCAACCCACTATTCAAAGAACTCCTAATTTAAGGTGGTTACAATTCAGACAAGTTATTAAAATTACACTTGGGTTAATTACATTAATAACGGTATTGACTTATTAAAGTCAGTACATCTGGATGAATAACAATACCGAAATTGGGGTATAACGTATGAGACTGATTATTATGAGACTGATTATTCCGCACCAGTTTGTGTAACCCTACACAGACTTCACATATACACCAACCCAGCCTGCAGAGAGAACATGCATACTATAAATATACACCAACCCAGCCTGTGGAGAGAACACACTATAAATATACACCAACCCAGCCTGTGGAGAGAACACACGCGCTATAAATATACACCAACCCAACCTGTGGAAAGAATACACACACACAGAAGATGTTTTCTCA
Source organism: Albula goreensis (assembly GCA_022829145.1). Lineage (NCBI taxonomy): Eukaryota > Metazoa > Chordata > Actinopteri > Albuliformes > Albulidae > Albula > Albula goreensis. The sequence continues at coordinate 3,874,672 of CM040757.1, read as the reverse complement.
TCTGTTCTTGCGGACTATGAGAAAAACACATGAATTAGAATTTAACTTTCACACTGAGCTTTCATAAAAAAGTGTTGAGATTGCCACACAGCTGGCAACCCCAGGGCTCATGGGGTTTAATCATGCTTTAATTCTATTGAGTATAGATCACATGGTACACAGCACTACTTACCCCAGTGTCTGTACTTTACAGTTTGGACTCTTCAGTCCAGCACAGAGCAGCTTCACTCCTGAATCTCCCAGGTTATTGTAGCTGAGGTCCAGCTCTCTCAGGGGTGAATCTGATGACTGGAGAGCTGAGGCCACAATTTCACAGGACTCCTCAGTAAGACCACAGTCATACAGTCTGTAATGAAGAGTTTACGTATTATTCAATGTTCAACATTTAAAGAAGATAAACTATCGTAAATTATATATGACTGTAAATATTTCATTTCTTAAATGTCCACTCTAGAAATACAGAAATACAAACACACACACTATAAATATACACCAACCTACATCATCTGTCCCTGCTATATAATGGATCAGAGTGCTATATGGCAGTGAGTCACTGTGCACTGTGATTGGACAGAAGGAGTGAGAGTTCTGAACAGTCATTCAGTGTCCAGTCAGCTCCTGTGACCTGAAACTGCATGGACTCCACAGAAACCTCACATTCTGATCAGGAACAACACACTTGGCAACCCAGAGACTCATGGGTTTTTAAACTATTTTACTTTACTGTGATAAAGGAGTAAGAAAGAACAAGTAGCAATGTGGTTAAATTGGGTGAATTCTATTTACAAAAGATCACACAGTACACAGCACTACTTACCCCAGTGTCTGTACTTTACAGTTTGGACTCTTCAGTCCAGCACAGAGCAGCTTCACTCCTGAATCTCCCAGGTTATTGTAGCTGAGGTCCAGCTCTCTCAGGGGTGAGTTTGATGACTGAAGAGCTGAGGCCAAAATTTCACAGGATGCCTCTGTAAGACTACAGCTATCCAGCCTGCAAAGAAGGGTTAATAAATTATTAAATATTTAACATTTAAAGGGGAATAAACTGCATTCTTTATTTATACTGGTAAATACTTGAATTCACTGCCCACCATGGAACACAGTAATACAAATGCACACACTGTAAATATACACCACACCACTTCTTGTGTCCCTGCTATATAATGGCCCAGGAAACTATATGGCAGTGAGGACACTGCACTGAAACTGGGCCTACAGGGAGCAGACATGCAGTGCTGCAGCACATGAGATAGGGGGCAGCAGTCATAATGTGACAGTGGCACACGATAGACCTCATTGATCAACATCATCATGGGATATAGTAACATTATGAAACACTGTGATTGGACAGAGACAATGTCCGGTACAGTCATTCAGTGTCCATTCAGCATGTGTGACCTGACACTGCACAGACTCCAAGGAAACCCTGCATTCTGAGCAGGAACCACACACCTAGCAACCCTAAGACTCTTGGGGTTTAATCTTGCTTTACTTTGCTGTGAAAGAGGAGTAAGAACAGAGGGATGGGACTAATGTGGACAAAAAGGAAGGCTGGGGGGAGAGGAGTAAACAGAGAGAAGCAGCTGTTTAACTTTTCTCTGAATTGAGTCATAATCACAAATTCTGTTTACTAAAGGTCATACAGTATGTAGCACTACTCACCCAAGTGTCTGTAGTTTACAGTTTGAACACTTCAGTCCAGCACAGAGCAGCTTCACTCCTGAATCTCCCAGATTATTGTAGCTGAGGTCCAGCTCTCTCAGGGGTGAGTTTGATGACTGAAGAGCTGAGGCCACAATTTCACAGGACGCCTCTGTAAGACTACAGCTCCCTAATCTGGAAAGGAGAGTAAAATTTAATCTTACAACATATACAACATTCAGTATACTGATGTTGTATATGTTGTATATGTATAGTGATGAAGAGTGAATCTGAGGATTATACGATGTGCAGTGCTCTGAGAATGATACCTAGTCTACATTCTGTAGCCGCAGCACTTTGGGCCTGAGAATCAGATGTCCTGCTTGTCTACAGTCTAACAGTGATACATGTGTTTCTGACCCAAACTAGTCTGTTTTCCTTTGTTCATACTTGTCAGAATTGGGGCTCATGGCCCAGCTATCTTTTCCACAGTGTCTTCAGGCTTGCTCTGGGGCTCATGCACCCGAGCAAAGTGTGGACAGCAGGGTTAAGGATGGTTATAAATCATGTTTACTGTATTTTCCTCACTATAAGGCGCACCTAAAAACCTCCAATTTTCTCAAAAGCTGACAGTATGCCTTATAATCTGGTGCGCCATATATATGGACCAATATTGAGCCACAACAGGTCTCGCAATTACGGTAATCAGCCGCCGACTTCATTTTCCCCCGTAGAAGAAGAAGCGCGCGGTGCATGCTGGAATATATGACTGCACGGGCCGTGCCGTTTCATTTTCATTTGTGTGTTTATGTAAAGACCCCAAAATGGCTCCTATTAAGAGATACGCTTACGACGCAGAGTTTAAACTCAAGGCGATCAGTCACGCAGTAGAACACGGGAATAGAGCAGCAGCGAGAGAATTTAACACTAACGAATCAATGGTGCGGAAGTGGAGGAAGCAACAAGATGACCTGCGCCAAGTAAAGAAGACTAAACAGAGTTTCCGAGGGAACAAAGTGAGATGGCTACAGTTGGAGGACAAACTCGAACAGTGGGTTGTTGAACAGAGAGCAGCAAGTAGAAGTGTCAGTACAATCACTATTCGAATGAAGGCAACAGCGCTAGCAAGCGAACTTAACATTAATGAATTTAAAGGCGGTCCTTCTTGGTGCTTTCGGTTTATGAAAAGACGTAATCTCTACATCCGCACACGAACTACTGTTTCACAGCAACTGCCAAAAGACTACCAAGAAAAAGCTGGCCACTTTCCGCGCATATTGAGGAATAACTTAATAAAGTGAGCTTTACATGTTTATTTTGTGTGTTGTGTGACATTAACGTTTGAGCAACGTTGAGTTATTGATATATTGTTATTGCTTTGTACTATTTTGAGTGTTACTTTATTGTGATTGCACTAACGTTTGATTTACCTCAACAGTATCAGACTGTTTTTCACGTGTTTATTGAATCAAGGAAAAGTTCCCCTCCACTATGTGATATAAATGTTGCACTACATGTTATACCTTGCTGTTGTTAAAAGATAAACGAAATACCACGTCACTGACTTTACCTCGGGGAAAATAATAAAACAGCTGTTTATTCATTTTGGGAGTGAACGGGGTTGTCAGAATGCTGGTTTGTAATCTATTGATAAAGTTTGACTGACCTATCTGACTGTTTTGTTGACATTCCCTTTAGCGCAGCTAATGGATGCATAACGTAACCCCAGCCTCTACTGTAGCGTCTATTCTATGCGCCTTATAATGCGGTGCACTTTATATATGAACAAAGTTTTAAAATAGGCCATTCATTGAATGTGCGCCTTATAATCCGGTGCGCCTTAAAGTGCGGAAAATACGTTAACTGTTTTAGTATCTGAGCAAAATCCAAACACAGAGTGGTATTCTTTCGAGTGGATACTGAGTTAGCTTGCAATGTTGTGTGAAGTTTGGCACAGCTACCAATAAAAGTACAAAAACTAAGCTCCTAAAGCTAAAAGTCTGTTCTTTTCAACTATTTTAAATGAATCTGTGAGAGTGCTCTCTCTGGCTTGGATGCATTTGTAAGAGTGCTTTCTCTACACATGTTAGAGTGCACTCTCCCATACTCTACATGTGTTAGTGTGCACTCCCCCATACTCTACATGTGTTAGTGTCCACTCTCCCATACTCTACATGTGTTAGTGTGCACTCTCCCATACTCTACATGTGTTAGGGTGTACTCTCCCATACTCTACATGTGTTAGTGTGCACTCTCCCATACTCTACATGTGTTCGTGTGCACTTTCAATTTTCCGAGAGCATAGTGCTGAGATGGGGTAGACCTACAATTACAGTTACATTGGACATGGAAATTGATTGAAAAGTCTTATGCGCTAAGTGCTATGCATTAACTGATTGTGATTTATGATTACACATTGTGGCATATGTGTTTTACATATATTGCTCTACACAACAATACTATTGTTACAATTACATTGTAATCTTTTTATTTTTATTCATGTTTTTATGTGCACCTGTGTATGTAATAAGTGAGGTGTATGTGTACTGTTTACCTGCCTAGGTAGGTGCACATCAAATGTTGTGCCCTGAAAATAGCAGTAACATGTAAGACTTGCTGCAAATAGCAATAACAACTGTGAAAACATGTCTTTAGGTTTTGTTTGTCTTAAGCACAATTGCTATGAGTTTCATGCATGATAGCATTGCACTGCCATTGTGTCTTCCCATATCTCGTCTTCAAATCCACACGCCTACGTGAGAGCAACGTCTTATGCTAGTTAGAGGGCAGAGGTGCAATGCACTAAACTGACAACTGCGCAGGGTATAAAATGGCATAGCCATAAGGCATAGCTCCCATTATGTTGAGAGCAAGACAGCCCCAAATTTTTCATAATTATTATTTTATTTGCCACTGATTCTCTTACATACACATAGAGATATATGAAAATACTTTAAATTTCCAGGCCCATGGGAAAACAAAATGTTCATTTTTATCCAGTGTTCAGTACAATTTTGAAGGTATCTGTGGACTTCTGTTACGAATACAGTTATGTTTTATTCATGGCACTTAATTCTCACCATAAATATAATCTGCTAATTAACATATCAGTGACAGTCAACTTCACTACAAATGACATAACAGTACTCACTTGGCCTTCCTGCAGTTCCTCACTACTGGTACCAGTCTCTGCTGACCTGCTGCTGATGTGTTGTACTTATTCAAGCCAAACTCATTCAGGACCTCCTCTGACATCAGTAACACAAAGGCCAGAGCTGAGCATTGGTGTGGTTTCAGCTTTTTAGCAGAAAGTCTTCCTGATCTCAGGGAAGTCTGGACTTCCTCCACTAGAGAGCTGTCATTCAGTTCATTCAGACAGTGGAACAAATTGATGGTCCTCTCTGCTGAAGACTCTTCTCTGATCTTCTGCTTAATGTACCAGACAGTTTCCCTGATGTGCTCTGCATTATTTCCTGACTGTGTCAGTAGTCCTAAGAGACTCTGAGTGGAGTCCAGTGAGAGGCCCAGAAGGAATCGGAGGAAAAGGTCCAGGTGTCCATTCTTACTCTGTATAGCCTGATCCACTGCACTCCTGTGTAACTCAGACAGCTGCATTATGTCACCTTCAGGTCCTGATTCTTCTGTCCTGAGTGCATTTCTGTTCTCTTTTACACATGAATGAAACACAAACAAGGCAGCCAGATACTCCTGAATGCTCAGATGCACAAAGCAGTAGACTTTCTCCTGATGCAACCCAGAATCCTCTTTAAAGATTTCTGTGCACACCCCAGAGTACACTGAAGCTTCACTGACATCAATGCCACTCTCTCTCAGGTCCTCTTCATAGAATATCAGATTGCCCTTTTCCAGCTGTAGAAAAGCCAGCTTCCCCAGTTTCAGGATCATTTCTGTATCTGATGCTGAGATATTTGGGTTTGTCTCACTGGTGCCATGATACTTCTGATTTTTCAACTTAATCTGAATGAGGAGGAAGTGTGTGTACATTTCAGTCACAGTGTTGGGGAGTTTTCCATCATCTCCTTCCCTTAGCAATGTCTCCAGGACTGCAGCAGAAATCCAGCAGAAGACTGGAATGTGACACATGATGTAGAGAATCCTGGATGACTTTATGTGTGAGATAATTCTGCTGGCCAGGTTCTCATCTCTGATTCTCTTCCTGAAGTACTCCTCCTTCTCTGGGTCATTGAACCCTCGTATCTCTGTCACCTGGTGGACACACTCAGGAGAGATCTGATTGGCTGCTGCTGGTCGGGAGGTGATCCAGAGGAGAGCAGAAGGAAGCAGATTCCCCTTAATGAGGTTGGTCAGCAGCACGTCCACTGATGCTGACTCTGTTACATCACAGCAGATCTCATTGTTCTGGAAATCTAGAGGAAGCCGACACTCATCCACACCATCAAAGATGAACACAACTTTGACTTCATCAGGTTCAATAGTTTTAATCTCTTTCAGTTGTGGAAAGTAGTGCTGGAGAAGTTGCATCAGACTCAATTCTCTCTTTTTCTTCAAATTCAGATCTCGGAAAGGAAGAATGAAAATGAAATGAATGTCCTGATTGACTTTTCCTTGTGCCCAGTCAAGAATGAACTTCTGCACAGAGACAGTTTTCCCAATGCCAGCAATTCCCTTTGTAAGCACAGTTCTGATGTGTTTCTCCTGTCCAGGTAAAGGTTTAAAGATGTCATTGCAGAGGATTGCAGTCTCCTGTGTGGTTTGTCTCTTGGATACTGTCTCAATCTGTCTGATCTCATGTTCATTATTGACCCCCCCACCTCCCCCCTCTGTGATGTAGAGCTCTGTATAGATCTCATTGAGGAGGGTTGGGTGGCCCTGCTGTGCCAAACCTTCAACTATGTATTCAAACTTCTTCCTCAGATCAGCTTTCAGTGTCTGTTGGGCTCTTCTTATGTGTTCATCTGAGAGGAGAAAATATAGGAAACTATTTGAAAATAATGTATTAATAATTATTTTAAAACAGGATTTAAAATGTAGTCTTTTGGGAAGTGACAACAACAAAAACAGCCAATATGAAGTTTTTGCACGTGGTGAAATGTGGACTGTGTAACAGTGTAACTTTCTCACAGTGTTACATAAAGAGCACAGAGGCACACTTCCTTACATTTCCTAGATAGCAAATCACCTAAGGAGAAAATCTTACAGGAAATCATACAAGCAGACGTATATGATAGTCACAATTCCATCTGTAAATCCATTTGAGGAATATAAATATTAAAGGAAATTTGTTCTAAACTGTGTTGCCATCTTAACAATCTACATGAAATGGTGTATGATCAAATTTCAAAACCATTTCTAAACATGTTGTCTCAAGGGGTGACAATTCTATTATCTTATTCATTTTAATATTATAATAAATAGTAGCCATGGGAGTAACAATTATAATCAGTTACTTTTCTGTCTGTGGCTGTGGCTGTTGGTGGTGTGTTGTGTTATTTATTCACGTGCTTGGAATGCGAATTAGAATTCGGCGAATTCTGACTAAATGCAAATTTGACACCTCCATTATACTGGGGTAGGGCTGTGTGATATGACAATATATTTTGTGTGACGATAGAAAATTCCTATCGTTTCAGATTATGCTCTATTGTTTATTTTGTGTCGTAAATCACACTCTTTACGGCAATATTTTTCACTGCTTGGATGACACTTTGCGTTCTTTCACACGGCACGGTTGCAGGCAGGAAATTTGCATGAAGGCAACACAAACAAACATGGAGGAGAGTGAACATGATACAGAATGGGGTAATTCTGAAAAGGAGAAGGACTCCAACTCCAAAATAATAAGCCTTTCCATGTGGTCATTTTATATAAACTATTTATTCATTGAATTTACAGAAAATGTGCTACACCGTGATATCTATCGTTATCTGGATATGAAATGACCTATATCAGGATACAAGATTTTGGTCATATTGCACAGCATTATACTGGGCTTAAATGAGCACGACTGATACTTTATACAGACTATGTACTATAAAGACTATAAGTATACAATGTGGTGCTCATTTAACAATGTACAAAGGGCATAATGGGATACAAACACTGTTTGTATCCCATTATGGCATGTGGAAACATAGTCGCAAAGAAAGAAAACTCTTACTCTTCTGCTGATCTCTCTCCAGTGAGTCAGTGAGATCCTTCTGCTTCATGTTCCTCAGGATGTGGAGTGTGATCTTCAGAGACCTCTCACTGCCACAGGTCTCCAGCATCTTCTCAACTATGTGCAGGGCCTCAAGATCCTCCTGTTGTCTCTCAGTGCATTCTGGGTAATACTGACTCAGGTGGCCCTGAAACAGCCTCAGTTCATCCTTCTTCAACTTCATTAGAGTGTGATGGAGAGACTGAAATAAATGCATTAAGCTGTATCAGAGTGACTGAAATAAACACATGAAGAGGTTCAACTCCACATTTTCTGTATTTTGCTTCATATGGAGAAATTTGTCTTTTTCTGGCACTGAGACTACTGTACACCAGAATCACGGTGTGAGCCGTACTTTGGGAGGACGATATGCTGGGAGAAACATGACCAATAATCCTTATGGAGAGAGCAGTCTCACCCATATGACAGCAACAGCCCTGGGGTACTTTTACCTTTTATGAGATTCTAAAATTGAATGTAATTGTTGTTCGAAAACAGAAAAAATAATTATTAGAAACACACTGTATCTAGGTATCTGGAAGGTATAAATATATACTCTGTGCTGATTAATACAGTGATCATTTAAAGGTATAACATACGTTTTTTGTTAGAGTTAAGTCCATGCACTGCTTTCTCTTCTTTGGAATAATCCCTTCCAGAAAGCTGGACTCTGCTGACAGCTGAACCCTATAAAAGGGGTTGGCAAACCATCAACAATCAGTGAGCGGAAGCAATAAATTATGACAGATCCCCTATCAGAAGTGCAAAGCGTATTCATTATGACTAGAAATCAATAGAAATGTCTTACTGAGATCCCCACCCTGAGACCATGTGAAACTCTCTCTATGTGTGTACATCGTAAGCCAGCAGATGTGCATGATCTGTTTGGCCACAGAAGAATGCTCATCCAATCAAACTCAACCAATCTGGCCATCTTTTTCCAAGTCTTTAAGAGCTTGTCTTTCTGGATGTTTCTCAGACTCTTTGAACAATTTATCAACATCAGAATGAACAAATCCTATAAATATGTCAATGGAGAGTGAAATAAGATGAATTTTAATTCTGAACTGTTCAAAATCCTTTCAGATGCCTAATTTTTGAGCATAAAAAATTTCAACAGAATTCAGGAACAGGTTTTTGGGAACTGTAATACACTTTGCAGCTATCTAAAAGCAATGCGGGACTGGGGTTATAGAGGCTTGAGTGGAGTGAGGAAGCACTCCCACCTCCCATCTTAAAAGACTCTTGATCCAGCTCTAAGTCACAGCTCATGGAGTAAAAAACCCAATAACTTCAAGGTGCCACCACCTATCAAACAAGGCAATTCTTTGAGTAAAAACCCCATCCTCTCACTGCAGCTCTACCTCACAGCACACGGAGACAGAGCTTCCAGTTAACCTCATCCTCTTACTGCAGCTCTAACTCACAGCACATGGAGACAGAGCTTCCAGTTAACCTCATCCTCTTATGCAACTCTAACTCACAGCACATGGAGACAGAGCTTCCAGTTAACCCCATCCTCTTATGCAACTCTAACTCACAGCACACGGAGACAGAGCTTCCAGTTAACCTCATCCTCTTACTGCAGCTCTAACTCACAGCACATGGAGACAGAGCTTCCAGTTAACCTCATCCTCTTACTGCAGCTCTAACTCACAGCACATGGAGGCAGAGCTTCCAGTTAACCTCATCCTCTTATGCAACTCTAACTCACAGCACACGGAGACAGAGCTTCCAGTTAACCTCATCCTCTTACTGCAGCTCTACCTCACAGCACATGGAGACAGAGCTTCCAGTTAACCTCATCCTCTTACTGCAGCTCTACCTCACAGCACATGGAGACGTAGCTTCCAGTTAACCTCATCCTCTTACTGCAGCTCTAACTCACAGCACATGGAGACAGAGCTTCCAGTTAAGCTCATCCTCTTTCTGCAGCTCTATCTCACAGCACATGGAGACAGAGCTTCCAGTTAAGCTCATCCTCTTTCTGCAGCTCTAACTCACATTACATGGAGACAGAGCTTCCGGTTAATCTCGTCCTCTTTCTGCAGCTCTTACTCACAGTACATGGAAATACAGATTCAAAATGGATTATCATATAGGTTTATTATAAATTTTCTGTTTTATTGACATAATGGCCAAGTTCTTGAGTCATTCCTGCCTCAACATGGAAAGCAAGCACTTTCTATTATAATTTTGCTGTTTCCTTGTGATGCCCCATTCTGTCTCAGCAACAGTGGCCAGTGTTTAACCCTGTCTGGATAATTTTGTTCCTTCCTCTTTTGAGCTTTGAAATTTATGTTTGCATAAAGTAAAAAACTGATTTCCATTTCAACTGAAATTGGTGAAGTTTCAAAATTGTAAACCTTTATTTCATGTCAGCTTTAGTCAAATGCATGCACAAATTATTTCAGCTCAAACCATTTGTGGAAGTATGGTGCACATGGTCAACAGCCTAACAAAGTTTTCAGGTTAATATGTGTAAAATTAGAACTTTACAACACATTCAGTAAATGTTTGTCATGCAGTAAAACTAAGCTTTTTTAAGTCTTGAGCCTTGGACCCCCTTCCAGGCCCAGTGCAGCCTTCAACCCCCCCAGCTGTGCCCCTGCCCCACCTACACCAGACTGTGTCCAGTGAGAGTGAGGCACAAAGAAACAGTAGTGTAAATAATATCCTGTTTACTTACCTTGGATCAGCTGTGCATTCCCCTCTGAACATGATAGGGTGACCCATTGACATGTCACTCTTCATTGATATACAGCTGGGTACAGGTGACCCTGCTCTCTCCACGTTGACTCTGTGAAAAGCACAAGGAAACAGAGCTTCCAGTTAACATCATCCTCTTACTGCAGCTCTAACTCACAGCACATGAAGACAGAGCTTCCAGTTAACATCATCCTCTTACTGCAGCTCTAACTCACAGCACATGGAAACAGAGCTTCCAGTTAACATCATCCTCTTACTGCAGCTCTATCTCACAGCACATGAAGACAGAGCTTCCAGTTAACCTCATCCTCTCACTGCAGCTCTAACTCACAGCACATGGAGACAGAGCTTCCAGTTAACCTCATCCTCTTACTGCAGCTCTATCTCACAACACATGAAGACAGAGCTTCCAGTTAACATCATCCTCTTACTGCAGCTCTAACTCACAGCACATGGAGACAGAGCTTCCAGTTAACCTCATACTCTTACTGTAGCTCTATCTCACAGCACATGGAGACAGAGCTTCCAGTTAACCTCATACTAGTACTGCAGCTCTAACTCACAGCACATGGAGACAGAGCTTCCAGTTAACCATATCCTCTTACTGGAGCTCTAACTCACCGCACACGGAGACAGAGCTTCCAGTTAACCTCATCCTCTTACTGTAGCTCTAACTCACAGCACATGAAGACAGAGCTTCCAGTTAACATCATCCTCTTACTGCAGCTCTAACTCACAGCACATGGAGACAGAGCTTCCAGTTAACCTCATCCTCTTACTGCAGCTCTAACTCACAGCACATGGAGACAGAGCTTCCAGTTAACCTCATCCTCTTACTGTAGCTCTATCTCACAGCACATGGAGACAGAGCTTCCAGTTAACCTCATACTAGTACTGCAGCTCTAACTCACAGCACATGGAGACAGAGCTTCCAGTTAACCATATCCTCTTACTGGAGCTCTAACTCACCGCACACGGAGACAGAGCTTCCAGTTAACCTAATCCTCTTACTGCAGCTCTAACTCACAGCACATGGAGACAGAGCTTCCAGTTAACCTCATCCTCTAACTGCAGCTCTAACTCACAGCACATGGAGACAGAGCTTCCAGTTAACCTCATCCTCTTACTGCAGCTCTATCTCACAGCACATGGAAACAGAGCTTCCAGTTAACCTCATTCACTTACTGCAGCTCTAACTCACAGCACATGGAGACAGAGTTTCAAAAGTAAACATATTTAATATAAAAATATTAAATATCTGATTCATGGATTTATACCTCTTGCTGTCAGTGTATATTCCTCTCGCACCAGCCTTTGGCTCTCCTGAGAGACTCATTTTATTGACAGTGCCCCCTGTCTCAGGAGTCTAGAAGAAGTCTTAGATTCCCAGATTAGACCATGAGAGGGTTATGACCCAGATCAGCAGACCTGTAAACACACACAATTACATAATAAATGGAATAATGAATGATGTAGTTGTCATAGTAACAGAGTGGTAGATGGGAGCACAGGTGCATTTCCTGTGGGGTTTTATCATGAGATAGTTTAACTACTTTAGGCTGTGGACACAAGCATATTAAGCTCCCTGTGTTCTTGGCCCCAACATTGATAATCATAATCACTGGGTAATGGGGTGTATTTGAAATACAGCTACCTCACCTGTACACTCTCAGAATATATTGGTTAGTGGAGCCATTTGTGTTTACAGCATGAACTTTTTGTCAACCTAAATTGCCATTTTGTAGTTTGTGTTTCTCCTGTTGTGCCCAGGCCCACTCCTCATCACTCTGCCTCCATTTTAAGTGACACTCATTTAAAGGGCTTCTAACATGACAGTGGGGGCACTCAATGCTGAGACAGTAATGTGCAATATATGTATCATTCAAGCCCTACCCTACAACACAAATGGTGTGCTACAAATAGGCACAATTTAGGTGTTCATATTGGCAGAGCCATCACCAATGTTTATAGAAATTCCCTGTAACTTGGGTCATATGTTTAATCTTTCATTTATGAGAAAATCAGTTCTGTCATCTCTGGATTTAATAGTCATCACTGTGTCGACTGTGTTACTATTGTAACACAGCCCATACTCAACTAGTGCAGACTGTACTTCAGCAGAATCCTGTACAAAATTGGGAAAGCTCATCTATCTGTGGGTGGGATGGGAGGTTCTGCAGGTGCAGGTCATCTACAGCAGCCTCCCAACATCATCCCCATGTTTAAGGACCCTCAGCCTCAGAAACACCATGAGGATCTCACTGTGTTCAGCAGGGTGTTCAGGCCTGCCTCAGCTCAACAGACGCATGGTTTGATGTTTCAGGTCTCTTACAGTAAATGGTGAACCAGACACTAAGGAGCCATTTACACTATCAGTGTTGAGAAGTGAACATTTGACACTCCCATTGTCAGAACCCGGAGTGACCCAAACACAGACAGAAATAATAATAAACTGTGGTTTATTAAGCAGCCCAAAAAAACACACAAAATCCAGAATCAGAGTAGAAGTCCAGGCAAAAGGTCAAAACCATATGGGCAATGCAGAGGTACAAAAATCACAGTCCAAAGGAGAGGTCAGAGAACAGGCAAAATGGTGAAAAACAGGCAGACTCGGCAAAAGTACAAAATCACAGGACACTAATCAAAAAACCAGGGAACAGACAGGGTAAGAACAAGAAAGCAGGCAGGATACAAAGGCTCGTAGCACAACAGGTACAAAAAACACTGAAACGAAATGGACAAAAGACAAGGCAGGGTATAAATACACAGACTAACAAGCAATGAGACATGTGTAACAGCAGGGCAGGTGAAACACAAAATTAATCAACAGAGTAGGGAACAAGGTAGGCGGAGAAAACAGAACGAAAACAAAAGCACATGGCCAGAGAGTTGAGCCTGCAGACAGCCTCTATTGAGAACATAACCTGTTTGTGAGTTAAGCATCTTGGGGTTAAGTGTCTGTTCCCTCAAAATTCATGCTTCCTCATCATCTCCTCATGGTGTTAGCTGTAATTTATCTTCTCGCTACGTCCCACCACACTCCACAGTACTTACTGTGACATTTTGCTCCATTTTGTTCCCCCTTTTGTGCCCTACTCCTTCACTTATGGGTCAATTCAGACCCGCACTCAGCGCAATTTAAGCACTTTTTTGATCCTCTGGCAACCTTTTCAGTGTCTGTTCATATTCTGAACTTGTACCTTTACACATGCATAGGAGACTTGTGTAGAAATCAGGGCATTTTTTGTTAAAGTAACCTCTATGCGAATGCACCATTAGACTTTGATGTGACGGTTTTTTTCAGTGTTACTGTATTGCATGTAGTAGAACTCTTGAAATCATTTCAATTATTATTTAAATTATTAAATTTCTGGATAACAAGCATATGTAAAAGCATTGCCTTTACCATCGCAAACAATGCAGTTGTTTCTTAGACAATATATCATCAAATTGATTAAAAACTACATTTGCTGCTTTTTGGTCCTCTGTCTTCCTATATCCACACATCTGCAATAGTTATTTAGTTACAACATAAAACACATTAACACTTTTGGAGTGCTGTCTATTTTTATATATTAACTCAATAAACCCAAGAACAATAAGTCACAGACCTCAAGACGTACCTTACGCAAAAACAGATGTAATCATCAGGTCAGGTATGAGACGACACTCGGTTTCATTAAGGAAGCTGATATAAAACAGAAAGGCATCGGGGTAATGTAAGTTGTTCAGTTGAAACACACCTTTATGTTATTTTTTGCACTACCAAACATTATCAGCCAGCTTGTTTTGTCAGATCCAGTTGGAGAACGATGGTCTACCAGTGTAGTTATAGATAATGTACCAGTGGAAATACCTGTGTTAAGCACATTTATGTTATTGCGCTATTATTTGAACATTTAAAAGCTGCTTTATTTGATCCATGAAGAATTAATGCATATGTTCATGAATTTTTATTTCAGTTAAATATTGTTCCAGTTTCTGCTTAGTCAAAATGATTAAAATGAATCCACTGACAGCCCATATATATTTACGGCAAGAATAAGATTTGTGTTCAGGTTATGAACAGTTTTTCAACCTAAATTGCCATTTTACATGAGAAAGTACAAAAAAGTTGTCAGATCCTGGAATACCTGGAACTGGTATTTGATGTTGTGTCACTGCTGTGTGAATGTTGGTGTATGTGTACTGTAGTGGGCTGGAGCAGAATCTCTCTACAGAGAAAGTAGTCCTGTCCATTCTATTAAAAAGCAGGCTTGTTTAAATTTTTATATAATTTTTTTTCCAACAAACCTGTAGTTGCAAAAAGCTTCGAATCTGGAATCCAACTTCAGAAGTCCCATTGCCCTTAAATTATGAGTTAAAGGTTGATATTCTGGAGCATGAAAGCAAATATTAACCAGGTCCAGCAGAAGGAGTAGCTGAATACTTCACTTTCACTCTGTAAGCCTCCTCCTGTCTTACATACAGTTCAGAGAACAATGCCTTTTAATGGGAAGAGCCTGATTGCCTCAACTCCACAACACACTTCTTTTTTTGTCAAAATGAAACATACAGAACGAAAGCAGTATGTGGAGTTATATGCCTTTTAGGTAAAGGCCTGATCACTAATGTTTGAACATATGCAATAAGCATTATGTTTTTAAAGGTCAAATCTTATATATGTTCATCTTGTGCATGGTTGCTAACCATGTGTGATACGTTATCTTATCTAGACACTCTTTGCAAAAGAAAAATACTGTAGTACATCCATAAATATACAGTGATCCCTCTCCTATCGCGGTAGTTACGTTCCAAGACCGCCCGCGAGATGGGAAAAACCGCGAAGTAGAGGCGAGATAGTTATTATATTTTTTACGTATATATTAACCCTTTACGAACCTCCCCCACACTGTTATCAACCCTCCCTAGACCTCCCTATTACCTTTTCCCACACTCTTACATGTTGTTCTACCTTCTTTACAATCGTTAACATCCTCCTGGTTCTTTTGGTTGCACTACCAGAAGCTGGAGTGGATGCAGGGCGTTTAGGAGGCATTGTAGGGCGTGAAATTAGGCACACATTTTACGAAACTTTCACAAAACACAAGAGAACAACGTGTACAGTATGCACTGATACGCGACACAGAGCAAAGTGAATGACAGAAATGTGAGACTACTGGACGACGGACAAGGCGAGATGCTGAAACATTTCTCTCCATGAGCCAATCAGCATGAGGAACAGTATTACCTGAACGTACAGGTTTTTTTTTTTTTTTTTGCAATACCCTGTGTTACAAAATGTCTTAATCTATTATTTTTTTTTTTACAGTTTTTTTCCATTTTAGACTAGAAAATGATTATTTTTTGACGAAAATAATGAAAATATTGGAAATTTTAAAATTTTAAACAGCAAAAATCTGCGATAGAGTGAAAATTCCGCGAGATGGGAATACATATAATGTACATAAAAAACCGCGATGTACTGAGGGAGCGAAAGCAGAACCGCGACACAGAGAGGGAACACTGTATATAGATATTTTTTAAATCAAGACAGTGGAAAAATTCCCAGTGTCCATATACCCAAGGAAACATGTACACGAAACAGTCATGTGTAGGGCTTAAGTCAGGTGCCAGATTTGTTATTATAAGTTTTTACATTTTTAAATTACATTAGGAGTTGATGCAGACCCTGAAACATGTGAGTTTGGAGGAGATGTTATTTTTATGTTTATTCACTTCATAACCAGTTCATACCAGTAACCCAGTTCATACCAGTACAGTTCATATCAGTAACCCTTGTTAGATCTAACTTGGTTATTAACAGGGTTTAAACCTAGAATCAATACTTCATAATCAATTCTGTTTTATCTGCATTGAGCAGGAGGAAGTTGAAGTTTTGAGTCATAGTGATTCTGTGCAGAGGTCCCATGAGAGTCGCACATACTTCCCTTTTTATAGAATATACATGTGTGTACAGAATATACTCCACAACCGTACGGATATTGTCCATAACAATGTGCAGTCAGAATAGGCAGAAGAAGGGGAAGTGAACTCACCAGGTGACAGCGCAGTTAAAGCAACTGCCACGTATTTAGGCTCAGTGTCAACGATGAGGTCCAGAACGGCAGCGGAAGACATGGTAAATGGTCAGCAGTGGAATTTTGGGACCCAGGTCGGTTCAACACATTCTAATCAAAGCACAGCAGCCACGCTGTCTATCATGCAATACTCAAACCAGCATGATCAGTCCCTTTAGTGGTCAGTAGAGTCGTCATACCTTAATGGTCCGTGGCGTAGTGATAGATACAAATTCCAGCCAACTCACCATCAGCTGCTGGGACCCCAGGATCCTGTTTAATGCTTTGTAAAATTGGACCCCTGCTTTACATCAGACATACAAGCACATCTAGGTACAGCTTATCTGACTCTGCTGGTCAGAGCCTGCTGTTGTCAGAAGAGGGATACATGTAATATGTTATAGATATTTAACACTTAAACTTAAACTTAGGCACTTAAAACATAGTAAATGACCACAAAATTACATTAGTCTATATATTAATACTTGATGCTGTAACACTTTGGAGTGTTTGGAATGAAAGGCATCATAAGACCAAGGAGCTAGAGGCTATACATACTCTCAGAGTATTTAATATGAACAGTAACTCCCAATAGGAGTCTATGTTCCACACAGGTTATGTCAAATTCATTCCTCCTTCCACACCAATACAAAAAACAACATGGGAAAATGAATTTTTGGATTGAAAAAGACATTAACTTGTCTCATTTTTGTTAAACCAGCATTAATAATCTTAAAAACATTTCTGCAACTGAGATTAAAGTTTTATTGGCTAGAGTATTTGCCCTAGCATATAAACTGTTTAATATGTATTATTTTGGTATAGTATACAACATAAAATGGCTGTATATGGTAGTAGGATGATTTCAATAAAATGGTTAATGCTTAGGGAAATTAAACCTAATACACTGCAGTATAAACCTAGTTAAAATACTAAGATAATTCTGATATAGCCTAGCTCAGCACTGTGGTATATTATAACAGAGTTAAAGTCTTTATCTGCAAGTGCCACACAGTTGCAGCCAATTGACAAGCACCATGAGGACTGCAAAAAGCTAATTTTGATAAATATGTGTTTTTGTTTTATAGATATGGTGTTTGTTATTGTTACTCTTCTGCTTTTAAAAATGTTATTATTCTGACAGTCCTGGACAGATGTCATCAAATACAGATGTGAGGGCACTAGGCGATGTTCTAACATGAGGGACAAGCCATACTGCTCCATGGTGGCGCCAGGCTACACATAGTCAGGTTGCTCACATAGTTGTAGAATGACCATCGCCTGATCCAGAGATGCACAGTATTGCATTTCATTACTTCCTCATTGGTTTTCTCGATCTACTGAGAAATAGAATATCGGACAGGTCATCCTGAGTATCTCAGGAAGCAGTGGGTGCTCCACTGTACACATACTTTAGCCTCACTTTGGTTTTAGTTCTTTTGTTTTGGGGGATTCAGTTCTGCTCCCTGCCTAACTTGTGTTGTTTAGTAGTTATTGCTGTACCCCTGGTAGGGAGCACCTTCAGAGCAGAACTGTAACAACATTTGATCCAAAAAAGATTTGATCTTGAAAAAGATCCGAATGTAACTGTGAGCAGGTAAACATTGATGCAACATGTCCTACTGCAACCTTTCAGTATGAGTCCTGAAACATTAAATGCAGAAGCTGACAGCGTCCAAATCAAAACGAGCTGATTATATTTCCTCTTTATAAACACCAAACCACAGAAACGTGACAGAGTTCATGACCAGGAGTTTCACTTACTCTTTTGCTCTAATGAAAAAACAAGCTGCTGTTTTTTTGGTTGTAGAAGTACTTTTGGTCACTTCTGGATTTTGTGTACTAAAGAAGTCAGATATTCTTTCCTGCACCATTTCACAAGCTGCTTAACAAGCAAAAAATGTATTTTTCAATGAAGAATGCTTTTGCATATAAATTGGAGACCAGAACACAGACTGAGAGCAGAGAAAAACTGGATCATGGAACTCTCACACCGTATTCCCAGAATGGCTAACCAAACACGCACAGAAGTACAATGAAAAAGGGACCTTAACCCCAATCCTAGCCCTAGCACTGATCCCAAACAAAAACACACAAAAATCTAACATCAGAGGAACTAAAGTCTGTCTATTTGGAGGTTCCAGTAAACCGAATGACCTGTACAAACCCTTCTTTCCCTGGGATCCTCGAAGGGGAAAACATGGGAAAGAAGGATTTTTCCTGATATAACTCCTAATACTGATGCTAACCCTAACTCAAGCTCTAACCCTAATACTAAAGCTAACTCAAACTCTAACCCTAATACTGACGCTAACCCGAACTCAAACTCTAACCCTAATACTGACGCTAACCCTAATTCAAACTCTAACCCTAATACTGACGCTAACCCTAACTCAATCTGTAACTGTGACCACAGTACAGGTCAAGTCCAGGCACTATTACTCATTTATAATGGGAGACAGCCTGGAATACATAATTTAAAAAGCAACCATAAATATATGTGCAATCTGCAGCCATTATCCAAAACTCTGTTACATATCTGTTCCAAACCAGCCTACGTGGGAAACTGTAATATTAGCAATTAGGTGAGTCATAAATATTGCTTTGGATTGAGAAGAAAAATAAACATTTCATTGCAAATACACTGACTAAATTGTTTCCACTGATTAAATACTGAAACAAGGAAAAAAGACTTATAACCAGATCAAAAAACATCAAACCATGGAGCTGGTTTATACCATTGTTACCAACTGTTTCAATGTTGCAATTTTTTCCCACCGTGAACAAGAACCAACTGTTTAGTCCACTGCAACAGCCTGCCATCCAGGAGTGGATGCTAGAGAAACACAGCCAGTAATGGCAGGGCTAGTATTTGAACACCAAGCCTCTGGGCTCCCAGGTGAATGTTTTACCCTGTGAGTCCTTCGCTAATGCCATTTTTGATCAGATTGTTCTTGAACAAATAATGTGATTGGTGGCAAAGTATACACCATGAAGTCACAGCTGATTGTCACACCATGAACACAAAGCAAAGAGTGTTGAGTAGTTTTGAATTCCCAGTCTTGCCCTGCACAATGTTAATTACCTGGGAGTCACAACGGCAACAAAAACACAGGTCTGAATTTGGCACTAATTACTGTGATGACTGGTATTATCCCCTGTGAATCCTATGTGCACATGTTATGAACATGTGCTGAAGTCTAGAATTAATCAATTTATATTTATGATTGTTAAAAAAAACCCAGAAAATGTTAGTGGTGAGCTGTTTTCCCTTTGGCTTTGGAGTGAATGTCATTCAGGCAGTGTGTGCCTGCATCTTTAAATTTTGCCCAATTGAGCTTTGTGCCACATTTGACTCAGGTGTGAGATAAAAGGAATCATGGGACGTTGCTTGGGAGATGCTGTCGGGGAGATGCTTGGCATGAGATGCCAAGATTGCAGTAGACCACCTGTGAGCTCGAGCTGGCCGAAGAGTGTGCCGTCTCTGAACCAGGTAAGCACCTGTTTGAGTTTTGTTCCAAAGCCAAAGGGTTAGCTGTGTTTTAGGCATGACAGGTGGCGTTTCCGAATGTTGCGGTGTGACACAGGAGGTGTGGAGAGGAAACATTTTTTTTTTTACCCCTGTGTACCTCTCGTCCGCAACCGTAACATACAGTTACTCTGCCATGTGGTGACCCACCATTTACAAGTCAGTGACCCATATTGGGTGGTGACCATAAGTTTAAGAAACACAGTGCTTAAGCATTTCCTGGTACAGAGCAGAACTCATGGTTCCTTCAATAATGGCATTTTGTTCAGGTACTGAGGCAGCAAAGCATCCCCACACCATCACACTACCACCAGCACCGCTTTAATCCTGACATAATGAGACCCATGTCAGACAAAAAGTCCCTGTTTTGATCTTTCTGTCCATGGAACATTATCCCAAAAGGTTCATCCAGGGGGATCATCCAGGTACTTTTTTGTGAATGTGAGACAAGTGTTGATGTTTCTCTTTGTAAGCAATGGTTTCTGCCTTGCTACTTTCCCATGAATCCCTACGATGGATATACATTGTGTCTGGTTTGCATGAGTACTCCTGGATATTTAGTTTCCTGATTTTTGAAGTTTGTATTGAGAGCAATGCCAGCATCCCTCACTATTTCATTTGTTGTAGCAGTCCTGGGGGAATCACCTATCAAACTGAGTGCGTTTGCTCTGCTGGGGGCCTCAGTGGGACCAGTGGACCTTTGTCGGGATAACTAGGGTCTTGCTGATGCCTGCAAAACAATCAACAGCAAAACAGAGATGTAAAATTCAGCCAAGATTAATAATTAATAATTTTCCTAGTAGATCATGGGGAATTTGATTATTTGTGTCATTATGGACATTGTGTAGGACATTGCATCTGCTAGCCAACGGTCCTTACCATGTAACAGAAGAGTCGATGCGGAGATGTTTGTTGGTAGGCCCTTGCCAGATGCCCTGTGGATCAAAAAAACTGTTTTGGTGTGAGCCTGATGTTTGCATTATGCTATGTCAGATGGTAACAGAATAGCATCAAGAAGATTAACCACCAAGCGAGAATGCTGTATTGGAGTTCCTTGAGATGTAAGGAACCCCCTGTTCTTCAACAGTGTGCCAAAGTCATGGACAAACCCAAAAGCGTACCTTCTTTCACTGTAGTTTGTAACAGACGTACCTTCAGCAAGAGCACATGCTGTGGTAAAGAGCAAAGAGTTCTGCAGCTTGTGCAGAAAGATGAGAAGGGAGTGGAGCAGACTCCTAGACTGAGTGTGGACAGTTGCATAGCTCACACATGCCTCACCAGTGACACTGTCTCTTCCGGCAGAGCCATCCACAAACAGGAGCAGATCACTGTAAGGAAGAGGAGAGGAAGAAAGATCCTGCCTGGGAGTTACCTGAGAGGTGATTGCAGCCAGACAATCATGAGGCTCTCCATCTTCCTCAGTGGAGAAGGGTGACTGGGTTAAGAACTGTACAGCATTGCAGGGTAATATTAGGGAGTGACAGCAGCGTATGAAGGTAATGGAGGGTAGATGCTGAGGAAAAATGCGATGTTTTGCTCTGAAGGAGAATAGATGCAACTGCATGACAAACAAGAACAGTTAGAGGTCTGTGTCGTACCAGAGGAGCTGAGGCCACAACGGTAGCAGCTGCAGCTGCTACAGATCGTAGACATACAGGAAGACCCTGTACCACAGAGTTCAGCTGCTGAGAATACTAAGCAAAAGGTCTAAGTTTATCATCATGTTTCTGCAACAAAACAGCTTTATAGAACCCATTTTGTCAGAGCAGTCAGAGCCTCAAAAGCCTGTGTACCCTCTGGGGTCCAGGTAACCTTATCAGTTGCAGCTTAACCTTTGACATGGGCCATGTCAGGTAAGGGCCGAGCAATGACTGTTCTTGTTGTGACAGAGTTAGATTAAAAACTAAATCCACGCAAATCCCTTGAGACCAGTAAACCATTGCTAATTAGCCTTTCTGATGTCAGGCCTTCTCTAAACCGTTCTTCTTAGAACTGATCATCTGGTCCTTCAAAACGAACAAATGCAGTACAGTGTAAGTCATCAGCTGAGTGTACATCCACAGTGTACATGTGTTTCCATAGTGTTTATGATTTTTGAATCAAATCCTCAGCTACCTTATCAGTTGCCCTCACTGTGAGGTTCCAGTTATAATAATAACTAGGTGTTACAGGGGAATACATCACCATACAATGGACAGCATGTATGATAAGGGTCAGCGATGTCTTTCTTCTTGCCCTGTACTTTTCCGTCAGCCTACATTATTTATCTCACACACAGGACTACATGATTTTAATGTTAAACTTTATCTAATTTCTGTTGGATGCTGTCAGTATTCAGTATTGAAACTATTTGCTGTTTATAATTAATTATTAAAGAGTATTGTCTAAGGATACACAGATAAAAAGAATTTAGATGTGACTTATAGTGTAAGATATGACTGGGTACGAATGATGTTTAAAAGGCAAATAAATACCTGAAAATATAGCTTGCGTATACATGGGAAGCTTGTCGTTTGAGGCAGCCGTTTATCTGCTTTGTGGGGTATCCTTTGACTCTTGCTGATTTTGTCATTGGGCATGTTGCAGCGATTTAATGGGGATTGATAATATTTAAAGAAAAGACTGTATTCTTGATGATTCGTTTTGATCAAAATAGAGTGAGGGACAATAAAAGTGTCAGTTTCTTGGCCAATAATGCTTCCTGTTAATGTAATGTTTATGCATAATCAAAATTATGCAAGATACGCAGCACACAGGGTGTGTGTGATGTACCATGAGAACAATCATTTACATTTTGCATATGTATTTAAAAACACTTTGAGATGCCTGGACCACATCTGCTTCAATTTTAACCAGCTGATTCCAAAACCTGCAGTTTGCCCAAGTAATAATAATAATAATAATAATAATAATAATAATAATAATAATAATAATAATAAAAATGATACTAATAATACAGTGTGAAATGTAAAATACTTTTTTTAAACTATTCCTCAAATGAAAAGTCCTTTCACAATAAGTCTCTCTAATCTGCACACTTAAATACATTATTTATTTGTATAGCCGTTTTTATAATGTCATTATCACAGCAGCTTTTGTGTAGTGCATCAGACTGTATCTGTGTATATCAGTGTATTTGTGTATATCAGTCTGCATTTGTATACCTCAGAGTGACTTTCGTATCAGAGTGTATTTGTATATATCAGTCTGCATTTGTGTACCTCAGAGTGACTTTTGTGTATCAGAGTTGTGGCGCTGGGAGAGGTGGAGGGAGGAGCAAGCTCCTCAGCTCCTCCCATTGTACTGCTGTCAGTCTCCTGGTTCCCTCCCTCAGCTTGGAGAGCCAGACGGAGCGACAACAGCAGTGGCCTTACCAAGAGGCAGGCTCACCTGAGAGTGATCTCTAATCAACTCAGCTGGGAGCACTTGCCTTCAATTAGGCCTTCTATTTATGCACAGCCTTCAAAGCTGACAGACTGGGTTTTGGGCTTTTGTTGTGATATTACTGTATCTATATTAATAGACAGGGTGACTGCACTGATGTATTACCAAAGTTAATGCATTGTGTTTGCTTTGTGAGAAACTGTTTCTTTAAGAGCCAAGGCAAGTACATGCAAAAATGTAACCACTGTCACCACACTCACAGCTAAGAAAAACGTTTCTCAACTTTTTCGCCCTCCATGTCCACAGAAATATTTCAGGGCCCCCCACATGAGACAACCTGTCTGTCACCATTATAACTCAATCTGTGTGCACTCCAATGAGTTGAGCTTATTCCATTTAACCCCATTAAAGTGTTTTAAAAACATTTAATACTCAAATATTTAGAAAGCAAATTTCATTGAATCAGTGGGGATGGGGGGCACCTCAAGTGGTTGGGGGTGTATCCCTTATAACAGTGCGCCACACTGGAAGTGGGGAGACAGTCATCTGCAGGTCTCCTTCATCCTTTCTACAGTCTAAGAGTTTATAGATTTTACAAAAAAATTTAAATGGTGGAGAATCCAATATGGTGTCATTATACGCCTTTATAGGTCAGAACATGTTGTGGTTCACCACAGCGCCACCATATGGCATAGGGTCATTTTTTTTCCACCTGAGTAGTGAGTAAGTATAGGAACCAACTGCCAAGTTTGTTTGCTATAAGATGTACAGTTTTTGTGCAAACACTTTTAGGGAAGCAAAGAAAAATCTAAACAAACACAACAAGGTTCCAGCAGCTTGTCTTGCTAGGGATAGGTGTGGTCCCTGAGCCTGAAAGCTAAAACTAAGATGGCTCCGGTGGAAAAGACTGACATTCAAGTACACACAAAACAATTTAATGCCAATTTAATGGCAGATTGCACAAACCACTCAAGCAGTAACTTAAAAACAAATTATAAACTCTGAACAGGATGGAAGGCTCCAAACTGAGCACAGAAGAGGGGCAGCAGCCACAGCATCATTGAGAGCATTTGACTTCTCTGAAATGAATCACCTCAGAATATATCCTGCTGTGTGGAAGGATACTACATTAGGATGATCCAATACAGGGATACATTATAGCAGAACAGACAGTTACTGACTAAACCACATTGTCAAAACACTTTCTACTTACAGTACTGTGCATTTATAAGGTTCAACGCTCTGCACCTACAGCAGTGTGTCTATGAGGTGCAGTGTGGAAACTCTCTGTACTTACAGCAGTGTGTCTATGAGGTGCAGTGTGGGAACTCTCTGTATTTACAGCAGTGTGTCTATGAGGTGCAGTGTGGAACTCTCTGTATTTACAGCAGTGTGTCTATGAGGTGCAGTGTGGAAACTCTCTGTACTTACAGCAGTGTGTCTATGAGGTGCAATGTGGAAACTCTCTGTACTTACAGCAGTGTGTCTATGAGGTGCAGTGTGGAAACTCTCTGTACATACAGCAGTGTGTCTATGAGGTGCAGTGTGGAAACTCTCTGTACTTACAGCTGTGTGTCTATGAGGTGCAGTGTGGAAACTCTCTGTACTTACAGCAGTGTGTCTATGAGGTGCAGTGTGGAAACTCTCTGTACTTACAGCAGTGTGTCTATGAGGTGCAGTGTGGAAACTCTCTGTACTTACAGCAGTGTGTTTATTTGGTACAGGAGCCTGAGCAGCATCACACTCTATGGGCCCAACAACAAGCTGAAACTGCCTCTCAGATCCTTGGAAGAGGAGTTTAAAGCAATGAGAACAAGAGAGGTGTAGCAGTACAGGGAGTCCAATGACCTGAAGGTGGCCAAAGCTGGAATGGAGGTGAGGAGAGGAAGCTGTTCTCTCAGGTGAGTCGAGGCTGCGCCAGAGCAGGCTGATGGGAGTGGTGACTTGAGGCAGAGCAGGATCTTTTCCAGCTTCCCATTTCAACATCACTAAAAGGAAGGAGAACCGCTGCCTGGCTCAAAGGGAAGTGAGAGTAGCAGTGGAGGGGAGAGAACCAGCAGGGTGGACAAGATGGGACAACGCACTGGAGAGGAAGGTGACCTGGGCTGAGCTGTGGATAGCCGAGCCTCACCAGATTCAGTTCCTTGTCCAGGCAGTTCCTGACACGCTACCCAGCCCGGCGAACCTCCACACGTGGCACAAAGCAGAGACTGTCACAAGTATTCAGTGCTTGAATCTACAACATTACAATGCTCATGCTAGTCATATCGTGAACATTAAAATTGATAAGCCAACTTTGA
>CM040757.1:3825084-3848372 GCA_022829145.1 Albula goreensis | reverse complement strand
ACAGGTAATTATTAAGTACGTTTTCTCACACCAGTATTTTGTATTTTAAATTTGTAATTTGTAACAAGACACTTTCTGATGTATTTGTGCCCATCTCTGCTATCACTGCACATGCACCTGAAAGAAATCCCCCTCCCCTCGCGGGAATTCTTCCAAACAAAAATGCAGAAATGAAAATTAAAGAAACGAAACCAAAATTAAATCAAAACCTCTACAAAAACCTGTCAGCTGTTTTGCATTTACATTTATTTATTTCAGCAGATGCTTTTATCCAAAGAGACATACAAGGAATGCATACAATTGTTACAACTCAAATGCAGCAACAAAAAAGAATCAATTACACGAAAGCAGTAAAAACCATAAGTCTAAAAACAGTCACCTTGAACCTCAAGAATGAATTACTCAGCCATTTTTTTCATAAAAATACATTTTAAAGTTTTTTTTAAGTTTAAATATTAAACTTAAAAAAAGGCTCAAATGAACCCCCTATACTGGAAATGTGACTGAGTGTCGACGCTGAGGACTGCAGTGAATGCAGACATTCACTCTGGCCAAGCACCACTCCACCTGTTTTTGCTCGCTAGCTCACCTCCTGGACCAAGGAGGCAAATTACCATCAACATCAGGTGGTGTAGCGTGTGGCTGGAGCAAATCCCTGCATAAAACAGGTTGTTTGGCTAGTTTAGCAGTGGCACACAGAATGCTGTGTCACAGGTCAGTCAGCAGCCTATCAAAATGGAGAACACAGGAGAATCCTTTTTGTGCACAGCACCCCAGGTATGCCGCGTTGACTCATTTGGAGATTGAAATTTGTTGACTGACATAAAATTAAGGAACAGTTGTCTCCATTCATAGGTGTGAACTGTGGGACTGTGCTCCATTGTGTGATAGCGAGTTCGTGTCAATTCTTGTTGCACTAAATGGAACAAAGGTGCTGCATGGAGAGGTGTGAATTGCAGAAATGAGCTGAAGCCTAACTGTGTCGAGAGTCCATTGTCTTTCTGAAAGAGGAAAATTCAGGGGACGGTGTTCTTTTGAATAAGGAAAACTTTCAGTCAATAAAAGACTTCAGTTGCTGCATCCGATGTAGCGCAACTCAGACAAACCTTCCAGTCACAGGAAGGGTGGCATTGCTGCCTGTGGAGCAATGAGCAGTTACTGCTTTGGTTATTGAGGCACAGCATGTTTTTAGTGGTTACACTGATTTTTTTGTGGACCAGGCAGGAGTTCCTCTTAATACTGTCTTAAGACTTTCAGAGATATTGCACTTAAAAGCCAAAAAGGTGAGCAACATTGAGAGCTGAAGTATTGTTATCCTATCCATTGCAATCAGAGAGCAACATCTTGGCTAATTTTTATGTGTCTGGGACTAACATATCATCACTAAAAAAAGCCAAATCAGAGATCTTGAAATCTGACACAAGATGATCAGCACACTCAAACGCAAACAAAGCCCTCTGTTAGAACTATGCCAGTGTCCAGCAGATGCTTCAGGGTTTAACTGAGGATGCTAATTGACCTGTACGATGCTTTGAACCAAGTGTGATCTCTTAGAGACTATGTGGCAGGCCTCCAAGATCAGTTCAATGACTTTGAGATAGCCACAAAGGGTATGATTTATACTGTGTCTGAATTGTACAAAGAGTGAGGAAATGAAAAATACAATCCAACAAATCCTCTGAACCTGAGAGCTGTCAGGCCGAACATGGTTTGATATAATTTGTTTGATATAAATGTAATTCAACTATTAAATAGCCTTACCTTGGATTATCCCTCTCAGCAAATGAAGGTTGAAACTTTAGCAGTGCATCACTGTATGCAGGAAAAGCTCAGCTATGACTAACAAAAACAGCAGGCCAAAATTTGATGAAGGTTTTTAGGTTGAACAAAGAAAAGGTGCAAATATAACTGCATAGATGGTTATGGAAATCCTACTACCTCTACGTATCATAGGTTATTCTAATCATTACTTCATGCTCACTGGATGCATATGTTTCACGTTGCCTACTTATGGAAAACATCTAGGCCATATTTATGATTTCAGACTAAGAGGTGTTCATAGGAAGCCACACATGTCAAAGTGGGTCCAGTGTGCAGCTCTTCCTCTGTGGTGTGTTTCCTGCATCACAGCAGTCATGTGCCTTTCTTTACCAGGCATTTGTGGCTCCTCCCTCTTGGACACTAACTTGGTGGGTTAGAAAAGCAACAAAAACAAACAGAGGAGCATTTTTAACATTTGGTAAATTAAATCCCATAGTAGTCATCATTCTGAATTTGCATAGTCCAGGAAGTCTGGTCCTTAAAAAGGTGTGGAATGGGGAAACAGGTGGATGTTCTTGACAGATGACATGCAGAATAAACAGTCCCCAGTGATGGTCTGTCAGCTCCCTGACAACACCCTGAAAAAGGCTGCAGAGTGACTACTTTCTGTCACCTCATTAATTAAGTAGAGACAGAAGGAAATCACTCTCATGCAGACTGTTTCGGGGTGTTCTTGGAGAGCAGCGGTGCATTCATCTTGGGCGTGTAAATAGTGTTCTTGGTTCTGGTATGGTGGTGGTATTGTGAGGTAGCGTGGGTTTATCTCAGTTTGAATACTGTTCTCTGTTCTGTAACATTTGTGTTTTGTACTGTGTGCACTATGGGCTGGGGTTCATTTGTCATTACTTTAGAATGCAGTCATAGACTTCAATTCCCAGAAGCACTCATCTGCCTTATATTGTCTTAGATCCCTGTTCAATCACCCTAGAGAAGAAACTGATCCCCCTGAATGTCTTTGTGTAATTCACACTGCCAAGAAACACAAGAGCATGGAAACAGCAAGAAACCTTGCACAAACATGCAAAGCTGGTGTGAGTTATCTGACAGATTACACAGACAAAAGGCATGTGGCATAATTCATTTAGTATAAATTTAAACATTTCATAATATAGTTTAGAAAATACAATTAATAAATTTGAAACAATTTATTAAGTTAATAACAATGTATTTAAGTTAAGAAATGTGCAATTAAAAAGAACACCTTTATCTTTGAATTTTTGGATGCTGTTGTTGTTGTTGTAAGGAACAATAATCTGCACAAACAAAATGACGAGGATGGGGGTCAATACAATAAATCAAATAGAAAGCAAACGCTGGCAAAAAAAAAAAAAAAAACTAAATTAGAGTACAATAAGCAGAAATAAAAGGCCCACGTTTGACTCCATGGCAAGCATCAGTTTAGTGATCTAATTGCTATCTGCATTGGGGTAAAGCAGAGAATCAGCAATGGCCTCATTTGAGACAACTGTACCCTGCACAACTTCAGAAGAACCAGGGGAGTAGAGGTCAGTGTCTCAGTGGAGAAAAAAAAAATCATTGAACTGAATGCTGTAGAAAGCTGTCATGCTCAGTGTGAGGTGCTCAGTACTAAAAAACAGGTCTGTATTTTGTACCTTTTCACTCACTTCTGGATTTCTATATTCAGAGGGAAGGTATATTTGTACATTTCAGTTATCATGATATTCCCTGTTAAAATGCAGAGTAAATTGTAAATAAATAAGTGCAGAGCAAATGGGAAATGTTCATGGTGGTGTAGGGACTACTGAACTGCGTTTCCCATAGTTCCACAACCAAATTCCAGAGATAACTAACTCACAGCGTAACTACGTTAAAAGCCATAAAACGTAGGTAATAAAAAGGACCAACACCCCAGAAATCGGGGCTCTCTCTCAATCTATCGCTCTGAGTCTCTCTCAGAGACTCTCTCGCACCTGCGTGCTGAACGCACGCATAAAACTCTCTAATCTGGGCCTGGCATGCACACCGCATGCCAAGGAATTCTGTCCTCGTCTGCCTTGTGCGCAATAATCTTCCCGGTTAAATAGGCCCGCTCAATGCAGCCTAAAAGTTAGCTTCGAACCCGGTGGTCAGCTAGAGGGAACAGAGACGCACAGCCAAGAGGCCACGAGACGAGTGGAACCCCTGCCGCAGAGAGCCACGCAGCAAACCCCGGAATCCAGCAGAGCGAATACCTGTAAGTCCCAAGAGGCCAGCAGCCTGCAAAGAGGATCCAGCTTCGTGAACGACGGCATCGAACCCCAGAGAGAACACCGAGCAACCAACTCTGCGCCCTGGGAAACCAGAGATCGTAATAAGAGAGAACGAACGAGCGAGCAACAACTCTGCGCCCTGGGAAACCAGAGACCGAAACAAAGAAACGCACTGGACCCGTCTAACTAACGGAGAAAACCCAACAGTAAGGCTGTAACACTGGGCACAGATAGATAACATAGCTTAGGTACATATTGTTATATTCATAACTGAATGTAATTAACTGTGTTATTTATTTTTCATATCTGTAATCATTCTTGTGTTTGATCACTGTTTAGCTGGCTCCTAGCTGTTAGCCACAAGAAGAGTTAGCAACAAATATCTCACTACAAACTAGGTTTTGCATGTGATCTATTTAGCTACTAACTTACGACAACCCGGCATTAGTGATCTGCACGATTACATCCATTTTTCCACACTGCATGCGCCATTTTCCTGAAACGCTTTAGCTTCAGCTAAGTTTCAAAACTCCCACCATATCTCTTCTTTTTGTTCTCCATGAACACGTGCGCATCGCAAGACACACCTAAGGCTGCGCGACCCACACATAGGAGAACACTCCTACCACTACACACGAGCCAACGCCCTATACATTCCTGAACCATATGCACATACGCACCATACGCGCACACATACACACACATACACACACACGCATCGTTTATTGTTACATTGTAATAAATCGTGCTTGCCGTTTAGTACATGTGTTCAATAAACTTTTGTTATATTCAAGGTTGTGTGTTTATTAATGTTGCATAAATATTGAATGTTTGCCGACCTCTGCAACTCCGAAGAACTCCGAATGCCTTCACTTTTGATCAATCATTAACGTTATTATTTCAGGTAAAACTGAACCAATAGTGTTGTGATTTGATTATGAATAGTTATTGATATTGTAATTTTGATTATAATTATTAATTTAATTATTCGTTGGAATTACGTATTTATAGCTATATAACGAGACTGATATATATTTTATGAGACTGATATATAAGACTGATTAACATAGTTGCACCATTATTCGTAGAATAATGTTATAGAATTTCCACCACGTAAGTGACGCCTTTGTTGTGGGGAATATAATAATAAAGTCTTCGTAACTGGTGCACACGTGAGGTTTAGATCATTCCTTACACTTTTGGTGTCCTGTGTGAGGGATACTATAACACATCCCTACATTATTGGTGCCCCGTGTGAGGAGTTGTATTGTTGGCTTATATTCATGTTTATGTAATAGTATTGATAAAAACCTCTGGTCTTAATTTTTAGAGTTCATATTCTAAAACAGACCCGCAGTTCCAAGTTTCCGCCACCAGGTGGCGTCAGACCTACTTGGCCTGCCAGAGAGTATAACTATTTGTGCTTATGAACAAGTGCATCGTGGTTATGGTAATTTCATTCAGTTGAAATATATTTAGCTATCAAGCTATTATTGGGAGATGAATATAGTGATAACAATCACTTATGTTAACACCTATTAGACACTATACCTATTACTATTAGTAATAGTGTTACAAATCATCATATTGCATGCAGTTTAATCGTGTCACTGGTCAAACAGTTGATATTGTTGCCCTAGCCTTCCACTTATGTTTTAGAGCCAATAGAAACTAAAAGAGTTTCTCACCTGCATTGCAGAGGCATTTGAATACCGTGATATTCACTGCTTAATTAGCCGTTAGAATTAACCGTGTTAATTTAACCGCTTGTAACTTAATCACAGCGTGCTGCCAGCCCTGTGAATCTTTAGGCTCTATAAAGTCTTAAAATTAATCTTTTACCACATAGCAGCTACCCTGTACTTCAGCTTCTGTGAGTCCTTAGGATAAAGATTTGTACCGCAAGCTGTCACTACCATGTATTTCAGCTTGTGTGAATTCTAAGACAAGATATTGTGCCCCTAGCTGTTACACTGTGTATTTCAGCTTGTGTGGATCCTGAAACATAAAGCATTGCGCCCCTAGCTGTTACTACCGTGTATCTCAGCTTGTGTGGATCCTGAAACATAAAGCATTGCGCCCCTAGCTGTCACTACCCTGTATTGCAGCTTGTGTGAACCTAACCGTGAAAAGCTTTGTACCACCAGCTGTTATTAACTCGGATTTCAGCTTGCGCACGTTGTTGCAATTACACCCACGAGGTGGGGCTGTAGTACCGGGTACTACAGTTGCAACTGTTTCAGAGAGTGTCAACTTTTGAGTGTGAATAATCCACTCTATTTCAGCTGAACCGGTTTGCTGATCCAGCAAACATTACAATTGTTTTTGTGCTACAAAATCAGTGGTAGCCTTACAGAAACTGTTACCTATATCTCATAGTAACAGCATAGTGCCTACTCTCTCCACTCCAGCTAAAAATGGAGTGCCTTATCGATGAACAGTTTATTTCTTCCTTGGCCCAAGACTCAGCCCCTGGTTACCTCGAGTTCATAAACAAGTTGAACTTTTGACTGCAAGAAAGAAATAACTGCCTTAACCAGTAAGAACTGTGACCTACGCGGGCGCCCAAAGAAGCGTTGCTGTCCTGTTTTGCTCTTGACCTTTCACAGGGTAACCAACCTTGCCCTGCAAGGCAATGCTACACTAGCACATGAAGCAAAGGCGCTAAAGGAGCAAACACTAACCTTTATTCATGAGGTCTGCACTGCTAACAAAAAAGCAATGCACTATTTAGACAAATTGCATTCAGCTGAGTCTAACCTTTGCTCAACCAAGAGGAGCTCTTGGAAACTTAGAAAGGAACGACTTCGTGTCAAACACTTCCCAATCACTTCCCAGGCAAGCACCCTGGACGAACATGTCTTTCCCTTGTCACAGAAGGATACTGACAACCAGGGAAAGAAGAATGTTTCGACTTGTCACCCGTTGGAAACCCCCATTTAGCCAAAGCGCTATCTTTCCTTCCATCTTCCACTGTAAGCTCTGCAACGCCTTGCAATATCAGTGAACATGGGAAAGGGGTCCAACCTTTGATTCTGGTTTCTCCGATCAGTACTCTTCCTGTTCATTCCGTGACTTCCCAGATGATTCAGATTCATCTGAACATTCTGGCAGTATGGTCGCCTGTGGTCTCTTCACCACAAGAATAACAATGCCTTATTCCCACACCAAGGCCACCGACACCTTTCTGCTTCCCGGTCCCTAGCAAAGGACATAAAAGCAAGTCTTACCACATTCTCCCCCACAACACAAGGGAGAAAGTGAGAGGATCCACAGGGATCCTTATGACACAGGTAGCCATTCAATTTGGTCCTTTTCTGCTCATCAAGCAGATAGACTTCCTAGTTCAGCCTCATGCTCTCACAAAAGAGAGGCCTGAATCAGATGTTTATTCATCGAGCAATTCACCTGCAGCACACAGCAGGGAAGGAAGATCTTGCTCCAAACTTTTCCATCGTCATACTAGGAAAACCTGTGACTCTTTAGCCACACTTCCCATCCAACCGGAAAGTGATGAGCACCTTTCAGCTTTAGCCTCTCAGCAAGAGAGAGGACGCCAAACACGGCGTGAGGCACAGCCCATGCCAAAAACAGCTCAGTCTCGCCCTCACCCCATAGGCAGACTTGAAGACATCCAACCGTCTTGAAGTTTTTGATGACCTTATTGCTAAAGACATTGAACCTTATGATCCGGACAATCACGATCACAATGTTGACGACTATCTAAGAGAATAGAACACAATCTCTCTGACTTTGCAACCCAACGAGAAAATCAGACTAATCTGGAAGACTAGCTCTAGATCTGTTCGCACATTCATAGAGTCTCAACCTTCCAGCATTAGAAACGATTATGTTCAGCTTTGTACAACTCTGGCTGAAGAATATTCTGCTTTTGCAGATGAAACATCAGCAACTATCGCAGCCATTCGAGTAAAAGCACAACCCGTTCTGAGCACCCTTGAGAGTTTTACAGACGTTTGAGGCGTGCATTCTTTCACGGCAAGAATGGGCCTGGCCTAGAGAGGAAGACCCAGCCTTTAAGTCCCTTTTCTACACAATCTTCATCCTTGTGTACGGACTCAGGTTACGCTCATGGCTCGACAAGACAATCCTTCAATGCGGGAAATCCATAAAATGACCTAAATGGTTTGGGAGACTGTTGTTCGCCCCAGCAAAGAAAGGGAGGAAAACAAAACAGCCCCTCTGAAGCCAACAGGTTCAGGTAACTTTGCCGCAAAAACTGTCAGTCCTACAACTTAGAAGACCACCCGTTGCACCAACACACAGCCAAGGGTGGCAGTGGTCCACTGAAGGAAAACTCAGATAAACGTAGCGTCCGCTATCAACGCTGTGAACATAGACCCAGAAATACAGAAAGAGGACCAGATCTGCGTGTCTTGGTCCCAACAAGACCCTTTTGTGACTCTGTAGTCGACTTGCCCAAAATGCTAACTGACTACTCTACATCAGATGGCCCGAGATGTCTCTGATTTCATTTCTGATTCTGAGGTGGCTACTCAGAGATTTACATCTCGGAGCCACGAATCAGAAAACATTTTCAATAAAAAAAGCTACAGAGGTCGACTCTCACGTTCTTAGGAATTAAGTAGTGATAGTCACAATCTTAGGCCTCCAAAAACCAAACCCTAGTTTTGCCAGTCTGCTTAAAGCATATTTTTCCCACAAACTCGACACACCTACCTGACAAGGGGTATTTAACACTAACCTTTAACTGGTTACCATGAACAGCAGCAGTAGCCCGTACTCCTGTGCATACTAATAGTCAGGCCACTCTACTATTAGGTATAAAAGACAGGAAGCATAGTACTAAGAAGGTTAAGACCATCACCAGTACAACCTTCATAAGTACACTGGTAATACTTTGTGGAATTAGCCGCAGGTATTCTTTTTATTCAAATACCTCATAACTGAGAATAACTAAGGCAAACCACAACCTATGGTAAACCTGAAACAAACCATGCATAGGACTTCTCCTTTAAACTCAAGTTTTAAGTGAGATCACAGCAGCCGAATGTCCATCGTGACATAGCCATCAGGACTTTTCAGTCATTTTCAAAACTAGATAGATGGCCTTCCCTTTCCCACCTTGTTTACCCTGCTGAAGGGACAAAATTAAGTCTGCACAGACCAGACTTACCCACTACACCCTGTAGTCTTAGGTCATCTGATCCATAGAGCACCTCCAACATGTTGCCTTTGGATCTCTCCTAAAATGGCTATGTCATCCCATTCCAACCTCTTAACACTAACTCGCCTACTAACATTCCTGTTCCTCACTAACCCTAAAGAACAGAGACACATTCATTGGTATTTTGTTTTGGTGCTACTGTCAACCTTGTCATTGTTTTGTTATTTTGACCATGTCTTTGTAACTGTTTGATGACATGTTGCTCTTGTAGCAACTAACCTTAGTACCAAAGATGTGCCCAGAATGTTTTACAGCCAGTAGTGTGTACCCAAAATGTGTTCATCTAACATGTCCATACTGTTATCAATAGATATGAACTGCCCAGATGTTACAGGCCTGAATGAACTGCACCCAACTTTCCAGCTGTGGACTGCATCCAGGTAGGGACTACTGAACTGCGTTTCCCATAGTTCCACAACCAAATTCCAGAGATAACTAACTCACAGCGTAACTACGTTAAAAGCCATAAAACGTAGGTAATAAAAAGGACCAACACCCCAGAAATCGGGGCTCTCTCTCAATCTATCGCTCTGAGTCTCTCTCAGAGACTCTCTCTTAACTGCGTGCTGAACGCACGCATAAAACTCTCTAATCTGGGCCTGGCATGCACACCGCATGCCAAGGAATTCTGTCCCTCGTCTGCCTTGTGCGCAACTTCCCCGGTTAAATAGGCCCGCTCAATGCAGCCTAAAAGTTAGCTTGAACCCCGGTGGTCAGCTAGAGGGAACAGAGACGCACAGCCAAGAGGCCACGAGACGAGTGGAACCCTGCCGCAGAGAGCCACGCAGCAAACCCGGAATCCAGCAGAGCGAATACCTGTAAGTCCCAAGAGGCCAGCAGCCTGCAAAGAGGATCCAGCTTCGTGAACGACGGCATCGAACCCCAGAGAGAACGACCGAGCAACCAACTCTGCGCCCTGGGAAACCAGAGATCGTAAATAAGAGAGAAACGAACGAGCGAGCAACCAACTCTGCGCCTGGGAAACCAGAGACGAAACAAAGAAACGCACTGGACCCGTCTAACCAACGGAGAAAACCCGCAACAGTAAGGCTGTAACACTGGGCACAGATAGATAACATAGCTTAGGTACATATTGTTATATTCATAACTGAATGTAATTAACTGTGTTATTTATTTTTCATATCTGTAATCATTCTTGTGTTTGATCACTGTTTAGCTGGCTCAGCTTGCGCGCGCAGCGTTAGCAAGCAAATATCTCACTACAAACTAGGTTTTGCATGTGATCTATTTAGCTACTAACTTACGACAACCCGGCATTAGTGATCTGCACGATTACATCCATTTTTCCACACTGCATGCGCCATTTTCCTGAAACGCTTAGCTTCAGCTAAGTTTCAAAACTCCCACCATATCTCTTCTTTTGTTCTCCATGAACACGTGTGCATCGCGCACACACCCAAGGCTGCGCGACCCCCACACATAGGAGAACACTCCTACCACTACACACGAGCCAACGCCCTATACATTCCTGAACCATATGCACATACACACATACACACACACACATACACACACACGCATCGTTTATTGTTACATTGTAATAAATCGTGCTTTGCCGTTTAGTACATGTGTTCAATAAACTTTGTTATATTCCAAGGTTGTGTGTTTATTAATGTTGCATAAATATTGAATGTTTGCCGACCTCTGCAACTCCGAAGAACTCCGAATGCCTTCACTTTTGATCAATCATTAACGTTATTATTTCAGGTAAAACTGAACCAATAGTGTTGTGATTTGATTATGAATAGTTATTGATATTGTAATTTTGATTATAATTATTAATTTAATTATTCGTTGGAATTACGTATTTATAGCTATATAACGAGACTGATATATATTTTATGAGACTGATATATAAGACTGATTAACCGCAGTTGCACCATTATTCGTAGAATAATGTTATAGAATTTCCACCACGTAAGTGACGCCCTTTGTTGTGGGGAATATAATAATAAAGTCTTGCGTAACTGGTGCCACACGTGAGGTTTAGATCATTCCTTACACTTTTGGTGTCCTGTGTGAGGGATACTATAACACATCCCTACATTATTGGTGCCCCGTGTGAGGAGTTGTATTGTTGGCTTATATTCATGTTTATGTAATAGTATTGATAAAAACCTCTGGTCTTAATTTTAGAGTTCATATTCTAGAAAACAGACCCGCAGTTCCAAGTTTCCGCCACCAGGTGGCGTCAGACCTACTTGGCCTGCCAGAGAGTATAACTATTTGTGCTTATGAACAAGTGCATCGTGGTTATGGTAATTTCATTCAGTTGAAATATATTTAGCTATCAAGCTATTATTGGGAGATGAATATAGTGATAACAATCACTTATGTTAACACCTATTAGACACTATACCTATTACTATTAGTAATAGTGTTACAAATCATCATATTGCATGCAGTTTAATCGTGTCACTGGTCAAACAGTTGATATTGTTGCCCTAGCCTTCCACTTATGTTTTAGAGCCAATAGAAACTAAAAGAGTTTCTCACCTGCATTGCAGAGGCATTTGAATACCGTGATATTCACTGCTTAATTAGCCGTTAGAATTAACCGTGTTAATTTAACCGCTTGTAACTTAATCACAGCGTGCTGCCAGCCCTGTGAATCTTTAGGCTCTATAAAGTCTTAAAATTAATCTTTTACCACATAGCTGTAGCTACCCTGTACTTCAGCTTCTGTGAGTCCTTAGGGATAAAGATTTGTACCGCCAAGCTGTCACTACCATGTATTTCAGCTTGTGTGAATTCTAAGACAAGATATTGTGCCCCCTAGCTGTTACTACCGTGTATTTCAGCTTGTGTGGATCCTGAAACATAAAGCATTGCGCCCCTAGCTGTTACTACCGTGTATCTCAGCTTGTGTGGATCCTGAAACATAAAGCATTGCGCCCCTAGCTGTCACTACCCTGTATTGCAGCTTGTGTGAACCTAACCGTAAAAGCTTTGTACCACCAGCTGTTATTAAACTCGGATTTCAGCTTGCGCCGTTGTTGCAATTACACCCACGAGGTGGGGCTGTAGTACCGTGTACTACAGTTGCAACTGTTTCAGAGAGTGTCAACTTTTGAGTGTGAATAATCCACTCTATTTCAGCTGAACCGGTTTGCTGATCCAGCAAACATTACAATTGTTTTTGTGCTACAAAATCAGTGGTAGCCTTACAGAAACTGTTACCTATATCTCATAGTAACAGCATAGTGCACCACTCTCCACTCCAGCTACAAAAATGGAGTGCCTTATCGATGAACAGTTTATTTCTTCCTTGGCCCAAGACCTAGCCCCTGGTTACCTCGAGTTCATAAACAAGTTGAACTTTCGTGACTGCAAGAAAGAAATAACTGCCTTAACCAGTAAGAACTGTGACCTACGCGGCGTGCCCAAAGAAACGTTGCTGTCCTGTTTGCTCTTGACCTTTCACAGGGTAACCAACCTTGCCCTGCAAGGCAATGCTACACTAGCACATGAAGCAAAGGCGCTAAAGGAGCAAAACACTAACCTTATTCATGAGGTCTGCACTGCTAACAAAAAAGCAATGCACTATTTAGACAAATTGCATTCAGCTGAGTCTAACCTTTGCTCCAACCAAGAGGAGCTCTTGAAACTTAGAAGTGAACGACTCGTGTCAAACACTTCCCAATCACTTTCCCAGGCAAGCACCCTGGACGAACATGTCTTTCCCTTGTCACAGAAGGATACTGACAACCAGGGAAAGAAGAATGTTTCGACTTGTCACCCGTTGGAAACCCCATTTAGCCAAGCGCTATCTTTCCTTCCATCTTCCACTGTAAGCTCTGCAACGCCTTGCAATATCAGTGAACATGGGAAAGGGGGGTCCAACCTTGATTCTGGTTTCTCCGATCAGTACTCTTCCTGTTCATTCCGTGACTTCCCAGATGATTCAGATTCATCTGAACATTCTGGCAGTAATTCGCCTGTGTGGTCTCTTCACCACAAGAATAACAATGCCTTATTCCCACACCAAGGCCACCGACACCTTTCTGCTTCCGGTCCTAGCAAGGACATAAAAGCAAGTCTCTTACCACATTCTCCCCCACAACACAAGGGAGAAAGTGAGAGGATCCACAGGGATCCTTATGACACAGGTAGCCATTCAATTGGTCCCTTTTCTGCTCATCAAGCAGATAGACTTCCTGGTTCAGCCTCATGCTCTCACAAAGCAAAAGAGAGGCCTGAATCAGATGTTTATTCATCGAGGAGCAATTCACCTGCAGCACACAGCAGGGAAGGAAGATCTTGCTCCAAACTTTTCCATCGTCATACTAGGAAAACCTATGACTCTTTAGCCACACTTCCCATCCAACCGGAAAGTGATGAGCACCTTTCAGCTTTAGCCTCTCAGCAAGAGAGAGGACGCCAAACACGGCGTGAGGCACAAGCCCATGCCAAAAACAGCTCAGTCTCGCCCTCACCCCATAGGCAGACTTCGAAGACATCCAACCGTCTT
The DNA here is from genome assembly GCA_022829145.1 of Albula goreensis. Taxonomy (NCBI): domain Eukaryota; kingdom Metazoa; phylum Chordata; class Actinopteri; order Albuliformes; family Albulidae; genus Albula; species Albula goreensis. The sequence continues at coordinate 3,834,640 of CM040757.1, read as the reverse complement.
CGTTTTGAAGAGCTTGACCTTATTGCTAAAGACATTGAACCTTATGATCCGGACAATCACGATCACAATGTTGACGACTATCTAAGAGAAGTAGAACACAATCTCTCTGACTTGCCCCGTGCAACCCAACGGGAGAAAATCAGACTAATCTGGAAGACTAGCTCTAGATCTGTTCGCACATTCATAGAGTCTCAACCTTCCAGCATTAGAAACGATTATGTTCAGCTTTGTACAACTCTGGCTGAAGAATATTCTGCTTTTGCAGATGAAACATCAGCAACTATCGCAGCCATTCGAGTAAAGCACAACCGTTCTGAGCACCCTTGAGAGTTTTACAGACGTTTGAGGCGTGCATTCTTTCACGGCAAGAATGGGCCTGGCCTAGAGGAAGACCCAGCCTTTAAGTCCCTTTTCCTACACAATCTTCATCCTTGTGTACGGACTCAGGTTACGCTCATGGCTCGACAAGACAATCCTTCAATGCGGGAAATCCGCAAAATGACCCAAATGGTTTGGGAGACTGTTGTTCGCCCCAGCAAAGAAAGGGAGGAAAACAAAACAGCCCCTCTGAAGCCAACAGGTTCAGGTAACTTTGCCGCAAAAACTGTCAGTCCCTACAACTTAGAAGACCACCCGTTGCACCGCAACACAACCAAGGGGGGTGGCAGTGGTCCACTGAAGGAAAACTCAGATAAACGTAGCGTCCGCTATCAACGCTGTGAACATAGACCCAGAAATACAGAAAGAGGACCAGATCTGCGTGTCTTGGTCCCAACAAGACCCTTTTGTGACTCTGTAGTCGACTTGCCCAAAATGCTAACTGACTACTCTACATCAGATGACGACCGAGATGTCTCTGATTTCATTTCTGATTCTGAGGGTGGCTACTCAGAGATTTACATCTCGGAGCCACGAATCAAGAAACATTTTCAGCCAAAAAGCTACAGAGGTCGACTCTCACGTTCTTAGGAATTAAGTAGTGATAGTCACAATCTTAGGCTCACTCCAAAAACCAAACCCTAGTTTTGCCAGTCTGCTTAAAGCATATTTTTCCCACAAACTCGACACACCTACCTGACAAAGGGGGGTGTATTTAACACTAACCTTTAACTGGTTACCCGCAGACAGCAGCAGTAGCCCGTACTCCTGTGCATACTAATAGTCAGGCCACTCTACTATTAGGTATAAAAGACAGGAAGCATAGTACTAAGAAGGTTAAGACCATCACCACGGTACAACCTTCATAAGTACACTGGTAATACTTTGTGGAAGTGCTTCGCAGGTATTCTTTTTTATTCAAATACCTCATAACTGAGAATAACTAAGGCAAAACCACAACCTATGGTAAACCTGAAACAAACCATGCATAGGACTTCTCCTTTAAACTCAAGTTTTAAAGTGAGATCACAGCAGCCGAATGTCCATCGTGACATAGCCATCAGGACTTTTCAGTCATTTTCAAAACTAGATAGATGACGCCCTTTCACAGCAGTACCCTGCTGAAGGGACAAAATTAAGTCTGCACAGACCAGACTTACCCACTACACCCTGTAGTCTTAAGGTCATCTGATCCATAGAGCACCTCCAACATGTTGCCTTTGGATCTCTCCTAAAATGGCTATGTCATCCCATTCCGAACCTCTTAACACTAACTCGCCTACTAACATTCCTGTTCCTCACTAACCCTAAAGAACAGAGACACATTCATTGGTATTTTGTTTGGTGCTACTGTCAACCTTGTCATTGTTTTGTTATTTTGACCATGTCTTTGTAACTGTTTGATGACATGTTGCTCTTGCTTAGCTAACCTTAGTACCAAAGATGTGCCCAGAATGTTTACAGCCAGTAGTGTGTACCCAAAATGTGTTCATCTAACATGTCCATACTGTTATCAATAGATATGAACTGCCCAGATGTTACAGGCCTGAATGAACTGCACCCAACTTTCCAGCTGTGGACTGCATCCAGGACTCATGTGCTCTCAGGGATTACATCAGAAGTGCAATCCTGAGACCAAAGGGGGGATGTAGGGACTACTGAACTGCGTTTCCCATAGTTCCACAACCAAATTCCAGAGATAACTAACTCACAGCGTAACTACGTTAAAAGCCATAAAACGTAGGTAATAAAAAGGACCAACACCCCAGAAATCGGGGGCTCTCTCTCAATCTATCGCTCTGAGTCTCTCTCTCTCAGAGACTCTCTGCATAACTTGCGTGCTGAACGCACGCATAAAACTCTCTAATCTGGGCCTGGCATGCACACCGCATGCCAAGGAATTCTGTCCCTCGTCTGCCTTGTGCGCAATAACTTCCCCGGTTAAATAGGCCCGCTCAATGCAGCCTAAAAGTTAGCTTCGAACCCCGGTGGTCAGCTAGAGGGAACAGAGACGCACAGCCAAGAGGCCACGAGACGAGTGGAACCCTGCCGCAGAGAGCCACGCAGCAAACCCCGGAATCCAGCAGAGCGAATACCTGTAAGTCCCAAGAGGCCAGCAGCCTGCAAAGAGGATCCAGCTTCGTGAACGACGGCATCGAACCCCAGAGAGAACGACCGAGCAACCAACTCTGCGCCCTGGGAAACCAGAGATCGTAATAAGAGAGAACGAACGAGCGAGCAACCAACTCTGCGCCCTGGGAAACCAGAGACCGAAACAAAGAAACGCACTGGACCCGTCTAACCAACGGAGAAAACCCGCAACAGTAAGGCTGTAACACTGGGCACAGATAGATAACATAGCTTAGGTACATATTGTTATATTCATAACTGAATGTAATTAACTGTGTTATTTATTTTTCATATCTGTAATCATTCTTGTGTTTGATCACTGTTTAGCTGGCTCCTAGCCAAGCGCCGCGCAGCGTTAGCAAGCAAATATCTCACTACAAACTAGGTTTTGCATGTGATCTATTTAGCTACTAACTTACGACAACCCGGCATTAGTGATCTGCACGATTACATCCATTTTTCCACACTGCATGCGCCATTTTCCTGAAACGCTTAGCTTCAGCTAAGTTTCAAAACTCCCACCATATCTCTTCTTTTGTTCTCCATGAACACGTGTGCATCGCGCACACACCCAAGGCTGCGCGACCCCCACACATAGGAGAACACTCCTACCACTACACACGAGCCAACGCCCTATACATTCCTGAACCATATGCACATACACACATACACACACACACATACACACACACGCATCGTTTATTGTTACATTGTAATAAATCGTGCTTTGCCGTTTAGTACATGTGTTCAATAAACTTTGTTATATTCAAGGTTGTGTGTTCATTAATGTTGCATAATATTGAATGTTTGCCGACCTCTGCAACTCCGAAGAACTCCGAATGCCTTCACTTTTGATCAATCATTAACGTTATTATTTCAGGTAAAACTGAACCAATAGTGTTGTGATTTGATTATGAATAGTTATTGATATTGTAATTTTGATTATAATTATTAATTTAATTATTCGTTGGAATTACGTATTTATAGCTATATAACGAGACTGATATATATTTTATGAGACTGATATATAAGACTGATTAACCGCAGTTGCACCATTATTCGTAGAATAATGTTATAGAATTTCCACCACGTAAGTGACGCCCTTTGTTGTGGGGAATATAATAATAAAGTCTTGCGTAACTGGTGCCACACGTGAGGTTTAGATCATTCCTTACACTTTTGGTGTCCTGTGTGAGGGATACTATAACACATCCCTACAGTGGTAATTATTTAATCAAATGCTGCTCACTTCAAAAGCACAGAATGTTCTTACTTCATAGAAAAATTTGTGTTTATAAAACCATGAGATCCTCTTGAATGTTGTCAGTGATACGCATATGTGATGACAGGTGAATTAACCCGTTCACAGCTAGACACCTAGTGTCTAATACCAGATGGAACGGGTTTAAACTAAAAGAGGGGGGCCAACGCCAAAGACCAACCCACCACACAGGAGCAAAGGTTTATTCACAAAGTGTTAAAACAGTTAAAAAGCACTTGTTCACCACTAGGGGGCAGAAAAGCCCATTAAAGTTTGACAAGGTAGATATGAGTTTACCAAGAATGGAATAAAACTCAAGTTCCAAGGCATAATTAGCAAGTTTTTAATACACTTATCATCATTTACAATTGACTTACCAAGTGATTACGAAGTTTACCAATGAGCCGTGTACTCACAAACAATTCTTGCTCAGCTATCACAAACTACGTTAAAATGGAATCAGTTAAAAGCAATGACAAAGTTTACGTATCACAGACCTCACCCCCACTGACAACCATAATTCAACCCTTAGAGCTTCTGCCAGTTCATGAACAGCTATAAAATATAAATGCTTATTAGCTTTCTATTTAAAATAGTTTAAAATAAATGATTCCTGGTTTTAATTCAATAAAAAATCATTTCTTGCTTATCCATTTTCTGAAACAATACCTAGTTAACACAAAACTAAAAAACATAAAAAATGAGTACAGGACCTCATTCACATAGCAACCAATGTTCCAAAATCAAGACTTGTTCCCAAACAAGTGTGTGTGTGTGTGTGTGTGTGTGTGTGTGTGTGTGTGTGTGTGTGTGTGTTTGAGCATGTGCATGTTTCATATATGGATGGGTGAGACCCCAGGTTTAGGTTATGGTTGATTATAAGTGTGTTAGGCAGAGCATGTGTGTGTGTATGTGTGTGTGTTTGTGGTACTCTGTGGTGTGTATGAGGAAGAGTGGGTGTGCGTATATGGTTGACTAAGTGACTGTGTGTGTGTGTTTGTGGTACTCTGTGGTGTGTATGAGGTAGAGTGGGTGTGTGTATATGGTTGACTGTGTGTGTGTGTGTGTGTGTGTGTGTGTGTGTGTGTGTGTGTGTGTGTGTGTGTGTGTGTGTGTGTGTGTGTGTGTGTGTGTGTGTGTGTGTGAAAGAGAGACTTTACTCCAGTTGGCACAGGGACACTGAGGTGTTACGTCCATTCAGGTGAAACCCAGCACAGAGGGGTTTGTGTTCAGTGAAACTGGTGTGGAATCTGTACAGGAGGGTCAGTGTGTCAGAGTCAGAGACACTGTAGAAGGACAGAGGTCCACCCGGACGGTCCACACACACTCCTACTCTGCAGGAGGGGGAGGGAGGGACAGGTATGACTGTTCTCTTCCCGTTGTGCCTGACAGAGTATCTGTCTTTAGAGCAGTTGAGACTCCAGGAGTTTTTATTCTCTCCAAACCTGCAGTCATCACTCCATCCTTTCCTGCTGATTCCTTTATATGTCACTGATATATCAACATCTCCCCACTCAGGCACACTCCACTCAGCCTCCCAGTAACTGTGCTCAGACAGACTCTCTCTGCACAAAACCTGAGGATACAGGTCAAATCTCTTTGGATGATCAGGATATTGCTGATCTCTCCATGTTTTTGTCACCTTCCTGTTCCCCTCAGACAGAGACAGGTCTCTGTTCACTGTGTTTGGATCCAGTGTGAGCTGACAGCCATCTGCAGATCAGAGGCATGAATGAGATTAATTATCATTTTAAATATTCATCTCATTATGTGTGTAATGCAGTGTGTGAGAGAAAGTCACTATGAAAGACTGTGTAAAAGAGAAGAAGAGGGAGGGGTTGAAAAAGAGAAGAGTTATGAATGAAGGAGGGGGTGAGGGAGGGGAAGAAATGAGGGAGTGTTCAGTACAGACAGACTCACATTTCCTGGGTCCTGGTTTGTTCCTGCTCTCTCCTCCATGGTCCACCCTGTAGGAACAGCAGAACAGACAGTGACTGAGTGACACACAGTGTGGAAACTCTCTGTACTTACAACAATGTGTCTATGAGGCGCAGTGTGGAAACTCTCAGTACTTACAGCAGTGTGTCTATGAGGTGCAGTGTGGAAACTGTACTTACAGCAGTGTGTCTATGAGGTGCAGTGTGGAGACTCTCTGTACTTACAGCAGTGTGTCTATGAGGTGCAGTGTGGAAACTCTCTGTACTTACAACAGTGTGTCTATGAGGTGCAGTGTGGAAACTCTCTGTACTTACAGCAGTGTGTCTATGAGGTGCAGTGTGGAAACTCTCTGTACTTACAGCAGTGTGTCTATGAGGTGCAGTGTGGAAACTCTCTGTACTTACAGCAGTGTGTCTATGAGGTGCAGTGTGGAAACTCTCTGTACTTACAGCAGTGTGAGTGTGTCCAGTTTAGCAGCAGAGAGCGCTCTCACTCCTGAGTCTCCTGGGTGATTGTAGCTCAGATCCAGCTCTCAGGTGTGAGGGTTTGAACGCAGAGCTGAAGCCAGAGAATCACAGCCTCTCTCTGTGACCTGACAGCCTGTCAGCCTGCAGAGAGAAGGAGATCAGCACTGGACAAACGAGCCATTAGAAAAAAATAGCAACAAGGCTATGGAATTAGTAATTATAATGATTATTGAGCACACAGTTTGTTGTACATCTTTTATGCTCAGTCTTGCTGAAATGGCCATTGCTGATTGGCTGGAGGGTGCACATGTTTTTATTTCATCAGCACAGTGAAACGGTTTTTATATGATGTCATAAACAAACAGCATCCATTGGTGCCCTCTTCTTATGTAGAACTTGAGTTATTTTGTTTGGGTTTTATTTACTTTGTTCTGTTGTATTTCTGTCCCTACAATATACATCATTTTCACAGGTCATTAGCCATGCAGTGTCACAGGAAGCAGTCTGATTTCATCAAGGCTGTGCTGCAGAGCGGCTCAACCAATGAGCAACAATCACAGCAGAGCAGACCTGAGTGTGATACAGACTTTACTTTGTTACTGACTTGAGTTTGTCATTGCTTAAATATCTGCACCCAGACACAGGACAAATAAAAAAATACTTATTTTCAGCATGGTTGTCAATGTAAAATGTCTGTCTGTGTGCTAGCTACACAGCAGCATTAAATATGACAGACACAGTGATGTTAATCCCAGCTCATTTAACATTAGGTCATAGACACTGTGTAACTGTAAAATAAACCACTTCAGGCTTTGTCTCAGGACTACATCACACCATCCTGTCATATTTTATTTGACATCGTGGTTTATTTATTACATATAAGCTGAAAATGATGCAGGGTATTATTTATCATTAGACTACTAATCATTAGATTTAATCCTCATTGCAAGGGTTGTGCCAACTGATATCAGATATATGAGACTCACCCCAGTCTCTGCAGTTTACAGTGTGGGTCCTCCAGTCCAGCAGAGAGCGCTCTCACTCCTGAATCCTGCAGCACATTGTCTCTGAGCTCCAGATCTCTCAGCTCTGAGTGGGGGGAATGCAGGACTGAGGCCAGATCATCACAGCAGCCCTCTGTGAGATTACAACAACCCAGCCTGTGGAAGGAAAACACAGACTTCACATATACACCAACCCAGCCTGTGGAAGGAAAACACACACTTCAGATATACACCAACCCAGCCTGCAGAGAGAACATACACACTATAAATATACAGTATAAATATACAGTTTGAACTTGTTCCAGCACATCCCACAGATGCTCGATCGGATTGAGATCTGGGGAATTTGGAGGCCAGGGCAACACCTTGAACTCTTCTTCATTTTCCTCAAACCATTCCTGAATAATGTGTGCAGTGTGGCTGGGCGCTTTATCCTGCTGAAAGAGGCCACTGCCATCGGGGAGTACCATTGCATGTCATATCCACATAAATGCAGGATCCAGGGTTTCCCAGCAGAACATTGCCTAGAGCAGTGGTCCCCAACGTCGATATTGGGGGCCCACTGTGTATGCTGGTTTTTTATTCCAACCACAAATGCAACCCCAGAATCGTAACAAGATGTTAATTGTTCATAATTGTTCAATTGTTCATCCTTTCCTGATTATAGAGATAATTCGCCATTATAGCTTTGCATGTCATGAAGAAAAAGCTCCTATATTCACATATGTTCTCGTGTGGAGAGAAAAAAAACGCTTGTACTGTGGACGTGATCCTTTTCAAAACTGATAGAAAAAAAGTTTTTGAAAATATCCGGATACGTGTATACAAGGCCACAGACCAAGCCAAAAGCTACATGAAGATGGAATCACTCTCAGATAAGGGGAAAAAGCGATTATGATGATAATGGCAGTGATGGGCTCAACACCGCGGTACACCACCTGATACCACGGTATGGCATTAATGCGGTTATCGTCACAGCCCTAGTGGCAGGGCGCATTATCCTGCTGAAAGAGGCCACTGCCAGCGGGGAAATCCACTGCCATGAAGGGGTGTACCTGGTCACTTCTCCTTTCATATATATCCCAGCCCATGACATGAGCTGTTCTTATGAGATAATCAACGTTATTCATCTGTGAGTGGTTGTAACGTTTCGGCTCATTGGCATATATATACAGACGGTCCCTGACTTACGTTGGGGTTACATTCCCATAAACCCATTATAAATGGAAAACATCGTAAGCTGAAAATGCGTTTAATACACCTTACCTACCGAACATCAAATCCTAGCCTACCTTAAACCTGGTAAGAACAATTACATTTGCCAACAGTTGGGCGAAATCATAAACACAAAGCCTACTTTATAAACTGTAGAATGTCTCATGTAATTTGTTGAATACTGTACTGAAAGTGAAAAACGGAATGGTTGTATCGGACCATCGTAACTTAGGGACCGTCTGTATATACCAGCTTATCTTGTGAGGGAACACACACACATTATCCACCTAGGACCACATTGGAAATATGTGTTTTTAACTTTCAGTTGTCATACTCTGTGTAAAGATACTTAAAGTAATAATAACACATGAGAGGTTGTGCTGTACTGAGACTATCAGAGCAGCAGTGTGAGGCTGATGACAGTGACCAGCTCCACTGTACCCCCTTATCTGTGGTGATGCACAGTGGCAGTAGAGTGGTGGCTTTAGGCTGCGTTTCTCTCTCACAGTCTCAATATAAGCCACTTATTTGGGTGATTTTTTTTTTTTAAAAAGCTTAAAGGTTTCCTGGGAAAACGTAATAAATGTAATAAAATAAAAACTGCAGCTGATGAGCCAATTGTAACACACTTCACGGAGACGCGTTTTCTTTGGGTTTTGGCCGAGCTTGCCGCTTTATTTTCCAGCTTCACAACCACACTCCAATAGCCATTCCACCATTTTTACTCTCTGCGTCACATCAGCATACAAACTCTCTCTGCTGGTGAAACGTGGCAATGACAATGCTCTGATTCATCACAAACAAGTTGGCACATACCAATCCACAACTTTACCGTAGTTTTATCCACTGACCGACTGTAACCCTATAACTGTAAACGAACAAATAAACGCATAAACAATAAACAAAAATGGAAGGGGTGCCTTGTTTTTAACCACTACTCCACACTCTCCTCCAAAATGAAATGGCGTCCCGACATTATGAGGTTCTCAGTTCACATTATGATTTAACAGTGCATATGTGATGTGAATGCATAGCATAGAGGAAGTTCATGTCTATGAAGGAGTCAGAGTTAATCAATGTCCATAAAGATGCACAACTGCACCCAGTCTATCACATGACATCCATCTCCTGTTAATGTCACATGTTTGCAGCAGATGTCATTG
>CM040757.1:3787593-3824584 GCA_022829145.1 Albula goreensis | reverse complement strand
AGGAGGAAACATTTATCTCAACAGACATTTACTTATAGGAGGTGTCTACACTTTAACATGTATTTGTCTCTTTCAGAGATGAAGGGCAGCATGTTAAAGAGTTTGTGTTTGATTCTCCTGCTCCTCCATCAGATCTCTGTCTCCAGAGCAGGTACATCTTCACCTGTACTATTACTAACTGTGTTACCCCCAAGAAATACAGACAGACCCCCAGGGGTGTCATATTTTAGAAAAGGGGGCAGGGGTTATTCTGACAGAATACATAATATAAGTGTGAGCCAATTGCAGGTGTCCTCTGGTTTCTCACTGTCATCTAATTGTACTACAATATACCATTTAATGACAGTATTCAAGGATTATGAGTGGATATGCCACAACTGCAGTTTGGACAGCAATCACACCTGCATTATCACTGACTGCAGTATTGTCAGTGAACACACCTGCGTAATCATTGACTGCAGTACTGACATTGAACACACCTGCACTATCACTGACTGCATTACTGACAGTGAACACACCTGCACGATCACTGACTGCAGTACTGACAGTGAACTAACCTGCACAATCACTGACTGCAGCACTGACAGTGAACACACCTGCACTATCACTGACTGCAGTACTGACAGTGAACACACCTGCACTATCACTGACTGCAGTACTGTCAGTGAACACACCTGCACTATCACTGACTGCAGCACTGACAGTGAACAAACCTGCACTATCACTGATTGCAGTACTGGTATATCAGTGTGCATTTGTAATATAGCCAATACTGTATCAGAATCGTTTTTGGAGAATTCTGCTTTATGTTTCATTCCAGCTATAGCCTCAGTTTGTGCTCGTATTCCATCTTATGTTGTTGCTCTGACAAGTGTCTGTCTTTCTGTATTTTTCTGCAGAAAGATTTGAGGTTCTTGGTCCCTCTGAACCAATTGTTGCTGTGGCTGGTGAAGACATTGTTCTACCCTGTTACCTCAAACCCAGCATCAGTGCTGAGGACATGCGTGTGGAGTGGTCCAGAGTTCCCTCTACAGGCCCAGTGGTGCATAATTACCAGGAGGGACAGATTAGAAATGAGAATCAGATCCCATCTTACAGAGGAAGGACAGCACTGTCCCCAGAGGAGCTGAAGAGAGGAAACGCTTCACTCAGACTGACAGGAGTACGAGCCTCTGATGAGGGACGATATAAATGTTACATTGAGTCCGAGCTCTCATATGATGATGCTTCAGTTGCACTGCAAATTATAGGTCAGTGAAAACACCTGCATTATCACTGACTGCAGTACTGACAGTGAACACATCTGCACTATCACTGACTGCAGTAAAGACAGTGAACACTCATGCACTATCACCAAATGCAGTACTGACACTGAACACACCTGCACTGTCACCAAATGCAGTACTGACAGTGAACACACCTGCACTATCACTGACTGCAGTACTGGCAGTGAACACACCTGCACTATCACTGACTGCAGTACTGACAGTGAACACACCTGCATTATCACTGCCTGCAGTATTGACAGTGAACACACCTGCATTATCACTGCCTGCAGTATTGACAGTGAACACACCTGCACTATCACTTACTGCAGTACTGGTATATCAGTGTGCATGTGTATAGCCAATAATGTATTCTCGTTTTTGGAGAATGCTGTTTTATGTTTCATTCCAGCTATTGCCTCAGTCTGTGCTAGTATTCCATCTTCTGTTGTTGCTCTGACTAGGGTCTGTCTTTCTGTGTTTGTCCACAGAGAGATTTGAGGTTCTTGGTCCCTCTGAACCCATTATTGCTGTGGCTGGTGAAGACATTGTTCTACCCTGTTACCTCAAACCCAGCGTCAGTGCTGAGGACATGCGTGTGGAGTGGTCCAGAGTTCCTTTTACAGGCTCAGTGGTGCATAATTACCAGGAGAGACAGATTAGAAATGAGAATCAGATCCCATCTTACAGAGGAAGGACAGCACTGTCCCAGAGGAGCTGAAGAGAGGAAACGCTTCACTCAGACTGACAGGAGTACGAGCCTCTGATGAGGGACGATATAAATGTTACATTGAGTCCGAGCTCTCATATGATGATGCTTCAGTTGCACTGCAAATTATAGGTCAGTGAAAACACCTGCATTACCACTGACTGCAGTACTGACAGTGAACACACCTGCACTATCACTGACTGCAGTAAAGACAGTGAACACTCATGCACTATCACCAAATGCAGCACTGACACTGAACACACCTGCACTGTCACCAAATGCAGTACTGACAGTGAACGCACCTGCACTATCACTGACTGCAGTACTGGCAGTGAACACACCTGCACTATCACTGACTGCAGTACTGACAGTGAACACACCTGCATTATCACTGCCTGCAGTATTGACAGTGAACACACCTGCACTATCACTTACTGCAGTACTGGTATATCAGTGTGCATGTGTATAGCCAATAATGTATTCTCGTTTTTGGAGAATGCTGTTTTATGTTTCATTCCAGCTATTGCCTCAGTCTGTGCTAGTATTCCATCTTCTGTCTTTTCTGTGTTTGTCCACAGAGAGATTTGAGGTTCTTGGTCCCTCTGAACCCATTATTGCCGTAGCCGGTGCAGACATTGTTCTACCCTGTTACCTCAAACCCAGCATCAGTGCTGAGGACATGCATGTGGAGTGGTCCAGAGTTCCCTTTACAGGCTCAGTGGTGCATAATTACCAGGAGAGACAGATTAGAAATGAGAATCAGATCCCATCTTACAGAGGAAGGACAGCACTGTCCCCAGAGGAGCTGAAGAGAGGAAACGCTTCACTCAGACTGACAGGAGTACGAGCCTCTGATGAGGGAAAATATCAGTGTTACATTGAGTCTAAGCTGTATGATGATGCTTCTGTTCAAGTGCAAATTAAAGGTCAGTCCTCTTTCTCCCAACATAAATATTCCCAAATACCTCTCAAATAACAAACCACTGAATCTCACTGAAACAGATGAGTGAAACCATGAACACAAAGGATAGAAAGTGACAGTTAATGGTAATGATGTAATCTCTGAGTTTGTGCTCCTGCAGGAACTGAGCCAGCGATCTCTATGGAGGTGCCACACAGAGCAGGGTGGGTCAGCCTGCTGTGTGAATCTAAAGGCTGGGATATTCAGCCTGACCTGGTTTGGTTGGACAGTGAGGGACACAGTCTCCCTGCTGGAGCTACAGAGACACACAGAGACAGTGAGGACTTCTACACTATGAGACGAAGGATCATCATGCAGGACAGAGACACAAACACAGTCACCTGTAGAGTTCACCTGCAGCAGCACAGACTGGAGAAGGAGACAGCATTTACCATCACAGGTGAGAAGCATGCTGTAAAATCAGCTCCATAATTAATAAGAACAAGAAGCATTTTACCATCAGCTTGAAATAATCACTTGTGGATTACAGTATGTCTATAGTGTATTACAATTCAGGGACTCAAACACAGACAAACAACTGATCAGGTAAAAGAACAGTGCTGATACACAAAACCAGAATCGTGATCAAAAACAGGCATGGTCAAAACCAGTGAGGCCCACGCAAACAGACCAGACAGAAGGCAAAGGCGAGGTCAAAAGTACATAGACACAAGCAGGGTTTAAGTAGCAGAACATATGAGGTGGAATGGGATACAGGTGTGCAGGCAGGTGTGCAGGTAATGAGACAAGAGAACGGGGGGCGGGGCTAACACACAATGAAACTGAAAACAAAAGCACATGGTACGCATTGACAGGGAAAAACAAATACAAAATGCAGCTAAAAAGCCAGCATACTGACAATAGAGTATAAATAAATCTGCACTTACAAAGTGTATTTATAATATTATGTATACATTGTGACATTATGTATGAATGACATGATTAGGAGACCTTGTGTATTTCAGCTGAGATGTTCCCTGCTCCTCGCTGGAAGGTGTCTTTAGCTGTGTTTCTCCCTCTGGCTGTTGCTGCTCTCATTGGATATGCTGTTTTAACCCAACGCTACAAGAAACTGTGCAGAGAGCGAGGTAATGTATTTACCCGGCATCTACATCAATTAAACACACTCATTTTTTCAAATGGCAGAATCAAGCATCTTGCAGGGGCATAAAGGCCCACTGTGTTTGAGTTTTTTAAACTTTGTGAAAAAGGTACTTATGTTTGTGTAGACCTTTCATCAAATGATTTAACTGTAGCTTCTTACACATAGTAGATGTGTATATTTTTAGTTTTGTGTTTATAATTGAGGGCAGGTGGAAGATGCTGAAAAGTTTCTTTATCTAGGAGCAAGTTCAGAGAATGAGGGTGGTAAAACTATAAACATCAAGAACAGACTACAGAAAGCACATGGGGCATTCTGGAGACTAAGGAAATTATAGGCAGACAGAGGACTTGGGAGAAGAAACAAGGTACACCTATTGAAGACACGAGTATATCTGGTCCTACCATATGGATGTTAGATGTGGAGGATCACTGAGGATGAGGAAAGAAAGCTGAATGCTTTTCAATACCAGTGCCTGATACAGACACTGAGGATCAGATGGCAGTAAAAGAAACGAGTCAGTGAAAGAGGAGAGATCAGTGATTTTAGCTGTGAAGTTGGGTGTAGGAGGTGGAGCTGGGACACACATTAAGGAGAGGGGGTGAGAGGGTGTGTGTGACAGCACTGGGGCAGATGCCTGAGGGGTGAAGGGGGAGAGGGAGGCCAAAATTGACCTGGTGAGGGACTGTAGAGAAAGAGAGGGATAAGGCAGGGTGGAAAACCTTGGGGACGGCCAAAGCAGCAGAGCAGAACAGGTAGGGGTGGGCAGGCAACAGGAAGGACTGGACAGAATATGTGACAGTCTTATGAACCTACTGATGCTGAGAGAATTTAGGTGAAGGTAAGGTTTAGGGTGAACTCCACCCCTCTGTGGGAGAGAGGGAATCAGAGTGTGAGGAATGAGTGAGAGAGGTGTGATACACACTGTCAGACGTGTAAAGCCAATGTTCTGACTGTGTCAGCGCTTATTGTTTCTTCCTGTCATTGATTTTTCAATCACAATATTTCTAGTCTTGTTTTAAGCATCACAGTTTCTCATATGTTCTGTTCCACTCTCTGTATGAACTAAACGTCCGCTTTCAAGTGGAGAAAATCCAGACCTACCTGAGATCCGGAACACTTTGTGATAAACAACTTGAGCCAGAAGATTGCTCAGCTTTGGCCTCTGTGTTACTGATGGAGGAGGTCCTGGATGAGTTTGACCTAAAAAAGTACAACACATCAGCAGCAGGTCAGGAGAGACTGGTACCAGTAGTCAGGAACTGCAGGAGGGCCGTGTGAGTACTGATATGTAATTCCTAAAAGCTTTCAGAAGAGCTTGATTTTAATTTAAAGTGTGTGGAAATGGCAGGCCAGGTCTGAGTTTGAGTCACAGGCTATATGCAGGGCAGTCCTGGTTATGTATAATTGTGGCTAGCATGGCTACAAGAACTCAGTGACTTTGAAAAAAGGGGAAAATAACCTTAAAATATTTACTTTCTGTGCAGACTGCACAGCTGTGGTCTTAAAAAGAAATCCTGTGCAGTTGTGGCCTCAGCTCTCCAGTCATCAGACTCACCCCTGAGAGAGCTGGACCTCAGCTTCAATAACCTGGGAGATTCAGGAGTGAAGCTGCTCTGTTCTGGACTGAAGAGTCCCAACTGTAAACTACAGACACTGGGGTGAGTAGTGCTGTGTGCTTTTATGTGACCATTAGAATATAATTCATGATTATGGAGCTGTTAAGTGAAATGTTAACAGCTGTTTGTTATGTTTACTTTGAAAGCTGCATAAACTGGTAATACACAGTTAGGCATATGTTGTAGTAAAGATTGTGAGCAGTTATATGGCTCTCAGGCACAGCTCGGGTAAGCTACATGCTGCTGATGGTGTTTCTGTGTCTAAATGATGCCCAGTTAGCATGTACGTTACCCAGCTGCTTATCAGTAGCTGCACTTGTACACACAGTCCATGAGCCCTGTGCTGTTCACAGTCACTGTATTAGCGGTTAGCTGCCACTTCCTGTGTGCTAATGTTACATAATGACTCTCTGCTGCCCCCCTTCTTCAAATGTGCCTTAGCTCTACCTGAGCACTGCCTGCAGCCCCAGTTTCAGTTCAGTGTCCTGACTGCCATATAGTGTACAGGTTCATTATACAGCAGGGGTGGAGGGGCCAACTTACAGGGTACCAGAATAGCAGCAACAACCCTGGTGTTTCCAGTAACAGCTTGATGTGGCTTCACATGTGGCATAAATTGGTTTCATCCAATGGTAGCGCACCAGTTTTAGGGTCTAATCAGGGGAGAACACATTGTTATGCAGGTTTGTTCATGCTACGTGTGCACCAAACCTGTTACCCTAATGGGGGCGTACCTCAGCTGTCACTCATATCAATCTGAACCCAGACTGAGAGGGCAGAGAATGTTCCTCTTTGTGCTTAAACAGAAACAGGTATATCTGCAGGTATATCCAACATGAGAACATTGGCTCATCAGCTGCAGTTTTTATTTTATTACATTTATTACGTTTTCCCAGGAAACCTTTAAGGTTTTTTTAAAAAAATCACCCAAATAAGTGGCTGATATTGAGACTGTGAGAGAGAAAAGCAGCCTAAAGCCACCACTCTACTGCCACTGTGCATCACCACAGATAAGGGGGTACAGTGGAGCTGGTCACTGTCATCAGCCTCACACTGCTGCTCTGATAGTCTCAGTACAGCACAACCTCTCATGTGTTATTATTACTTTAAGTATCTTTACACAGTATGACAACTGAAAGATTTAAAACACATATTTCCAATGTGGTCCTAGGTGGATAATGTGTGTGTGTTCCCTCACAAGATAAGCTGGTATATACAGACGGTCCCAAAGTTACGATGGTCCGATACAACCATTCCGTTTTTCACTTTCAGTACAGTATTCAACAAATTACATGAGACATTCTACAGTTTATAAAGTAGGCTTTGTGTTTATGATTTCGCCCAACTGTTGGCAAATGTAATTGTTCTTACCAGGTTTAAGGTAGGCTAGGATTTGATGTTCGGTAGGTAAGGTGTATTAAACGCATTTTCAGCTTACGATGTTTTCCATTTATAATGGGTTTATGGGAATGTAACCCCAACGTAAGTCAGGGACCGTCTGTATATATATGCCAATGAGCCGAAACGTTACAACCACTCACAGATGAATAACGTTGATTATCTCATAAGAACAGCTCATGTCATGGGCTGGGATATATATGAAAGGAGAAGTGACCAGGTACACCCCTTCATGGCAGTGGATTTCCCCGCTGGCAGTGGCCTCTTTCAGCAGGATAATGCGCCCTGCCACTAGGGCTGTGACGATAACCGCATTAATGCCATACCGTGGTATCAGGTGGTGTACCGCGGCGTTGAGCCCATCACTGCCATTATCATCATAATCGCTTTTTCCCCTTATCTGAGAGTGATTCCATCTTCATGTAGCTTTTGGCTTGGTCTGTGGCCTTGTATACATGTATCGGATATTTTCAAAAACTTTTTTCTATCAGTTTTGAAAAGGATCACGTCCACAGTACAAGCGTTTTTTTTCTCTCCACACGAGAACATATGTGAATATAGGAGCTTTTTCTTCATGACATGCAAAGCTATAATGGCGAATTATCTCTATAATCAGGAAAGGATGAACAATTGAACAATTATGAACAATTAACATCTTGTTACGATTCTGGGGTTGCATTTGTGGTTGGAATAAAAAACCAGCATACACAGTGGGCCCCCAATATCGACGTTGGGGACCACTGCTCTAGGCAATGTTCTGCTGGGAAACCCTGGATCCTGCATTTATGTGGATATGACATGCAATGGTACTCCCCGATGGCAGTGGCCTCTTTCAGCAGGATAAAGCGCCCAGCCACACTGCACACATTATTCAGGAATGGTTTGAGGAAAATGAAGAAGAGTTCAAGGTGTTGCCCTGGCCTCCAAATTCCCCAGATCTCAATCCGATCGAGCATCTGTGGGATGTGCTGGAACAAGTTCAAACTGTATATTTATACTGTATATTTATAGTGTGTATGTTCTCTCTGCAGGCTGGGTTGGTGTATATCTGAAGTGTGTGTTTTCCTTCCACAGGCTGGGTTGGTGTATATGTGAAGTCTGTGTTTTCCTTCCACAGGCTGGGTTGTTGTAATCTCACAGAGGGCTGCTGTGATGATCTGGCCTCAGTCCTGCATTCCCCCCACTCAGAGCTGATAGATCTGGAGCTCAGAGACAATGTGCTGCAGGATTCAGGAGTGAGAGCGCTCTCTGCTGGACTGGAGGACCCACACTGTAAACTGCAGAGACTGGGGTGAGTCTCATATATCTGATATCAGTTGGCACAACCCTTGCAATGAGGATTAAATCTAATGATTAGTAGTCTAATGATAAATAATACCCTGCATCATTTTCAGCTTATATGTAATAAATAAACCACGATGTCAAATAAAATATGACAGGATGGTGTGATGTAGTCCTGAGACAAAGCCTGAAGTGGTTTATTTTACAGTTACACAGTGTCTATGACCTAATGTTAAATGAGCTGGGATTAACATCACTGTGTCTGTCATATTTAATGCTGCTGTGTAGCTAGCACACAGACAGACATTTTACATTGACAACCATGTTGAAAATAAGTATTTTTATTTGTCCTGTGTCTGGGTGCAGATATTTAAGCAATGACAAACTCAAGTCAGTAACAAAGTAAAGTCTGTATCACACTCAGGTCTGCTCTGCTGTGATTGTTGCTCATTGGTTGAGCCGCTCTGCAGCACAGCCTTGATGAAATCAGACTGCTTCCTGTGACACTGCATGGCTAATGACCTGTGAAAATGATGTATATTGTAGGGACAGAAATACAACAGAACAAAGTAAATAAAACCCAAACAAAATAACTCAAGTTCTACATAAGAAGAGGGCACCAATGGATGCTGTTTGTTTATGACATCATATAAAAACCGTTTCACTGTGCTGATGAAATAAAAACATGTGCACCCTCCAGCCAATCAGCAATGGCCATTTCAGCAAGACTGAGCATAAAAGATGTACAACAAACTGTGTGCTCAATAATCATTATAATTACTAATTCCATAGCCTTGTTGCTATTTTTTCTTAATGGCTCGTTTGTCCAGTGCTGATCTCCTTCTCTCTGCAGGCTGACAGGCTGTCAGGTCACAGAGAGAGGCTGTGATTCTCTGGCTTCAGCTCTGCGTTCAAACCCCTCACACCTGAGAGAGCTGGATCTGAGCTACAATCACCCAGGAGACTCAGGAGTGAGAGCGCTCTCTGCTGCTAAACTGGACACACTCACACTGCTGTAAGTACAGAGAGTTTCCACACTGCACCTCATAGACACACTGCTGTAAGTACAGAGAGTTTCCACACTGCACCTCATAGACACACTGCTGTAAGTACAGAGAGTTTCCACACTGCACCTCATAGACACACTGCTGTAAGTACAGAGAGTTTCCACACTGCACCTCATATAGACACACTGTTGTAAGTACAGAGTTTCCACACTGCACCTCATAGACACACTGCTGTAAGTACAGAGAGTCTCCACACTGCACCTCATAGACACACTGCTGTAAGTACAGTTTCCACACTGCACCTCATAGACACACTGCTGTAAGTACTGAGAGTTTCCACACTGCGCCTCATAGACACATTGTTGTAAGTACAGAGAGTTTCCACACTGTGTGTCACTCAGTCACTGTCTGTTCTGCTGTTCCTACAGGGTGGACCATGGAGGAGAGAGCAGGAACAAACCAGGACCCAGGAAATGTGAGTCTGTCTGTACTGAACACTCCCTCATTTCTTCCCCTCCCTCACCCCCTCCTTCATTCATAACTCTTCTCTTTTTCAACCCCTCCCTCTTCTTCTCTTTTACACAGTCTTTCATAGTGACTTTCTCTCACACACTGCATTACACACATAATGAGATGAATATTTAAAATGATAATTAATCTCATTCATGCCTCTGATCTGCAGATGGCTGTCAGCTCACACTGGATCCAAACACAGTGAACAGAGACCTGTCTCTGTCTGAGGGGAACAGGAAGGTGACAAAAACATGGAGAGATCAGCAATATCCTGATCATCCAAAGAGATTTGACCTGTATCCTCAGGTTTTGTGCAGAGAGAGTCTGTCTGAGCACAGTTACTGGGAGGCTGAGTGGAGTGTGCCTGAGTGGGGAGATGTTGATATATCAGTGACATATAAAGGAATCAGCAGGAAAGGATGGAGTGATGACTGCAGGTTTGGAGAGAATAAAAACTCCTGGAGTCTCAACTGCTCTAAAGACAGATACTCTGTCAGGCACAACGGGAAGAGAACAGTCATACCTGTCCCTCCCTCCCCCTCCTGCAGAGTAGGAGTGTGTGTGGACCGTCCGGGTGGACCTCTGTCCTTCTACAGTGTCTCTGACTCTGACACACTGACCCTCCTGTACAGATTCCACACCAGTTTCACTGAACACAAACCCCTCTGTGCTGGGTTTCACCTGAATGGACGTAACACCTCAGTGTCCCTGTGCCAACTGGAGTAAAGTCTCTCTTTCACACACACACACACACACACACACACACACACACACACACACACACACACACACACACACACACACACACACACACACACACACACACACACACACAGTCAACCATATACACACACCCACTCTACCTCATACACACCACAGAGTACCACAAACACACACACACAGTCACTTAGTCAACCATATACGCACACCCACTCTTCCTCATACACACCACAGAGTACCACAAACACACACACATACACACACACATGCTCTGCCTAACACACTTATAATCAACCATAACCTAAACCTGGGGTCTCACCCATCCATATATGAAACATGCACATGCTCAACACACACACACACACACACACACACACACACACACACACACACACACACACACACACACACACACACACACACACTTGTTTGGGAACAAGTCTTGATTTTGGAACATTGGTTGCTATGTGAATGAGGTCCTGTACTCATTTTTTATGTTTTTTAGTTTTGTGTTAACTAGGTATTGTTTCAGAAAATGGATAAGCAAGAAATGATTTTTTATTGAATTAAAACCAGGAATCATTTATTTTAAACTATTTTAAATAGAAAGCTAATAAGCATTTATATTTTATAGCTGTTCATGAACTGGCAGAAGCTCTAAGGGTTGAATTATGGTTGTCAGTGGGGGTGAGGTCTGTGATACGTAAACTTTGTCATTGCTTTTAACTGATTCCATTTTAACGTAGTTTGTGATAGCTGAGCAAGAATTGTTTGTGAGTACACGGCTCATTGGTAAACTTCGTAATCACTTGGTAAGTCAATTGTAAATGATGATAAGTGTATTAAAAACTTGCTAATTATGCCTTGGAACTTGAGTTTTATTCCATTCTTGGTAAACTCATATCTACCTTGTCAAACTTTAATGGGCTTTTCTGCCCCCTAGTGGTGAACAAGTGCTTTTTAACTGTTTTAACACTTTGTGAATAAACCTTTGCTCCTGTGTGGTGGGTTGGTCTTTGGCGTTGGCCCCCCTCTTTTAGTTTAAACCCGTTCCATCTGGTATTAGACACTAGGTGTCTAGCTGTGAACGGGTTAATTCACCTGTCATCACATATGCGTATCACTGACAACATTCAAGAGGATCTCATGGTTTTATAAACACAAATTTTTCTATGAAGTAAGAACATTCTGTGCTTTTGAAGTGAGCAGCATTTGATTAAATAATTACCACCATGAACATTTCCCATTTGCTCTGCACTTATTTATTTACAATTTACTCTGCATTTTAACAGGGAATATCATGATAACTGAAATGTACAAATATACCTTCCCTCTGAATATAGAAATCCAGAAGTGAGTGAAAAGGTACAAAATACAGACCTGTTTTTTAGTACTGAGCACCTCACACTGAGCATGACAGCTTTCTACAGCATTCAGTTCAATGATTTTTTTTTTTCTCCACTGAGACACTGACCTCTACTCCCCTGGTTCTTCTGAAGTTGTGCAGGGTACAGTTGTCTCAAATGAGGCCATTGCTGATTCTCTGCTTTACCCCAATGCAGATAGCAATTAGATCACTAAACTGATGCTTGGCCATGGAGTCAAACGTGGGCCTTTTATTTCTGCTTATTGTACTCTAATTTAGTTTTTTTTTTTACCAGCGTTTGCTTTCTATTTGATTTATTGTATTGACCCCCATCCTGCGTCATTTGTTTGTGCAGATTATTGTTCCTTACAACAACAACAACAGCATCCAAAAATTCAAAGATAAAGATGTTCTTTTTAATTGCACATTTCTTAACTTAAATAAATTGTTATTAACTTAATAAATTGTTTCAAATTTATTAATTGTATTTTCTAAACTATATTATGAAATGTTTAAATTTATACTAAATGAATTATGCCACATGCCTTTTGTCTGTGTAATCTGTCAGATAACTCACACCAGCTTTGCATGTTTGTGCAAGGTGACTTGCTGTTTCCATGCTCTTGTGTTTCTTGGCAGTGTGAATTACACAAAGACATTCAGGGGGATCAGTTTCTTCTCTAGGGTGATTGAACAGGGATCTAAGACAATATAAGGCAGATGAGTGCTTCTGGGAATTGAAGTCTATGACTGCATTCTAAAGTAATGACAAATGAACCCCAGCCCATAGTGCACACAGTACAAAACACAAATGTTACAGTGCAGAGAACAGAATTCAAACTGAGATAAACCCACGCAACCTCACAATACCACCACCATACCAGAACCAAGAACACTATTTACACGCCCAAGATTAACGCACCGCTGCTCTCCAAGAACACCCTGAAACAGTCTGCATGAGAGTGATTTCCTTCTGTCTCTACTTAATTAATGAGGTGACAGAAAGTAGTCACTCTGCAGGCTTTTTCAGGGTGTTGTCAGGGAGCTGACAGACCATCACTGGGGACTGTTTATTCTGCATGTCATCTGTCAAGAACATCCACCTGCTTCCCCATCCACACCTTTTTAAGGACCAGACTTCCTGGACTATGCAAATTCAGAATGATGACTAATATGGAATTTAATTTAGCAAATGTTCAAAATGCTCCTCTGTTTGTTTTTGTTGCTTTTCTCACCCACCAAGTTAGTGTCCAAGAGGAGTACCCACAAACGCCTGGTAAAGGAAGGCACATGACTGCTGTGCTGCAGGAAACACACCACAGAGGAAGAGCTGCACACTGGACCCACTTTGACATGTGTGGCTTCCAATGAACACCTCTTAGTCTGAAATCATAAATATGGCCTAGATGTTTTCCATAAGTAGGCAACGTGAAACATATGCATCCAGTAAGCATGAAGTAATGATTAGAATAACCTATGATACGTAGAGGTCGTAGGATTTCCATAACCATCTATGCATCTATATTTGCAAATTTTCTTCGTTCAACCTAAAAACCTTCATCAAATTTTGGCCTGCTGTTTTTGTTCCTGAGTCATAGCTGAGCTTTTCCTGCATACAGTGATGCACTGCTAAAGTTTCAACCTTAATTTGCTGAGAGGGATATTCCAAGGTAAGACTATTTAATATTTGAGTTATATTTAAATCAAACAGATTATATCAAACCATGTACGGTCTGACATCTGGCTCTCAGGTTCAGAGGATTTGTTGGATTGTATTTTTCATTTCCTCACTCTTTGTACAATTCAGACACAGTATAAATCATACCCTTTGTGGCTATCTCAAAGTCATTGAACTGATCTTGGAGTCCTGCCACATAGTCTCTAAGAGATCACACTTGGTTCAAAGCATTGTACAGGTCAATTAGCATCCTCAGTTAAACCCTGAAGCATCTGCTGGATACTGGCATAGTTCTAACAGAGGGCTTTGTTTGTGTTTGAGTGTGCTGATAATCTTGCGTCAGAGAGCATTTTAAGATCTCTAATTCGGCTGTTTTAGTGATGATATGTTAGTCCCAGACACATAAAAATTAGCCAAGATGTTGCTCTCTGATTGCAATCGATAGGATAACAATATTTCAGCTCTAAATGTTGCTCACCTTTTTGGCTTTTAAGTGCAATATCTCTGAAAGTCCCCAAAAAAATCAGTGTTACCATTAAAAACATGCTGTTCCTCAATAACCAAAGCAGTAACTGCTCTTTGCTCAACAAGCAGCAATGCCACCCTTCCTGTGACTGAAAGGTTTTTTTGAGTTGCGCTACATCGGATTCAGCAACTGAAGTCTTTTATTGACTGAAAGTTTATCTTATTCAAAAGAACACCATCCCCTGAATTTTCCCCTTTCAGAAAGACAATGGACTCTCGACAAGGTCAAACTTCAGCTCATTTCTGCAGTTCACACCTCTTCACGCAGCACCTTTGTTCGATTTAGTGCAAGAATTGACACTAACTTGATATCACACAATGGAGCACAGTCCCACAGTTCACACCTATGAATGGAGACAACTGTTCCTTAAGTTTATGTCAGTCAACAAATTTCAATCTCCAAAACACGGCATACCTGGGGTGCTGTGCACAAAAAGGATTCTCCTGTGTTCTCCATTTTGATAGGCTGCTGACTGACCTGTGACACAGCATTCTGTGTGCCACTGCTAAACTAGCCAAACAACCTGTTTTATGCAGGGATTTGCTCCAGCCACATGCTGCACCACCTGATGTTGATGGTAATTTGCCTCCTTGGTCCAGGAGGTGAGCTAGCGAGCAAAAACAGGTGGAGTGGTGCTTGGCCAGAGTGAATGTCTGCATTCACTGCAGTCCTCAGTGTCAACACTCTCAGTCACATTTCCAGTATAGGGGGTTCATTTGAGCCTTGGTTTTGGAAGTTTAACAGGAAAGAAATTTGATCCATATCTTACATACTAAGCGAGCACCTACCAGGTGAGGCAGGATCACTGAATCCACACTTACACTACATTCACACATAGATGGACAGTCCTGTTATTCTTCTTCAGGAGAATTTCCATTAAACTCCTGGTATACAGAGCTGTTGTGTTAGAAAAAACAAACAGAAGCTCTATTTTTGCAGTTGACTCCAGCGGGAAAACAATCAGATATCTCTTAATTTCACTGGTAGTGGATCTGGAACCAACTTCATGCTGAAAATCAGAGCATACAGGTTAAACATATCAAGGCGAGTGGGGTCCAGGCTGAAGATGCAGGAGATTACTACTGTCAGCAGTATGATAGCACTCCACTCACACAGTGATACAGACCTGTACAAAAACATTTTGATAAAATAGCCTACCCCAGATGTGGACATGGATGCGTAGTCCATTGCGATTTCGGTATCTCTTTAGAATATACCTAATCTATTTATCCTTTATTGTCTACTCCCATTGAACACTTGTATTTATCATTTCATGAATTATGTATTATTATAAGTCTTGCAATATATTTACATAAATGCATTTACATTCAAATCTTAATTTGTATAAATATAATCAGAAGGAGCAGGAGAACTCCCATCTGCAGAAACAGCTGGGGGAGAAGAAGCAGGAGAACTCCCAAATGCAGAACCAGCTGGAAGACAAGGAGAAGGAGAACTCCCAACTGCAGAAACAGCTGGAGGAGAAGGAGAAGGAGAACTCCCAGCTGCAGAAACAGTTGCAGGAAAAGGAGCAGGAGTTCTCTGATCTACACACCAGATACAGCAGCATGAGAGCCAGTTACCTGCCTACAGAGATGTGCTCCTCTTTTTCCCCTGAGAAGACAGGTGATCACCCTCACACACAGAGAAGAGTATATTTATAATGCTTTCATTGTCACTGCAACCCAGTTACCTTTAAACTTTCTATTGACTGTCATCTGTCAGTCAAGTATGAATCAGGTCAGAGGGTCAGTGATGAAAATCTACAATGATTAGAGAGCTGAACATGTATTTCTGTATGATATAATGATTTCAGATTAATGATTTTTGTTTTATTGTTCTCTGCAGTCAGAGGTCTTTTTGCAGAATGGTCACGTAAGTTCCGTTCTTTCACATACATTATTGTAATAATTTAGCCAGCATGACTGACCCTGTGTGATATTGTGTTAGGCAGCATGACTGACCCTGTGTGATATTGTGTTAGGCATCATGACTGACCCTGTGTGATATTGTGTTAGGCATCATGACTGACCCTGTGTGATATTGTGTTAGGCATCATGACTGACCCTGTGTGATATTGTGTTAGACATCATGACTGACCCTGTGTGATATTGTGTTAGGCATCATGACTGACCCTGTGTGATATTGTGTTAGGCATCATGACTGACCCTGTGTGATATTGTGTTAGACATCATGACTGACCCTGTGTGATATTGTGTTAGGCATCATGACTGACCCTGTGTGATATTGTATTAGGCATCATGAATGACCCTGTGTGATATTGTATTAGGCATCATGACTGACCCTGTGTGATATTGTGTTAGGCAGCATGACTGACCCTGTGTGATATTGTGTTAGGCATCATGACTGACCCTGTGTGATATTGTCTTAGGCAGCATGACTGACCCTGTGTCCCAGACACATAAAAATTAGCCAAGATGTTGCTCTCTGATGGCAAAGGATAGGAAAAAAAAACATTTGAGCTCCTGATCTTGCGTAGAAGTGACAATATCCCACTATCATGTATAACTATGGATACACTTGAAACAAGCCCTTATTTGTTTCCCTTCGGTTGGGGTTATATCATATGTAAGTCCCAAACACATGAAAATTGGCCAAGATGTTGCTCTCTGTTTGCAGTGAATAGGATAACAATATTTCAGCTCTCAATGTTGCTCACCGTTTAGGCTTTTAAGTGCAATGTCTCTGAAAGTCTTAAGACAGTATTAAGAGGAACTCCTGCCTGGTCCACAAAAACATCAGGGTTACCACTAAAAGTGTGCTGTGCCTCAATAACCAAAGCACTAACTGCTCATTGCTCCACAGGCAGCAATGCCACCCTTCCTGTGACTGGAAGGTTTGTCTGAGTTGCGCTACATCAGATGCAGCAACTGAACTCTTTCATTGACTGAAAGTTTTCCTTATTCAAAAGAACACCATCCCCTGAATTTTCCCCTTTCAGAAAGACAATGGACTCTCGACACGGTCAGGCTTCAGCTCATTTCTGCATCTCACACCTCTTCATGCAGCATCTTTGTTCGATTTAGTGCAACAAGAATTGACACGAACTCGCTATCACACAATGGAGCACAGTCCCACAGTTCACACCTATGAATGGAGACAACTGTTCCTTAAGTTTATGTCAGTCAACAAATTTCAATCTCCAAATGAGTCAACGCGGCATACCTGGGGTGCTGCACACAAGGAGGATTCTCCTGTGTTATCCATTTTGATAGGCAGCCGACCGTCCTGTAACACAGCATTCTGTGTGCCACTGCTAAACTAGCCAAACAACCTGTTTTATGCAGGGATTTGCTCCAGCCACACGCTACACCACCTGATGTTGATGGTAATTTGCCTCCTTGGTCCAGGAGGTGAGCTAGTGAGCAAAAACAGGTGGAGTGGTGCTTGGCCAGGGTGAATGTCTACATTCACTGCAGGCCTCAGTGTCGACACTCAGTCACATTTCCAGTATAGGGGGTTCATTTGAGCCTTTTTTTAAGTTTAACAGGAAAGAAATTTGCATATCTACCCTGCCTCACTGCTCCACACTTACAGTATTAATAGATGGACAGTCCTGTTTCTTAGGAGTTAAAAGCTTCACACATTTGAGTATTTTGTGAGTCTCTGACACACACAGAATAGAGAATGGCTGCACTGGGACTCCTCCTCTGGACACTGGCTCTCTCTGTTCATGGTAAGAGTCTGTTTTTGCCTTGTCAATAAGACCATGTACAGAGTTTTACACATTCATAATATTGGACAGTTGTGCATTTGGTGATAAACTCATAATTGTGTTTTGTTCTCAGTCTTTTATTTAGTTTCGTATATTATGTGTTTTATTCCCAGGGTCCAGGGCTGACATCATCCTGACTCAGAGTCCTACAGTGGAGTCTGTCTCTGTAGGAGGGAGTGTCACTCTCAACTGCAGGGCCAGTTCTAACGTATATGGATATCTTACCTGGTATCTGCAGAAACCTGGAGAATCTCCTAAGCTCCTGATACACAGTGCTAGTAGCAGAGCACCAGGGACTCCAGCTCGGTTCACTGGTAGTGGATCTGGAACCAGCTACATGCTTAAAATCAGTGGGGTCCAGGCTGAAGATGCAGGAGATTACTACTGTCAGCAGTACTATAGCACTCCACTCACACAGTGATACAGACCTGTACAAAAACCTCCCTCAGCTGAAGAGGAACTATCCTGAGGTATAAAACACACGTAAGTTTGATAACAGTCACAATATCATGATGTACAAAATGTGCATGTGCCTCTCATGTATTCATACCTATTTTGAGATTACAAAAGAATTGTCAGGAAATAATTGCTTATCATTCTTCAATAAGATGCAATCTTTTTGTTTTAAGTTTAATGTTTATATAAAAACAAACCAAGAAGAAACAATTCTACTTACCTTGAAGATGTATTAAATTACTTCAATTTAAAAAGAATATCTATTTCTTCCATTGCTATAAATTATCAGTATTATTAATTCAAAATGTACCTG
This sequence comes from Albula goreensis, assembly GCA_022829145.1. Lineage (NCBI taxonomy): Eukaryota > Metazoa > Chordata > Actinopteri > Albuliformes > Albulidae > Albula > Albula goreensis. Next base: position 3,805,934 of record CM040757.1, on the reverse strand, counting down.
TATTTACTTCTTCAAATTTTTTCACAAATTACAATTTACCCCCATGTAAGATTATTTATATTTTCATGTATCTAAATTTGATTTATCTATAAAATGGAAGTAACAGCTGATTGGTGGGCTTCATGTGAATGGCATGATGTGTTAAATATGAAAATGGAAAGCAGGGTCAGGGAAATGGGCAGTTTTAATCATATCTATCATTTAATCAAGTCTGTCATTTAATGTCTAGTGCTGTCAGAACCCTGAGAAATTCATAAAATCATGGCTCTCTGAATGTGGGATTTTCACTCTAAGATTTTGCCCTGATTCCCCATGCTGTAGATACAGGACATTACTTACAGCTCTTCAACAGTGCAGGTTCATAAGTTTAGGAACTCAGACAGCAGAACCAGTCTGTAGGTCAGCAGTATGTTCACAGTGTGGAATCCTCATTCACCCCATACAGTTGGAATGACATGCAGTATTTACACTGTATTTTGATCATTACACATGAACTTAAAGTGGTCACTCTTGCTGTGTAATTTCTCTGTGAGTGTGTGTGTGTGTGTGTGTGTGTGTGTGTGTGTGTGTGTGTGTGTGTGTGTGTGTGTGTGTGTGTGTGTGTGTGTGTGTGTGTGTGTGTGTGTGTGTGTGTGTGTGTGTGTGTGTGGAGGGGGCTGGGAGGGGGCAGTCTCCATATGAAAGTGACTTTACAAAGCAAGATTAAAATCTAAAGGCACAGCCCCTGATCAGCTCTGTGCACAACTTCTCCTGAGAAACCTCAATATGCCCCTCAAAAACTAATTCATTATGGAAATAAGACAACAACACAGGCTTTACCTCAGAGACAATGGTGATCTGCACCAGACATATGAGTACACTACAGGAATATTAAGATACATTAATAATGAATATTGTGACTGCAAGCTGATTTTTACAACATGTAAACTACATTTTCATTTACAGTCATAGTATCCATTTCATATAGAGATTATACAATTGCAATTTAATCTTATCCTCTTCTCAGGTTTATTTATACATTGTGTGAATGTTGTGCTGGCAAGAAGAGACCAAATTTTATCTAATTTTAAATGTGGTAAATACAATCAAATGACGTCAGCCAGTATGTCTCAATACTGTTCAGTTTTTTTCTAATTACCCCACCACAATCCCATAATCCTCTTCCTACTGATTCATGAACACTGCAGTTTTGGCACAGAGTATAATGAAACTCCAAAGCCTAACTATGAAAAGGAAATGCACAGTGTAGAAACATAGTATACATTTGTTGTCAGTACTTTCTATAAAATCATACTGTCCCCAAAAAGGATTATTCTCTGTTAGCGCTTGAAGGGGAAACCTGGGAAATCCAGAAAGCTGGTGGATGTGGTATTGTCATGGGCCAGTAGGGTGCAGTGTGTCCTCTGGACGAAATGTAAAAACCAATACCCCACTGCAGTCACATTGACTGTATTTTTTAATGCACAACCCTCGTTCACTGTGGTCATAAGTCATCCCATTTAGCTTTTCATTGCTACCTTATGAGGTTTTTCACATCACACTTGGATGATGTTATACTTGTGGTGTTGTTCTTGAATATGGGGTGATGCTCATTTGATGTAGAAATACAAATAATATCTGAGAAGTTCTACTATTGTAATAATGCTTCTGGTAAATAGAGGAAGCGAATAAAATCAGCAGCACTTTTTGACTTAAAAACTTCCACAATATATCCATGAATGTATCTATGCCTCTGTCCATGGTTCTGAATGTCGCTCAGGATTTGGGAAACAGCAGGAAGCTCTCTCTGCTCTTCTCCCATCCCTCCCAAGATCACAGACATGTTTCAGACCAGAAACATGAAACCAAATATGGGCAATATAAAAATGAAAAAAAAATATTGTTTGATCTGCTACAGCTATATATGAGTTTGATCTAATACTGATGAAGACCTGACTGGAGTAAAAATGAAAGGACACATAAAAAACCTCTCTGGCCTCCCTGCTCATCTGTGCTTAACAGGAAGTAGATTTGCATATCTGCCCTGCCTCACTGCTCCACACTTAGAGTATTAATAGATGGACAGTCCAGTGTCTTAGGAGTTAAACGCTTCACACAGCTGAGTGTTTTGTGAGTCTCTGACACATACAGTAGAGAGAATGGCTGCACTGGGACTCCTCCTCTGGACAGTGGCTCTCTCTGTTCATGGTAAGAGTCTGTTTTTGCCTTGTTAAAAGGATCCATTTACACTGTTTTTATTACATTTTTGATATTGAACAGTCATACTAGAAAATAATTGTGTTTTATTTTCAGGCTTTTAGTTTGTCCAGTATTCGCAGTTTGAGTATTATAACTGTGTGTTTTATTCCCAGGGTCCAGTGCTGACATCATCCTGACTCAGAGTCCTACAGTGGAGTCTGTCTCTGTAGGAGGGAGTGTCACTCTCAGCTGCAGGGCCAGTTCTGATGTAAGTGAATGGATGGCCTGGTATCAGCAGAAACCTGGAGAATCTCCTAAACTCCTGGTATACGATACTAGTAGCAGAGCATCAGGGACTCCAGCTCGGTTCACTGGTAGTGGGTCTGGAACCAGCTACATGCTGAAAATCAGTGGGGTCCAGGCTGAAGATGCAGGAGATTACTACTGTCAGCAGTACAATGAGGATCCACTCACACAGTAATACAGACCCGTACAAAAACCTCCCTCAGCTGAAGAGGAACTACTCAACTAGATCGCTTATAGTTACATATTATACACACACACTTACACACAAACATCGAGCCATTGCAAAAGTCATAATAAACAACTTTGCAGTCATTTTATGAAATGTTAATGCTATATTATTACATATTAGCAAGTGAAATAAAACATCTTTTCAGATTTCAAAAATTTCCTCAACCCTTTCTGAAATGTTTACATAATTACATTGAAATGTGTAATAGATAAGTAATAGATGTTTTTTGTAGCACTATCTGGCTTTGACACCTATAATGTACCACACTGAGGAGTGACACTTACAAGTTTTGTTAATATGAAATGGAAAACTTGCCATGAATTTTCATCATTTTAAGGTAAGTTCCATAAATCTCTTTTCTGGTTGCTATTAGACACAAGTAATTAGTAATGTAAACTTTGTACTATACTCTAAACTTGCTGTTGATTTTAAGACAGTAGAATCGTTTGCTCTGTATGCTTCTGTGCAAATAAAAACGTGAAATGATTACGTCTGAATGTCAGTGTTTAACATAAGTCAAGTGGGTGACATACTTCGTCACTTGCACAATGACCCTGTAAATAGTGTAGCGGTGGCCATTTTGTGTCTATTTCTTTGTGTGTGTATTTATTAGTCCAACATGTGACGATATCACATTCCTAATTAGCTAGCCATTGCTAGTTTTCATGGGTACTTCCGTGGTTGTTTTACAAAGCAACAGTGTAAAGTTTGCAGCACGCTTTGTACTGAACTTCTGAATCAAGTTCCTAATTTTTAAATCTGAGGAATACTTGTTATGTGTAGGAAAATAAATTTTGCCATGTTTTTTTTGTAATCAACATTTATTTTCTTATTTTAGAAAGGACAAGACAAAACAAACACACAAACAACAACAACAACAGCGCAGCACACACAATGTTGAAGGTGGGGATAAAAACAATGGGATAAGAAACAGTAGCAGTCATGAATGAAAATGACTGACATTCCCAAGCAAAATACAAATTGCAGTAGACTGGAAATGAAAACACAGATCTATAGTTATACAACCACTCATTTCTATTCCAAGTTAAATAAGCGTGGTGAAAGATCTCTTCACCCCATCTGGCTTCTCAGAGGCATCTAACCTTTCTTTAGTGTTATGTTAGATTTACATTGTTTTCCATCTCTGTCATTAGCGAGGTGACCCGGACATCTCTCAGCATAATAACATGGATGCCATCCTGGACTCGTCTCCTGGACTGTGCAGTTATTTTGTGAGTCACAGTAATTCAGCTGCACCCCTGGCCAGTTGTCAGGTCACCCCAGGGTGACACGGACCCTCTCTGTGGGAACCATCGCCTTAGATTGACCTTCAGACTTTGAAACCTTACATTCCAGTCCGTTACTTAATGAGCATCACTGCGATAAACTAAATATGCTACTTTTTTAAATCTGCATCTGATTGCTACCCCTGTCAAAAAACATAAGTGTGCTGTACACAACCGTGAAAATCATTGACATAGAATGATACGATGGGTTATTAAACTTGTGCAAAGTCACTTTGTGCAGACCAGTTTTTTTGCCGAGATGAGGACATTGAGGTAACTAACAAAATCACAGAAGACATGCTAATGGTTTCTACATGTATAAATATATGGGTACCATACTTGAGTAGCTTTGGTACAATTCCAATAGCCAAAGACAGTAGAGTGCTGTCCCATGGAAGTGGAAAAGGACAGTAATTGCACCTTGATCCCATTGGAGTGCCACACCAACACAGGAAAGTGGCTCAAAATATTACAGCGCCCTCTCTAAAAATGGGGACATGATCATCACTGTTTGATTTGGTAATACTAATGAAAACTGCGGCTGGTGTATTCACAGAAGAACACAGTATAAGACCTCTCTTGCTCCTCTGTTCAGACCAAGGACACATCTGTGTTTGGCTTGATTTCAGGAAGAAGATTTGCATATCTGCCCTGCCTCACTGCTCCACACTTACAGTATTAATAGATGGACAGTCTTGTTTCTTAGGAGTTAAACGCTTCACACAGTTGAGTGTTTTGTGAGTCTCTGACACATACAGTAGAGAGAATGGCTGCACTGGGACTCCTCCTCTGGACACTGGCTCTCTCTGTTCATGGTAAGAGTCTGTTTTTACCTTGTTAAAGGGACCCATTTACACAGTTTTTATTACATCTTTGATATTGAACAGTCATACTTTTTCGAGATTAACTCAACAATAATTGTGTTTTATTTTCAGGCTTTTAGTTAATAAAATTAATCTTGCAGGTGTTTACGTTTACAGTTGTAACTGACAGCTGTCCATCATGGCTAGTGTTCCGTTTAGCACCGCTACTAATGATTAGCAGGTCTGTGATTGACACACTTTGGGCTCCTCCTCCCTAATTCTCCTTTGCAGAATGTTCTTTGCTACCTTGGTTCTCTAGCCTTGATTTATAATCTGGCTTTGTTTCCTTGAAAAATACTACAGAAAACAATAGCAGAGAGAGGTGATGCAGTAATGCATAGAGCTAGCTGGAAAAGGAACACCCCGTCTGTTGCTGAGTAACTTTATGAATAAAATCACATCTGTAAAATGTGTCAAACATCGTTTAGGAGTAAGTATGAAAATAGATACTGATACCCAGAATGCTCACTTAAATTTCAATTTTTGGACTCACTGTCCAGCATCACCGTCAAACTGCAGAATGTGATTGTTTGGTTCGTTATATGTCAAAAAGAGTCATGTGACCTCCAACAGATTTAGGTGGATCTTTTGGTTTGCTGACCTTGAGAAGTTTGAACATCAGTACACTTAGATAATTCTATTCTATTCTAAAAAATACACAATCCATATTTGGACTCATCTTCACAATACACTGCCCATTCCCTCTGCCTTACTTATGCCACACTGTTGAGATGGAACTGGATATAATTATAACTTCAATGGCTCCACACCAGGTAGGTAATCTGAGTACTCGCTCTCCAGTGAAGATTTGGGCAGTCAGTGTGGGTGGGAACTGCAAGGGCAGTAGCCAATCAGATAGAGGGGTTGTGTCAGGTGACAGATGTAGAAAGCCAGTTTTTGTAGGAATTTGATCAGGATATTGGAGATGAGAACGATGCTTGTTTAAAAGCACCATGTGATCTTTAAAGACCACTGTGAGTCAGGACCTTTGTTTAACATCTCATCCTAAAGACGGTACCCTCTTCAGCACATTTCCCCTATTGCTGTGCTGGGACATTGGAGCTCTCTTGGAGTGACTCCTACTGGTACACCAACACCTCTAATAATATCAGGCTAATTTTCCCAGGAGGACTCCTATCCAAATACTAACCAATCCCACATCTGGGCTGTTTGACAATGAAGGTGTTCATTGCTACATATCTGCTGGCTAATAGAAATATAACACCAAAGGTTCACTGCTGACCCCATTCTCAGAAAAATGAATGTATTTCTTTATTTTAAAATAAATGAATGTTCCCTTTGCCTCAGCATTTATAAATGAAGACTCTGGCTGGTGATGGCAGTTGATGGCAGTTTGAGCTCCAACCTGTTGTTGGTCACACCTCAGTCTCTCATGTAACAGTGTGTGACTTGATTTATTTACAGGAAGAAGATTTGCATATCTGCCCTGCCTCACTGCGCCACACTTACAGTATTAATAGATGGACAGTCCTGTTTCTTAGGAGTTAAACGCTTCACACAGTTGAGTGTTTTGTGAGTCTCTGACACATACAGTAGAGAGAATGGCTGCACTGGGACTCCTCCTCTGGATACTGGCTCTCTCTATTCATGGTAATACTCTTTTTCACTATGATAAGCTTACATTATATAATATTTGTCATCTTCATTAGATATTGGACTGATGTGTTTCTTAGAGATTAAGTGACTGTTTTTTTCACTGTTTTAGTTGGTGTTATTTTCACTGTAACAGTAATTCTACTTGTATTATGTGTTGTATTCCCAGGGTCCAGGGCTGACATCATCCTGACTCAGAGTCCTACAGTGGAGTCTGTCTCTGTAGGAGGGAGTGTCACTCTCAACTGCAGGGCCAGTTCGAGTGTAAGTAGTGGCAGTAGCTCATATCTAGCCTGGTATCTGCAGAAACCTGTAGAATCTCCTAAACTCCTGGTATACGGTGCTAGTAACAGAGTATCAGGGACTCCAGCTCGGTTCACTGGTAGTGGATCTGGAACCAACTTCATGCTGAAAATCAGTGGGGTCCAGGCTGAAGATGCAGGAGATTACTACTGTCAGCAGGGCTATAGCACTCCATTCACACAGTGATACAGACCCGTACAAAAACCTCCCTCAGCTGAAGAGGAACTATCCTGAGGTTTAAAACACAAGTAAGTTTGATAACAATTACACTATCATGATGTACAAAATGAAAAAAAAAAATATATATATCCTTTTTTAGTTTGGTGAGGTTGTTTGTGCATCCCATACATTCATACCTATTTATTTTACAAAAGAATTGTTGAGAAATAATTGCTTCTCATTCTTCAAGAAGATGTAATTTTTCTGTTTTAAGTTTCACATTTATATAAAATAAAACTAACAAGAAACAATCAATAGTACATGTATTAAATGACTAATTTAAAAAGAATATAACATTTCCTCAATTGCTGTAAATTATCAGAATTATTAATTCAAAATGTACCTGTATTTACTTCTTAAATTTTTTTCACAAATTACAATTTACCCCCATTAAAGAGTATTTCTATTTTCATGTATGTAAATTTGATTTATCTGTAAAATGGAAGTAACAGCTGATTGGTGGGCTTTAGTGTAAATGGCATGATGTGTTAAAAATGAAAATGGAAAGCAGGGTCAGGAAAATAGGCAGTTTTAATCATATCTATCATTTAATCAAGTCTGTCATTTAATGTCTAGTGCTGTCAGAACCCTGAGAAATTCATAAAATCATGGCTTTCTGAATGTGGGATTTCCACTCTAAGATTTTGCCCTGATTCCCCATGCTGAAGATACAGGACATTACTTAGAGCTCTTCAACAGTGCAGGTTCATAAGTTTAGGAACTCAGGCAGCAGAACCAGTCTGTACGTCAGCAGTATGTTCACAGTGTGGAATCCTCATTCACCCCATACATTTGTAATGACATGCAGTATTTACACTGTATTTTGGTTGATCATTAAACATGAACTCAAAGTGGTCACTCTTGCTGTGTAATCTCTCCGTGAGAGTGTGTGTGTGTATTTGTGTGTGTCTGTGTAAGTGTGTGTGTGTCTGTGTGTTTGTGTATGTCTGTGTGTGTGTGTGTGTGTGTGTCTGTGTCTGTGTGTTTTTGTGTGTGTGTAGTGTGTGTGTGTGTGTGTGTGTGTGTGTGTGTGTCTGTGTCTGTGTGTGTGTGTGTGTGTATGAGTGTGTGTGTGTGTGTGTGTGTGTGTGTGTGTGTGTGTGTGTGTGTGTGTGTGTGTGTGTGTGTGTGTGTGTGTGTGTGTGTGTGTGTGTGTGTGTGTGTGTGTGTGTGTGGAGGGGGCTGGGAAGCTCCATATGAAAGTGACTTTACAAAGCAAGATTAAAATCTAAAGGCACAGCCCCTGATCAGCTCTGTGCACAACTTCTCCTGAGAAACCTCAATATGCCCCTCAAAAACTAATTCATTATGGAAATAAGACAACAACACAGGCTTTACCTCAGAGACAATGGTGGTCTGCACCAGACATATGAGTACACTACAGGAATATTACGATACATTCATGATGAATCTTGTGACTGCAAGCTGATTTTTAAAATATGTGAACTACATTTTCATTTACAGTCATATTGTCCATTTTATAAAGAGATTATACAACTACAATTTAATCTCATCAATTTCTATAGTTTAATTATACATTATGTGCATGCTGTGTTGGCAAGAAGAGGCCAAATTGTATCTTATTTTAAATGTCGTCATTTCAAAACGATGTCAGCCAGTATGTCAGAATACTGTTCAGTTTTTTTTCTAATTACCCCACCACAATCCCATAATCCTCTACCAACTGATTCATTAACAGTACAGCTGTGGCACAGAGTATAACGAACCAACAAGCCTCACTATGAAAAGGAAATGCACAGTGTAGGGACATAGTATACATTTGTTGTCATTAGTTTCTATAAAATCATACTGTCCCCCAAATAGGACTATATTTCTAACACTTGAAGGAGAAACCTGGGAAATCCAGAAAGCTGGTGTTGTATTATCAAGGGCCAGTAGGGGGCAGTGTCTCCTCTGGACGAAATTTAAAAAGCAATGCACAACTGCAGTCACATTGACTCTATGTTTGCATGCACATTCCTCATTCACTATGGTCATAAGTCATCCCATTTAGCTTTTCATTGCTACCTTATGAGGTTTTTCACACCGCATTTGGATGATGTTATACTTGTGGTGTGTGTGAATTCAAGAACTTGTGTTCTTGAATATGGGGTGATGTTCATTTGGTGTATAAATACAAATAATATCTGAGAAGTTCTACCATTGTAATAATGCTTCTGGTAGATAGAGGAAGCGAATAAAATCAGCAGCACTTTTTGACTTAAAAACTTCCACAATGTATCCATGAATGTATCTACGCCTCTGTCCATGGTTCTGAAGGTCGCTCAGGATTTGGGAAACAGCAGGAAGCTCTCTCTGCTCTTCTCCCATCCCTCCCAAGATCACAGACATGTTTCAGACCAGAAACATGAAACCAAATGTTTCGCTACTGATTGGTAAACCGATGCATACAAGGAAAATACCACAATGGGCAATATAAAAATGAAAACAAATATTATTTAATCTGCAGCAGGTATATATGAGTTTGATCTAACACCGATGAAGGTCTGACTGGAGTAAAAATGAAAGGACACATAGAAAACCTCTCTGGCCTCCCTGCTCAGAACAAAGTCACATCTGTGCATAACAGGAAGTAGATTTGCATACCAGTCCTGCCTCACTGCTCCACACTTACAGTATTAATAGATGGACAGTCCAGTGTCTTAGGAGTTAAAAGCATCACACAGTTGAGTGTTTTGTGAGTCTCTGATAAATATAGAATAGAGAATGGCCGCACTGGGACTCCTCCTCTGGACACTGGCTCTCTCTGTTCATGGTAAGAGTCTGTTTTTGCCTTGTTAAACGGATCCATTTACACTGTTTTTATTACATTTTGGATATTGAACAGTCATATTATTTAGAGGTAAACCCAGTAATAATTGTGTTTTATTTTCAGGCTTTTAGTTTGCACTGTTTTCACAGTTAGAATATTTTGACCCATTCTGTGTGTTTTATTCCCAGGGTCCAGGGCTGACATCGTCCTGACTCAGAGTCCTACAGTGGAGTCTGTCTCTGTATGAGGGAGCGTCACTCTCAGCTGCAGGGCCAGTTCTAGTGTTAGCTCATATCTAGCCTGGTATGTGCAGAAACCTGGAGAATCTCCTAAACTCCTGGTATACAGTGCTTGTAGCAGAGCATCAGGGACTCCAGCTCGGTTCACTGGGAGTGGGTCTGGAACCAACTTCATGCTGAAAATCAGTGGGGTCCAGGCTGAAGATGCAGGAGATTACTACTGTCAGCAGTACGATAGCTCTCCACGCACACAGTGATACAGACCCGTACAAAAACCTCCCTCACCTGAAGAGGAACTACTCTGGCATGTCAGCACTGCAGTACACAGAAACATATGGGTGAGATTTTTGATACAACTACATATTGTTTACACAAATATATACAAACATCTATCCATTAGAAATACAATTGTACAGTAATTTTATTTTTTATTTGCATTCAAAATAAAATGCACTGAGGGGTATTAAACCATTTAAAGTAAAAACATGGATTTATCTAAGCATAATTTTTAGTTATTTCTGTTCCATTGTTTGAAAAAAACAACAATATTTTGTACCTATACATGTATAATTGACCTGAATATTTTATGTAGAACTGCTTGGATTCCATGCTGAGGAGTGATCCTTATCATACAAACTTTATAAATATGAAATGGAAAACATGTTAAGGATGTTCGTCATGGTCAGGTAAGTTCTATGAATCTCTTGATTTTCCTGCTAAGCTGTGGCTTCCATTTGATACATTAATGTTTTCAACTTTGTAAAATAATTATTTAAAGTGGTTGGCTGTTAAGGAGTGGTCTTATTTTTTGCTTATTAATACCTCATAAGTTGCAATGAATTTTACAATGTAACAGATTCCATAATGTAGCAATATTATTGAAACATGCAAAAGTTTTCAAGCCACAGGACACAAATAAATCTGTTTATGACTTTAGTGTGATTCAGACATAATGTGGAAGTTTTTTTGTTTCTGAAATATGAATTTTGTAATCCTCTTACTACATCTGTCTATCGTACCGACCACATCTAATTTGTATGAAATACCCGTAACGTATTTTTCAATGCTCTGATTGTTTCTTTCTCCCCATGAGTTTCACACATCAGGATTGCGGTAATGTCCTTTATCTCTTCCTCCCTGCCGCTACTTTCCTAAATGTTCTTTGGTTCTCTACCAATCCAGACCAATCAGAGGTGTTTTGATGAAAGGTTAAATGTTCCCTCCAGTCAAGTTTACTTCCTGTCACCCTTAAATAAATACGACAAAAGTCAAAACATTTTCAGAGTTGGATCATTTGCAACACCTGTGTCAAAGTACAGAATGTGATATATTGTTTGAAAAATAACAAAATAAGTCAAGTGACCAATTTGGGTACTTGGGTACAGTTCATACCAACAACTTACAGTCCATATTGGGACCGCATTTTCACAACACATTGTCCCTTCCTTTGAACAGACGCCATGTCACACTCTTGGATGTGAGTTGCAATCCAGTCGTAGCCTCGCTTGCTCCAGCTGGAGCTGTTTGCACAGCTTCCCATCGCTGAGCTCCAGACAGGTACAGAGGATCTGTTGACAAGCACAAACGCACAGTAAAAACATTTATAAACCTCAGGACTACACATGTATAGCTGTTAGCAATTTCGGCATGATTAATAAAATATATGTTTATATGTTTGTTTTTTTTTCAATGATGCAATATGCATTTCCTTACATATTTATTTCTGTAAGTCCTCTTACGATACCGTCTTGCTGTATCAACTGAATTAATTTGTATAAAATAAACTCACTAAATATCTCAATGGTCTGACTGCTTCTTTTTTGCTGTGAGTTTGATTTTTCCAGGATTGTTGTAATGTTCAAAAACATAACCACATGTTATCTCACACAACAATTATAATTTGCAGCTGTTCATTAGGACAAGTGTTCCTTCTGCCTTTAACTCTTCCTCTCTACTGATAATGTCCTAAATCCTCTTGGTGTGACACATTTATTTACATGACTCAGAGCTATGTTGTCCTGTAGGTTAAAGGACAATTTAACTTCCTGGTGTACTTGGAAAAAAAACATGACCAAAATAAAGAAGAGGGTGGTGACATAGAAGTTCACTGAACAAGCTGGAGCTAATTCCAGCATTTCTTTCTCAGTAACTTTATTAAAGGAACTGTTCCACTAGGGGGCAGCCTCCGGACAGTACTCTGCTCTCTTGAATCACTAAACTCACTGTGCCACAATTTGTGGCTGCACTATTATGGTACTACCGGGGAGAGCGCTAGTCTCTTAAGACAGTAGAATCGTTTGCTCTATATGCTTTTGTGCAAATAAAAACTTGAAATGATTACCTCTGAATGTCAGTGTTAAACATACATCAAGCGGGTGACATACTTTGTCATTCGCACAATGACCCTGTAAATTGTGTAGCGGTGGCCATTTTGTGTCTATTACTTTGTGTCTGTATTTATTAGTCCAGCATGTGACGATATCACATTGCTAATTAGCTAGCCATTGCTCGTTTTCATGGGTACTTCCGTGGTTGTTTACAAATCAGTGTAAAATTTGCAGCACCCTTTGTACTGAACTTCCGAATCAAGTTCCTAATTTTTAAATCTGAGGAATACTTGTTATGTGTAGAAAAATAAACTTTGCCATGTTTTTTTTTGTGATCAACATTTATTTTTTTATTTTAGAAAGGACAAGACAAAACAAGCACACAAACAACAACAACAACAACAGTGCAGCACACACAATGTTGAAGGCGGGGATAAAAACAACGGGATAAGAAACAGTAGCAGTAATGAATGAAAATGACTGACATTCCCAAGCAAAATACAAATTGCAGTGGACTGGAAATAAAAACACAGATCTATAGTTAAACAACCACTCATTTCTATTCCAAGTTAAATAAGCATGGTGAAAGATGTCTTAACCCCATCTTGTTTCTCAGATGTATCTAACCTTTCTTTAGTGTTATGTTAGATTTACATTGTTTTCCATCTCTGTCATTAGCGAGGTGACCCGGACATCTCTCAGTATAATAACATGGATGCCATCCTGGACTCGTCTCCTGAACTGTGCAGTTATTTTGTTAGTCACAGTGATTCAGCTGCACCCCTGGCCAGTTGTCAGGTCACCCCAGGGTGACACGGACCCTCTCTGTGGGAACCAGTGCCTTAGATTGACCTTCAGACTTTGAAACCTTACATTCCAGTCGGTTACTTAATTAGCACCACTGCAATAAACTGCATATGCCACTTTTTTAAATCTGCATCTGATTGTTACCCCTGTCAAAAACCATAAGTGTGCTGTACACAACCGTGAAAATCATTGACATAGAATGATACTATGGGTTATTAAACTTATCCAAAGCCCCTTTGTGAAGACCAGTTCTTTTTTGCTGAGATTAGGACATTTAGGTAACTAACAATATCACAGAGAACATGCAAATAGTTTCTACGTGTATAAATATATGGGTACCATACTTGAGTAGCTTTGGTACAATTCCAGTAGCCAAAGAAAGTAGAGTGCTGTCCCATGGAAGTGGAAAAGGACAGTAACTGCACCTTGATCCCATTGGAGTGCCACATCAACACAGGGAAGTGGCTCAAAATATTACAGAGCCCTCTCTAAAAATGGTGCAATATGATCATCACGGTTTGATTTGGTAATACTAATGAAAACTGCGGCTGGTGTATTCACAGAAGAACACAGAATAAGACCACTCATGCTCCTCTGTTCAGACCAAGGACACATCTGTGTTTGACTTGACTTGATTTCAGGAAGAAGATTTGCATATCTGCCCTGCCTCACTGCTCCACACTTACAGTATTAATAGATGGACAGTCCTGTTTATTAGGAGTTAAACGCTTCACACAGTTGAGTGTTTTGTGAGTCTCTGACACATACAGTAGAGAGAATGGCTGCACTGGGACTCTTCCTCTGGACACTGGCTCTCTCTATTCATGGTAAGAATTTCTGTTTTTTATCTTTGAGATCACATTCCATTCATTGAATATTTGTCACCATCATATATTGTACTGATGTGTTTCTCAGTAATTAAGTGATAAAATGTTTTGTTTTCATAGTTTTAGTCGGTGTTGTATGCACTTTTACAGTAATTTAACTTATATTATTTGTTTTATTCCCAGGGTCCAGGGCTGACATCATCCTGACTCAGAGTCCTACAGTGGAGTCTGTCTCTGTAGGAGGGAGTGTCACTCTCAACTGCAGGGCCAGTTCTAGTGTACACAGTAATCTAGCCTGGTATCTGCAGAAACCTGGAGAATCTCCTAAACTCCTGGTATACAGTGCTAGTATCAGAGCATCAGGGACTCCAGCTCGGTTCACTGGTAGTGGATCTGGATCCAGCTACATGCTGAAAATTAGTGGGGTCCAGGCTGAAGATGCAGGAGATTACTACTGTCAGCAGGGCTATAGCACTCCATTCACACAGTGATACAGACCCGTACAAAAACCTCCCTCAGCTGAAGAGGAACTATCCTGAGGTTTAAAACACAAGTAAGTTTGATAACAATTACACTATCATGATGTACAAAATGAAAAAAAAAAAATATATATATCCTTTTTTAGTTTGGTGAGGTTGTTTGTGCATCCCATACATTCATACCTATTTATTTTACAAAAGAATTGTTGAGAAATAATTGCTTCTCATTCTTCAAGAAGATGTAATTTTTCTGTTTTAAGTTTCACATTTATATAAAATAAAACTAACAAGAAACAATCAATAGTACATGTATTAAATGACTAATTTAAAAAGAATATAACATTTCCTCAATTGCTGTAAATTATCAGAATTATTAATTCAAAATGTACCTGTATTTACTTCTTAAATTTTTTTCACAAATTACAATTTACCCCCATTAAAGAGTATTTCTATTTTCATGTATGTAAATTTGATTTATCTGTAAAATGGAAGTAACAGCTGATTGGTGGGCTTTAGTGTAAATGGCATGATGTGTTAAAAATGAAAATGGAAAGCAGGGTCAGGAAAATAGGCAGTTTTAATCATATCTATCATTTAATCAAGTCTGTCATTTAATGTCTAGTGCTGTCAGAACCCTGAGAAATTCATAAAATCATGGCTCTCTGAATGTGGGATTTTCACTCTAAGATTTTGCCCTGATTCCCCATGCTGTAGATACAGGACATTACTTACAGCTCTTCAACAGTGCAGGTTCATAAGTTTAGGAACTCAGACAGCAGAACCAGTCTGTAGGTCAGCAGTATGTTCACAGTGTGGAATCCTCATTCACCCCATACAGTTGGAATGACATGCAGTATTTACACTGTATTTTGATCATTACACATGAACTTAAAGTGGTCACTCTTGCTGTGTAATTTCTCCGTGAGTGTGTGTGTGTGTGTGTGTGTGTGTGTGTGTGTGTGTGTGTGTGTGTGTGTGTGTGTGTGTGTGTGTGTGTGTGTGTGTGTGTGTGTGTGTGTGTGTGTGTGTGTGTATGGAGGGGTCTGGGAGGCTCCATATGAAAGTGACTTTACAAAGCTAGATTAAAATCTAAAGGCACAGCCCCTGATCAGCTCTGTGCACAACTTCTCCTGAGAAACCTCAATATGCCCCTCAAAAACGAATTCATTATGGAAATAAGACAACAACACAGGCTTTACATCAGAGACAATGGTGGTCTGCACCAGACATATGAGTACACTACAGGAATATTAAGATATATTAATAATGAATGTTGTGACTGCAAGCTGATTTTTAAAACATTTAAACTACCGATTCATTAACACAGCAGTTTTGGCAAAGAGTATAATGAAACTACAAACCCTAACTATGAAAAGGAAATGCACAATGAAGAAACATAGTATACATTTGATGTCATTAGTTTCTATGAAATCATACTGTCCCCCAAATAGGACTATACTCTTTGCGCTCGAATGGGAAACCTGGGAAATCCAGAAAGCTGGTGGATGTGCTACTATCATGGGCCAGTAGGGGGCTCCTCTGGACTAAATGTAAAAACCAATGCATGACTGCAGTCACATTGACACTATGTTTGCATACACAGTCCTCATTCACTGTGGTAATTAAACATCCCATTGCAAAGTTCTGAGGTTTCCAGGCCTCTGAGCCACATCTCCAAACCCCATTCAAACGTGTCCATATTATCATACTCAAGTGCAGCAGGTGAGATCACAGTCATCTACTCCTTTGGAGAGAAGGCAGAGCACTACTGTAGCCTGGGCCCTGGAGATTGGTTACCCTTTCCTCTGGAGAGAGAGTTCCTTTGAAGCTCACTGCAGATGCATTTTATACCAGAAGTGTTCATGTAAGCCATTTAGCTTTCATTATTTCCTTGTGAGTTGTGTCACTCAGCACTTGGATGATGTTATACCTGTGGTGTTGTTCTTGATTATATGGTGTGATGTTAATTTTTTTGCTGTATTAATAAAAATAATATCTGAGAACTTCTAGTCCCCCTGTTCAGACCAAAGACACATCTATGTTTAACAGGAAAGAGATTTGCATATCTGCTCTGCCTCACTGCTCCACACTTACAGTATTAATAGATGGACAGTCCTGTTTCTTAGGAGTTAAACGCTTCACACAGCTGAGTGTTTTGTGAGTCTCTGACACATACAGAAGAGAGAATGGCTGCACTGGGACTCCTCCTCTGGACACTGGCTCTCTCTATTCATGGTAAGAGTCTGTTTTTGCCTTGTTAAAGGGATCCATTTACACAGTTTTTTGATTTTGAACAGTCATACTTTTTAGAGATTAACTGAATAATAATTGTGTTTTATTTTCAGGCTTTTAGTTTGCACTGTTTTCACAGTTTGAATATGTTGACTCATTCTGTGTGTTTTATTCCCAGGGTCCAGGGCTGACGTAATTCTGATTCAGAGTCCTACAGTGGAGTCTGTCTCTGTAGGAGGGAGTGTCACTCTCAACTGCCGAGCCAGTTCTGATGTAAGCAAATGGATAGCTTGGTATTTGCAGAAACCTGGAGAATCTCCTAAACTCCTGGTATACTATGCTAGTATCAGAGCATCAGGGACTCCAGCTCGGTTCACTGGTAGTGGATCTGGAACCAGCTATATGCTGAAAATCAGTGGGGTCCAGGCTGAAGATGCAGGAGATTACTACTGTCAGAAGCTCGATACCACTCCATTCACACAGTGATACAGACCCGTACAAAAACCTCACTCAGCTGAAGAGGAACTACTCTGGCATGACAGCACTACGGTACACTGAAACATATGGGTGAGATTTTTGATACAGCAACATATTGTTCACACAAATATATACAAAAATCTCTCCATTGCAAATACAGTTGTACTGTAATTTTCTGTTTTATTTGCATTCAAAATGAAATGCACAGAGAGGCATTAAAACATTTTAAGTAAAAACATACATTTATCTAAGCATAATTTTTAGTTATTTCTGTTCCATTGCTGAGGAGTGATCCTTATCATACAAACTTTATAAATATGAAATGGAAAACATGTTGAGGATGTTCGTCATGGTCAAGTAAGTTCTATGAATCTCTTGATTTTCCTGCTAAGCAGTGGCTTCCATTAGATACATTAATTATTTAAAGTGGTTGGCTTTTAAGGATTGGTCTTATTTTGTGCTTATTAATACCTCATGAAGTTGACTCATGACTTTTACAAAGGAACAGATTCCATAATGTAGACATATTACTGAAACATGCAAATGTTTACAAGCCAAAGGACAACATAAATAAATCTGTTTATCACTTCAGTGTGATTCAGAGAGAATGTGGAAATTTTTTTTATTTCTCAAATATGAATTTTGGAATGAATAGAGGATCTGTTGACAAGCACAAACGTACAGTACAAACATTTATAAAACTTAGGACATGTCTTAGCTGTTAGCAATTTCGGCATGATTAATAAAATATATGTTTATATGTTTTTTTTTTAAATGACGCAATATGCATTTCCTTACATATTTATTTATGTAAGTCCTCTTACTATACCTTCTTGCTGTATCAACTGAATAAATTTGTGTAAAATAAACTCACTCAATTTCTCAATGGTCTGATTGCTTCTTTTTTGCTGTGAGTTTGGTTTTTCCAGGATTGTTGTTATGTTCAAAAAGATAAGCACATGTTATCTCACACAAGAATTATAATTTGCAGCTGTTCATCAGGACACATCTTCCTTCAGCCTTTAACTCTTCTTCCCTGCTGATCCTTCCTAAATGCTCTTTTGCCATTTGGATCTCTGCTCTGGTTTTATACTCTCGCTAATTATGGAAATATGGAGTGACACATTTATTTCCTTGAGTCAGAGCTATGTTGTCCTGGAGGCTAAAGGACCCTTCCAGCCA
>CM040757.1:3720304-3787093 GCA_022829145.1 Albula goreensis | reverse complement strand
ACCAATGGTATTTCCTATGAGTGGCTAGTGATTTCCATCCTACTAGTTATGTGTGTGTGTGTGTTATAAGTAGTCAAATTAAAGAATCATAATGTGAGTTGGAATAAAATTGCAGTGTGCAATGGGCCTATTCTAATCTGAATTTGTGTTTCCCACAAGTTCACCCTTTGCTCTTCCCTATTCCTCCCATGACCCTGAAACCACACTGCCATACTGTACAAAGTATTATGCATAAAATATGTCATACACTGTCTTCAACTAGCAATCATATTGAATCATATTGAATTATTTAAATAGCCATACTGTTTGTCTGTCCCATGCTGGTGATTTGAGAGTTGACTCAGACTCGTGACCAAAGATTTAAGACTTGCCTCAGACTTGCATTTGATGACTTGTGAACATCTCTGGTAGCTGGTATTTGGCTATTGGTAGCCTAGCAATGTTGCTTGTCTTAACTTGTGTTGTTGCATTATTATTGTTGTCATCATTATTGTGCTTACTAATCCTTTCCTTTTTAAATATCATCAGCTAACAGGCTGACTAGCTGCATGCTTTTGTTAAAGTGACAATTTTTATATGATTGGGTTGTTTTAATATTGTTGATGCTATTGAAATGTTGGTCTGTACTGGAATTGAAGTCTTATAAACTGGCGGTTTCAAAAACCATGAACAAAATCGGCTTTATGAGCTACATTTCAGAGGTACAGTTGAGGAAAAGTAACTTTGCACTGTTATCATTGTTGTTGTGGTGTATATTTCTTTATTCAAGTAGCGTTAGCTGGGGAAACCTCAGCTGATTTAATTTAAATAGTGGTGCTGTCTTGAAGGGATGAGTTCTACCATTACTGTAGCTAGCGATAGAAAACTTGTCAAATGGAGAATATGAACTGTGTGTGTCTGAGCACTGTTTTGGTTGTTTCAGCTAGTTCCACCCATTTGGGAATGGATTGTTAGTTTTGCGCTGCAGTTGCAATTCAGTTACTTTGAGTATTGTTATCCTATAAAATAGAGGGTGAATACTGTTATTCTTTCACCAAAGGGAGGGGTTTGAGTGTAAGGGGTGCTTCCACGGACATGTAGAAGGGGTGGGCAGGAGATTTAGTTAGGCACGTAGTTGGACAGCTACGTAGTTAATTCTTGTTGCTAGGTGAATACTGAAATATCATTCTGGACAATAAACATGAGAACATTCCCACTACTCAGCTTTTGTAACACATCATACTGAACTAGTGTATTCACATTGTTTTAAGTAGATTGCAACCATAATCTCAGTCCTCTTTCTTACTCGCCAGCTTGTTAAATTGTTAGCTAGCTATCGTAAGTTGGTTAGCACATCTGTGCATAGCTGTAGCTTGTCTTTTTAATAACAATTATAATTCAGGGCTAATGTGTGATTCTGGTATTGTATAACAGTTTTGGGACATTGTCTGGTTGCCACCTCAGTCTTGGTAAACAGCAGGTTCATTTTTGGGGGAATGGTGCAATTGCATTGTGGTGGAGGAAGAAAATTAGGGGTGACAGGGTAACCAGATAGAAATAGCAATTGCCAGCATTACAATACTTTTGCCAATTGTACACCATCACCATTACCCTGTTTTTTGTTACTGTTTTCTTCCAGTGACACAAAGAACACAAAAGATTAGAAGTGGTGTATTTAATATAAAACCAAAAATGATCACTGACACCAAATGAAACATCTTCAACATCAGTTTAAAATACAAATGTTTTACTACCTTAAGAAACCACATAAAAGTACATTCTCAAGCACATATGCCATTGGTTGCTACTATTTTACTAGACTGTATATGTGTGTAACCACAGAAGCTTAAAGTGATTTTATATGGATAACTCAATTTAACACATTATGGTATGCAATAAAGAACGTGAAAGAATCTGAAAATATGGACCAGACATCAATTAAATTCAATTAAATTTTAATTCAAGCTTAGCTTGAACTCCAAAAAGTGGTTAAAAAGTATATCAAGTGAATAAAGTTGTACTTGAACCAACTGATACTTGAACCACACCAGGTCAAATGAGCTGGGTCACCCCATCTCAGCTATTACTAAGAACAAAAAAGACATTTGGTGGTGCCTTCCCATAACTTTAATTGTCTAGCTGCCCCATGATGAGCTCCCAGAGTCCCTTATCAATCTGATCTGATCCCTTGTTCAGAGCCAGGGGTTCTGGGATTAGGCATACGATTTGTCACCATACCAGTTAACATCATCTCTGGGACTTGGCCAGAATAACTTGTTGACTCCGTTCTGATGCATGCACTTCATTTTAACATTGTTTTCCTCCACCTCCAGGATGATGCAAGGGTAGGGCTGGTCATCATACTGCACAACACACCACCTGGTCTATGACATCTGGCCTGACAATCAGATCTTTCTCTGCTTGTTCTGTTTCCACTGGGGTAACCGTCTGTAGACTGTTGAAAGAACAGTTAAAAAAAAAAAAAAAAACCGTCAGAAGCCTGGCAGAAGCAGTTAATATTCCTGTATGTCAGGATACCAGGGGAGATGCTAGGGACCTGATGCATCTTCATGGTGCTTTTAACTGTGAAGAGAGGCACTTGGAGTAAATTTTCATCCTTCTTCTCAACTTCCTCCTCACTCACATAAAAGGCTTCACCTGGCTTGATTCCTTCAGCTGCTGAAAGAAGCACTTTGCACCAGGTATATCTTTACCCTGGCGAACCAAGGTGTCACCTGTTCTCTTCAGTGCACCCCCCAGCCCATCTTGTGCACCCTTCCCATGGCTTGCCTTGAAGAGGTTCCATGTGAACTTTGAGAACCCCTTCTGGTGCAGTACAGTGGAAATCATGTAGAAGGTTGTTTGGTTTCTGTACTGGGTGGCAGGTCCATCACTGAAGAGGTGAAGGTGCTCCACACCAGGGTGATAATTTTTAAGCGTTTCCAGGATAGGGTCAAGATGAGCCCATACAGCTGCTGGGTCATGCCTTTTGCTGGGGGAGTGTGGTGAAGCGGCCTCTTGCCAGCTTCATCACGTGAACATTTAAAGTTAACAGCGCTATGGACAGTAGCATTCTATAATCATACTTCACTTCCCGTCTGTTCCATTTGTTCTGGTTTTATTTGTCTGTGTGTAATATCGTTATTTTCCATCAACTCAGCTAATTAATACCGGTTAAAATTATGCATGAGGCATAACATTTACATCACTGACTTTCCATTTATTGTAAAATAACACATAAACATATCCTTACTTAAAGAGTTTATTTCACTCATTATTCATTGTTTTGTCATTTCATTCTGCTTTTCTCCATTGTCTCCGTTTTCTGTTTTGCCATTTGCCGTTTGCTTTTCCTTGTTTGTTTTAGGTAGAGTTTGTACAGACGGAGGCACCGCCATTCTCACACCCGTAATATTTCCTGGTTTGTGCCCTCAACGTGCATCATAATTGGACAGTTCCATTCAATGATTGTTGTTTAATTTCTGTGTCTTTATTATGCATGTTTATGGCTTCATGTTGTTATGGAAGAATATACCTTAATTATTGTATTTTCTGTATGTACTTTTATTGGTACTATGGTAATCTATATGGAGACAATTGATTTAAAATGGATGCTGGTAACCCCCCTAATTGTCTAAATGTCAGTTCAACCCAGTGAGGGAAGTCGAATTCCCAGAGCCTTTATAAGAGTGGGATCTTAAGTATTGGGGGGAGTAGAGGTACCAAATTAAAGGCGTGGTTGGGGTTCTGCTGTTATAGCAGAAACAAGTGCAAAACTGTCTCACGTTGGTTTGTGGAACTGTATGACAGTATGGTCAATTTTTAGTTTGAAAGTTTGAACTGAAATGTATTTTTGAAATTTTTCTTTTTCCCACTGGACACTTAAATAAAAACCTCTTTGCACTTCATGTTGGTCATTCTGGTGCTTCCCTATTCACCCCCTGGCCTTATCTACATTCTTACAGGGAGATTGGATAAGGGCATGGGGTCAGGTATTCAGTACAGGACTCCTTGAAACTGTTGATGTTTAAAATGAATTCTTATTTATGAGCTTTGTAGATCCCTCATTATGAAAAGAAAAAGGGAAAATCTCCCTGATTAAAAGAAAGAAATTTCAAGCAAAAACAACATGGATGAAGCAGCCCATCTTGTTTTAATAGGCCAAGTTCAAAAGTGATTGGTATTTGTGCAGGTTTTCATGGTTTCTGGCATGGACAGACCAGTTTGCAAGCCACTCCCAAAATTACTTGGAGGTGTTGCAAAAGAGTTTACAATATAAATTGTCAGCCATGAACTGTAGACTTACATAGGTCTTAAACTGGCATGTCTCTCTGTCTCTCTCATTTGGTCAAACCACCCAAAATTGTTCTCTGATTTGTAGCTGCTTAGCTACAAATCAGACTGTATCTGTGTATATCAGTGTATTTGAGTATATCAGACTGCATTTGTGTTTCTCAGAGTGAATTTTGTATATCAGACTGTATTTGTGTTTTTCATAGAGACTACTGTATCTGTACTAATAGACAGGGTCACCGCACTGATAAAATTGTGTTGTGCTTTGTATGAAGCTGTTTCTTTAAGAGCCAAGACTTGTATATGCCAAAACACAGCTACTCTCACCACGCTCACAGCTACGGAAGACCTCAATTTCCTGTGCATGTCCATCAGTTACAGTTTAAACATTTTTTTACCGGTCCACAAACATTTCTTTCTTTAGAAAAGGAGCTCACTTTTGAAACTAAATGGAAAATCTGCTTCTCTCTCAGATCCTTTCAAAAACCTTTCAGGTAAGATGATTATCAAATTTCTGTTGGCTGCTGTCAGTATTCAGTATTGAAACAGTTTGCTGTTTAAAATAAATTATTATTAAAAAGTATTGTCTAAGAATAAACAGTTAAAAAGAGTTTAAATATGACTGATAGTGTAAGATATGACTGGGTAAGAATGATGTTTAATAAGGCAAATAAATACTTGAACATGCATATTTTGAAATAATAATGTAAAATCACATTCTCATTCATCACACAGTTATGTGGATTACAGTATAATTATATATACTGTTTGCAAATATAGCTCGCGTATACAGTTGACCCTCAACCCCCAAATCCCCACCCCCCCCCCCCCGGGATGTGGAAAAACCATGTAAAAGATGTGTGTATATTTATGGTACTAAACTATAAAATACATGAATATTATACATATACTGTATTTTATGCATTTATGACTTATTACTTTTTCACATTTTCTTTTCGTCTGGTACGTGCATCGTCTGCAGTTTTATGCGGTTTCCCGCACAAGGCCACAGAGCTCCCAAAAAATTCCCATTTAATTGTTTGTTGCCGACCCATGAAAAATCGAAACTGCGATGTGGAAAGCCACAATGTGGGAGGCTCAGCTGGAATACATGGAAAACTTGTTGTTTCAGGCCGCCGCTTATTTGCTACATGGGGTATCCTTAGACTCTTGCTGATTTTATCATTGGGCATGTTACAGCGATTTCATGGGGATTGATAATCAGACTTTATTTAAATTAAAGATTGTATTCTTGATGATTCATTTTGATCAGTTGCTGGGAAGGAAATGCTATGTTTCAGCTCTATGACTGATGGTCTAGCTATAAATGTACAGAGGGCCAAGCAATAGTAATTCAATGAGAGACTAATTTCAAATGACAGTAAAATTGACCAATCATATCTTCCCTCTAAATGGATGGACAAGTTCTGCCTGCTGTGGGGGACATGAATCACAAGCTAGCTGGGAAAAAAACGCTGATAAACTAGCTAGCTAGACTGTTGGTTCACAATGGAAGCCATGAGTAACATTACAGCTAGTGAGGAGGACATCGATGTGAATTTATTATCCATGCCGTTTTCAAGATTAACTTTTAATGAAAAGTTGCAGTTGCATAATGACCGTTTTCCCAAATAAACCATAACATATATATGTAATAGGCCGCTGTGCCAATCAAATAATATGATTTATTAACAATATTGATGGTTTGTGATGGTGGGTTCCAAAATTCCATGATCGCTGTTCATTGTCCATGGTTCTTAAGTGTCCGTCACTAATGGTTGCTTGGCTGTGTGCGCGCTGTCATAATGTGTAGGCTTACATGACATTTTGTCGGTTTTGTGTGGGGGGCTGTTGTGCATTTTTCACCCCAGCCCGTTGTCACCATATTCCACTAAAGCGCACACACAGCTTGTGTGATGGTGCGATTATTTGTAAGTTGGATTTGCATTTTGCTAAAGAAATGAGCTGTTTTTTGCTTTAGTGATAACTCTGCTCTCTCTGTGCCATTTGCTCGTTGCATTGCTAAGGCTGGACTAGCGTTGTAATTTTTGTTTCAGAGCTGGAATTGTCATAGGTAACTTTTGCAGTATTACAGGAGTACTGTAGGCTAGGCTGGTACTTTGCTTTTTTTCCTGACGAGGAAAGGGGGGTCAGAGGGCCAAGGCTTAAGAGTCACGGTTAGCTACTGAGTTCATCAGACTGCATTTGTGTACCTCAGTGTGAAGTTTGTATATTTTGAAGTGCATATGTGAATCAGAGACACTGCTGTATCTCTACGAATAGACTAATAGACAGGGTGACTGCACTGATAAAATGTATTAGCAAAGTTAATACTCAATTGTATCACAGTCCTAAATGGATGGAATTGGTGCACTTTGCTTTGTATGATGCTGTTTCTGTAAGAGCCAAGGTAAGTACATGCAAACTGCTCTCACCACAGTCACAGCTAAGATTCCATCGGTGACAGCCTAGAAGATGTTTATCAGTGTAGAGATATTTCTTCTAGGAAAAATAAAAGGGAAATATACAGATCCTTTAGAAAAAGGCTGCTGTAATGATTCAGTATGGCTACTGTTTGTAATTTAAAATAAATTATCTTTTCACAGCGTGTTACCTAAGGAAGCACAGTTGGAAAGTCACATAATACTTGAAAATGCATATTTTGAAAGGAGGAATTAAAAAGCAGATCTTGATGGCTCACTTATGTCAATTCAAGAGTACAGAACGCTCTGTTTCACATTTCACAAACAGGCAGGCTACAAGTTTTCTGCTGCACTGTGGTGTACGCATACATGGGAATGGGAAACCAGATTAGAAAAGGGCCCCTCAAGCATATGTCACAGTCATTAAATATTATCATGTTATTATTATGATGCTTCTTAACATTGAGACTGATTGTCATCATCACTCAAAAGACAATAATATGGAGTGTGAGGGAAATCAAAAATTCTTATGACAAATTCAAAAGGGACGTTGCCAAATTCTACCCCAATGCTGTTGATTTGTATGGTGTGATGTGAAATTAAGTAAAAACTGATTTAATTACCACGGGAATTATACTTTGATGAAATGGGTTGAGTAAAAATGTCAGTGTGAACATAAGTAAATGATTGCAATTTTATTAAAAAATGGACTGGAGTGAATTTTTATAAGGAATTTCCAAACTTTTACCATGAAGCTAAAGTATGAAAATAGGAATATCCAACTGATGTCCCAGATACTGGCCATAATTAGTCAAAGATATCAAAGATAACATCCAAGGACCAAGACTGATAAATCTATGATTTATATCAACATATTAGAGACTATAAACAAGATGCAAAAATAACTTGAATTAGAAATAGCTATGTGCATTCATAAGTTATACTGTACTGCTTGCGTCACAATAGTATAATTAAAATTCCCTTATCGAAATAATATAAGCTATACAATTTGCGACAACAAGAAACTGAGTATCTCAGTCCAAAGCGTGAAATCAAGTCATACGGTAAAGGACTGGAAAGAGATTAAAAAGGGAACAAAACTGTGGAGACAAGGATAAATGTGCATGCTTATGTTGTTAGACCAAACTGAGGCTCCATTAAAATTCTTTTCGAAACACTGATGGAAAAATGACTGATGTAAGTTGCAAATCACTCGACACAATTCTCAATTTAAAGGCAAAAATGGCATGCGCACAATAGCCTTACATAATTTATATTTGAGCAAACTTCACCATAGTAAAAAAGGTCAGACATAAGATGCCTTTTTGCTAATGTAGAAGTGAAAGTGAGAATTTAAAATAAAAACTCAAATGCCATTTTAAAGTCAACTTGTATTTTATTGTAATTAATAATGATGAAATAGCGTACATGGACTGGATTATGAAACACTGGTGATATTTTCCTAAATATAAGGTTCTAATAGGAATGTAAAAGAGTACAGTTTTTATTCTGTGTTTTGAATATATAAAATATATATTAATATTCAAAATATTGCCTAAGTGACTTTTGATTTTTTTATCTGAAGGGAAATTATGCACCATAGACACAGACAGTCAGGTTGACATTATGTGTTGAGAAAATAAAAAGGCTTACTTTAACTATTGTGGAGAATGTCCATTTTTGGTGTATGTTCCAGTGCTTAATTTTCAGATGCACTCTTGCAAGCACATATCAATGTAATCAATTTAATAATCATGACAGGGTAAATGTAATCAATTTAATCTGCCATTATTTATATTACTGGTTCTACACAAAATATTGGTTTCTGTCTGGTGAAGTCACAGGTGTAGCCTGCCCCTCATCTGCTCATAAATATGCATGTGTTTCATCATGTTTCCTGACCAACTAAAACTTGATGTTTTGTGTGTAATTATTTAAATATTGTTTATATAAAGCAGTGGTTCCCAAAATTTTCATGGCGGGCCCCCCTTTGACAATGAACCCCCCCCCCCCCCACACACACACACACACAAACAAACACACCACGGTGCAAAGACTAAGCAAAGCAAAGACTAAGACACATATTACCTCCAATTTACTTTTAATTAAAAAAAAAAACATTTTCAATTTCCTTTCATCAACCAATAAAAAAGCCTTTATTTTATCAGTTTTATCAGTAAACATTTTCTTATTTTATTTAAACTATTGTTAAAAACATTTTTAACTTCTCTTTTCTTTTTGATATTTTAGCTGTAGCCTATATTTCTCACAGAATGTTTCCCCATCCCATCCACCTGAACAATTTTTAATTGGAAGGAAACAAAGGGCACTTTGTTTAAAGGAAAAAACAATGAAAAACATTGTGAGGGTCATCGGTATTCAGTGGCTAGAGTGAGCCTGTTTAGCTGCACATAGCTTCTCAAACCAGGGTTGCAGGTTGGATATAGCAACTCTCATGTATTTACATTTTACAACACAATGTCTCAAGAGCGATTTTACAGCATTAATGACATAAACCCAAAAGTTTACACAAAAATAACACTAATGCCCAATCTGCCCTTGATTAGGGATCACAGGTCTTTATTCTAACTCACTAATTCAGTTTAATCAAAACCTGTTTCATCACACTTTTCTGGCAAACGCATCTCAGGCAAATGTAGGTCCTAATCAGTGGTTACTCAGGCTATTTTAAAAAGGTGTCTGCTTACCTTTTACTATTTTGGTTGACCAATCTTTTTCAGGAGAAACACTGTGAGCTGTGGACATCCATCTGTGTCGTCCCCAAGATATTGGACTCCTGGCTGGCTTGCTAAATGTCAAAGGAGAAATTTCCCTCCTTCTTCAGGTTCTGAGGTGGGTCTTTGTTGTAGTGGTGTTGATGTGAGAAAAGATTGCAGAGTTTTCGGTATTAGGTTCAATATCCTTTATTTGCTTTGAGGGAGGTCTCTTCACCCAACAGTTGAGATCCAGAGCTCAACAGGTTACACAAGATTATATAGCATACAAACTCAGCCCTGCAGCATTTTAGCACCTATCATAAAATGATACACTATGGTGACATTTCAAACCGCGTCCCTATGACAAAAATTAACCAATTACATTTTATTTGTTCTTATAACATTTCCAAATGACACTGTTTCCAGTGAGACACTTGTTTACAGCTTCACTTCTTTAGGTTTCCATTGGTCAGCCTAGTGTTACCAGTACATGGGTCACTGTGGCCATCCTGGTTGGCAGATGGCCCAGCTTCCCTCAGGTCAACTCTCTGAAATGTAAGAAAAGCATGCCTACATGGATTCACAAAGCAATTGCTTAAAGTTTATATAAATGTATAAAAATATAAAATTATAAAAATTTAAAAGATTAAATGAATCTCTTGAATTCACACTTCCATACTAGACATACCAAATTGGGCCACCAGAGGTGTGAATATACTGGTCAGGATGCTTAATGCTTAAACTATAAAGCTTTAAAATGGCCTCCATTGAGTTGATGAGCATGTCATACTGCTAACAAGCTAACTTTACTAAGAAACAATTATAACTGGTACTGCTAGGCTCACAAATGGATTTAATGTATCACTATCTGAATTGTATTAACTACTTCAGTGGTAAGGATTTGTAGTCTTAAGTATGATCTACTTTTAAGCTAGACATACCAAATATGGAAGCTTGAATATGCTGGCCAGGTTGCTTGTATTTTCTAAGCTATACGATTTATACTTTTTTAAATTCTAAAGCTTTAATAAAACTGTGTCTATTGACTTAATATTGGTGTAATTCTGAGCATGCTAACAAGCTAACATTAGTGATACTAAGCAGCAATTATCACAAGTAACATTACTTTTAATCTAACTGATACCACTTCATGACTAGTAGTTGTAAGTATTGCCTACTTTCTGATAATTTTAAGGTAGTTTACAGAATAACATTATCCAGAGAATATAGCATGCTTGCCAGTTAGCTACCTTACCAAACTTGACAATTTGAAATAACTTTCCATTTGACATAGTGATACCAGGATAACATTATCCCTTGCTACAAGTGCCTCTCTGTTATTACACTTGTTTGACAGATTTTGGCGTTTGATTGGTGGTGTGACCGACTCACTGCAGCTTGCTAGCTAGGATGTTGCTGTATCTTGTCTTGGATTTGCGCGATGGTTTCCAATAACATAAGTGAGCATAGCATAGAAACAGCGTGCTCACTTACGTTATTGGAAACCATCACTGAAGTCCAAGTGGTGGCCTGGCCTGTGATGACGTCCGAATGATTTTATACTGCATGAATGGAATTTGTCTTGGGCAATCACAATGTGCGGTCGGAACTAACTGTTGTATAAAATGCGTTGTGTAATATATGTGTGGTATAACTGTGTGTCATCTGTTGGGCAAATTGGACCTCATAAATTTAGCTATGAATCCAGCTATGGTCTGTTACGTCTTATGAGATTAAGATGAAAAAAATGAAGAGTACATATATAAAAATAATACAATATATTTAAATAGTTAATTAATATCTAAGAGAATAAATTCTAACTTAAATCGGCAAATTGTTGTTAATAAGTTAATCTATTAAGTGCGCAGTTAGCTAGTTAATGTTATTGTCAGAATTCAGGTTAGCTGTTTAGCCTTTTTGCTAGCAAACAACTAATGAATACCTGTAGTAATGACTGCACAAGTGTAATGATAAACACTGCTGTTAATATTAATACTGTCTTGTAGCTTGTCTTGTAGATATTATGACATTTTCTGTACAAGTATGATACTATAGCCTAGCAGATATAATGACACTGCAGTGCTGATCAGGTATAATGATCTTAACTGATTAATTAATGTTCTGAACAAAATTTTTGCTGTTCTTTGACTGCTTCTAGTTCTCCTGCTGCTACTACTTCAGGGCTTACTGTACCTACGAGAAGCTTTAATGTACTAATGCTTACTCTTGTTGGCTTCTTTAACACAGCAAAATTGTAAGAAGGTGATTGAATAAGAACAGGCCACACCTAAGCTATCATAAAAATAAATTTGATTATACATTTTGGTACACAGAAAACAGAAGGACAAGGACATGCGGTGACAACTGCTGGTCTTCATAAGAAAAACTAAAATGTAAGTAAATTGCAGGTCTATAATTTGCAATATAATTTACAATAAGCATTCCAAGTCCTTAGTGGGTCTTGAACACAGGTCTCCCAACTGGAAGACCACAGCACAAACTACAGAGTTACAAGGATTGCATACATATATGAATGCAGAGATGGTTAGTAGAGTTTGATGAAGAATTTATTCCACAAGAAAAAGAAAAACAGAGGCAACAGAATCCAAGCAGTAATCCACAGAGGGAAATCCAAAAACCAGTCCAGATCAAACACAAAGAGCAGTCCGTAAAGAGGCAAACAAATCCAATAGGAAAATCCAAAAGGGTAAATTCATAACAGCAATGAGGTCAAAACCAGGCAAACAGTGAAATAAAACAACAAAGCAGGCTTAGGTTTAGAGGGGTACACAGGAGCGGGTAGTAATAGCAAAGACTAAGCAATGACAGAGACAAAGACCAGGGTTTAAATACACAAACCAATAAGGAAACAATGCACATGACACAAGGTAAATGAGACACAAAAGTCCTGACACTTATGTGTTCTTATGCAACAATGTAGGACTCAAAGCAGATGAACAGCAAGAAATCTAGCATGCATTGCTGCTCAATAGGGTTACTCCACATCCGTTCAAAGATCACAGCACAGTCATATTTCATTGCACACCTTGCTAAATAATTATACACCAGTACATTACCATTCATGAAATGTCAAACTCAGGAAGATACCCAAACTTTGAACTGAAAGGAGGGAAATACTAAGAAAATTGGAACAGCTAGTTCACATTTTCCATCAACAAAAGTCAATGTCGTGTATTGATGAAGTATTAACTTTGACTGATGCAAAGGATACCTAAGCCAATCATGAGTCTAATCCATGCCAGTTCTACCATGCCAGTATTCCTTTCACCTTTGGGTATATGGGGGAAAGGTGTACTGGCTCGAGGAGACTCGTTATGGCGACCGACTGCACGACAGTTGCATACAGCCACTATACACATTCTATATCATTGCATATTCAGCATTGTTAGTAAATTGCATTCATTGTAACCTGTGTTAGAGAAATTATAGTTGCATGGGGTTATGTATATAAAATGTATAAAGACATTTAATGTGAAGTTGAAATGTAGTTTCTGTGTAATGGACAGGTGGTGTGGAAAATTCCAGTAGACCTAAGTAATGAAGAATGTGTGTGTGTGTAAAGATAAGATGTAACAACTCTCTAGGTTGTTGAGCATTCCCATGAGAATAAGATGTCCTTCGGAGTAGAAAGAGGAACTGTTTGTAATCATAGAAGACTGTATTAGGGAGTAATGGAAATTGGGCGGATTGCCATCGTCTGGTGAGGAAAAATAACTTTTTGCAAGAACAGAAGACTCATTAAAAGAAGGAGCTAAAGGTCACTGAAGTAACTGTTGACCAATGAAATGTTAAAGGTGGGATCTCCACACCTACCATGAAGATTATGTATTCATAAAAACAGTATAAAAGATGAGTGATTTTTTATGTACTTTGAATCGGATCTCACAGGAGGCTGATTCCCAAATGCGCATTTGTATTAAACTTTTGTATTAAAACTTTATTAATTTAAAGCTTCTGTTTGCATGTTCATTCCTCTCTAATATTCACCTCAACAGGTCATAAGGGAATTTACCTGACAAATTGGGGGCTCGTCCGGGATAGCAATATCTCACCACGCCAGGGCCAAGGGGTCCCGAGATAGCAACATCTCGCCAGGCCAGTGCCGGGGGGTGCCGCTGATTACCGTGCACGGGTCCGTCTGGTACGGATAAAAGAAAACCCTCGTCTCAGATCACCAAAGATCTTTGAGGAGCAAGCGAGGCCTGTGGTTACTGCCTTGGGCTGTGCAGAGATGTGAGATGCTATCAATTACTCCGTTTAGGACGGATACAGAAAGTCCTCGTCTCAGATCGCCACGGATCTTTGAGGAGCAAGCGAGGCCTGTGGTTACTGCCTTGGACTGTCCAGGGGTGGGAGACGCTATCATTTATCCCGTTTGGGAGGGATACAGAAAGTCCTCGTCTCAGATCGCCACGGATCTTTGAGGAGCAAGCGAGGCCTGTGGTTACTGCCTTGGACTGTGCGGGGGTGAGTGACGCTATCTAATATTCTGGGAAATTTGGTGAATAGAGAGTGAACAAACAAACGAGTAAGATGGGGTCATCTAGCAGTAAAGGAAATGAGTATACTCCTACTAGAGATAAACTAATGATGGCAAAAGACTATGTTGGCGGAGATGGTTATGTAAAAATGTGGAGAGAAAAGTTTGGGTTTAAGGGCAGGTTGCATGAGGAAGAATGTAAGTCGTTAGTCTGTGCAATTCTTAAGAGGAGCAAAGGAAGCTCTAGGAAAAGGCAGAAATATGGTTTGACTATGGCTGAGGCTTGGTTGGCAAAAGCAAGTTTTATAAAAAAGGAGAAACAACGTGAGGCTCAGAAACGTAAAGATGCCGTCAGTAAGGAGAAGAAAGAGTTAAGTGCTGTGCTGGATGATTGTGAAGGAGACGCTCCACCGAAAAACAGACAGAGGGAAGGGGCACCACCGCCTCATGATAACAGGGAGGAGGAGGAGGCCAGGTTAGAAATAGCAATGGGTAATGTGAGTGGAGGGGGTACTCAGGGACCTTATCCAAGTATAGCAGAATTGGAGCAAAAGAATAAAGAAATTAATGAGAGAGACCGTAAGGATAATAGGAACAAACAAGTGATAGTTCCTGAGTTTAAGGGCGTTCCATCATCGCCTAGATTCAAAAAGGTTCGTATGAACCTCCGCTCTGGAAAAAGGTTAGGAGAGGAGGAAGAGCAATTTCCCATGATTGAGGTCAGTGGAGGAATGAATGCTGATGGAGAACCAGTTATACATCATGTGTACAGGGCCTGGTCAAAATCAGATGTACAAACTGCGGCAGCAGGGCTGACGCATCCTAGCCAGGACAGTGAGGCGTTTTTAACTGAAATACAGCTAATGGCAGAGAGTTACAAGTTGAATTCTCTAGAACTTGAAGGAGTAATAAGAGTGTTGCTGAAGAAAGATTTCTGTTGTGTGCAAGGTGATTGGAATGCTCTAACAGATAATAGGCCGAGACCTTGGGGTCCACGGCCGGCTGTCATAAATGTAGCACAAGATCCTTACTGGCAGCCATTGGTACTGTTGTTCGAAAGAATAGTGACGCATTATAGACAGCAGTGTGACTACTCTAAAATATCAGACTGCAGACAAAAGAAAACTGAAAACGTAATGGAATTCCTCACAAGGTTGACTAAGGTGTTCAATGCTAATTCAGGAATTCCCAGACCACACCCTTTTGATGATGCAGGGCCATATGCACAACAGCTTAAGGTGGCTTTTATAGATGGATTAAAACCAGTATTAGCAGATCAGGTCAGGAAATCATTGATCACGTGGAGAACATGTGGATTGAATCAGGTGACTGAACACGCTAGACATTTTGAGAGGGAAGAAGATAGAGCTAAGCATCGAAAAAGGAATCAAAGTGAGGGTACTTTCGTAATGCAAACGCGTTCACAAAGTGTGCAGCAGTGTCAGCAGCAGCAGAATCAACCACAGCAGGCCCAATCTCATCAACCATTACCTCCACGAGGGTATGGTGGGGCTAAGGAGGCCTCAACAACAGGGAGGGCAGCATCAACATCAGGGCCAAAGCCAGAATCAGGGAAAGAGAGGTAGTCAGGGACGAGGAAAAGCACCGGGGCAAAATAACTCATGTTATGCCTGTGGTGGAATTGACCACTGGGCAAGAGATTGTCCCAATAAAGCATCAGGACAGAATAACTCATGTTATGGCTGTGGTGGAACTGACCATTGGATAAGAGATTGTCCGACTCGGCAACAGCCCGGACAATGACTAGATAAATCTAGAATAACTGAGTTCCTAGGAGAGCAGGAGGAACCTGAGGTGGAGATGGATGAGGGGGATATCTTAGCGTTAACCAGTGGGACGGGGAGTGCAT
The DNA here is from genome assembly GCA_022829145.1 of Albula goreensis. Taxonomy (NCBI): domain Eukaryota; kingdom Metazoa; phylum Chordata; class Actinopteri; order Albuliformes; family Albulidae; genus Albula; species Albula goreensis. The sequence goes on along the minus strand of CM040757.1, from coordinate 3,771,310 downwards.
GGATAACTCTCACAGTGCAAGGGAAACCAGTTAGATTTCTATGTGATTCTGGTGCTTGTAGAACAGTAGTAAAGAAAAGTGATGCAACATTTCCTTATAGATTAAGTAACGAGACTATTTTCACTCGAACAGCAAGCGGCAGTATAGAAAAGCAGCGGTTAACAAACCCAGTTGAAATTTCTGATAATGAAGAGTCATGTGAGGTTCCTATTCTAGTGTCAAGTACTTGTCCGGTAAATCTATTGGGGAGGGATGTAATGACACAATTGAGTATAGGTGTAATTCCAGGAGATGGTGAACGTTGGGAAGCAGTTAAATTAGAGAGACAAGCAGCTTTAGAAGCAACCGGATTACCATACTACTGGTATTGCATAGCTTTGAGTGACAAGGGACCTACAAACCACAATAAAGATCTGATACAGAAAACAAAGGATGTATTATATGAGTCATCAGTTGAATTTATGCCACAAGACAAATTACATTGTACTATGTATTTTCGAAGCGTGCCGGGTCCCGGGTTGAATTACGAGGCTAAATTTAAATTAGGAACATCAACGGTGTTACATGCGCAGAACTTATATTGGGGAAAAGACTGGGCAGCAGCATCTGTAATTTTAGGACCAGAGGACACAGGAGGGTTCAAAGGAGCCTGTCCACATATTTCGTTAGCAAAAGAGGCAGAAAAGGAATGGAAACAATTAGGAACTGTTGTGGATAGGGCTGTAGCAGCCAGGGATTGGAAGGTTGTGGATAAAATAAAATGTATATACCATTCCAGCATGACCCAAACATTTACGCAAAAATTAAATTGGGTAATGAGGGGGGTTAGACAGTGTGTGATGTGTGACGCACCTGATATTCCAAAACCGACCTTTTGGTGAGATGAATTTTTGACGGTCCAGGAGGAAGAGGAGCTGGCTAAGCTCCCAGAAACACTATGGTCTAAAGGGCTGGCTGATGTAGGCTTAATAAAAGGAGTGGAACCTGTAAAGATAACTCCGAAAGGTAATTATAGGCCGTACCAGCGACAGTACCCAATAAGAAAAGAAGCAGAAGAAGGAATTAAACCAATAATTCAGAAACTGTTAGAGGAAGGAATATCGTTCCATGTCCTAACTCACCATGTAACACCCCCATATTTCCTGTGAAAAAGCAGCCACCGTCCTCCGGCTGGAGAATGGTGTTAGACTTGCAAAAGGTTAATTCTGCAGTAATACCACACGCGCCTGTTGTTCCCGACCCGCACACATTGCTTAATGAAATGAGAACAGATGCTAAATATTTTTCAGTGGTGGATTTGGCTAATGCATTCTTCTCCGATTCCGGTTGATAAAGACAGTCAATTTTGGTTTGCGTTTACATTTGGGGGGGCAGAGGTATACGTTTACAAGATGCCCACAAGGGTATTGTGAATCTCCGGCAATATTTTCCCAGATGATGAGTGATAATTTGGCAAGATTCACTCCAAAAGGGGGGAGTCAATTACTCCTCTATGTAGATGACATTTTAATATGTTCCCCAGATCAAGAAACCTGCAAGAAAGATACATTGGATTGTTTAACATTCCTAAATGAACAGGGACATAAAGTTTCAAAAGGGAAATTGCAGTTATGGCAAACTAAGGTAAAATACTTAGGACATCAATTGTCTGGGGAGGGTAGAACAATTCTTCCTGAATGAAAACAAGCTATTCTAGAAGCACCCAAACCTGTAACAAAAAAACAAATGATGTCATTTCTGGGGATGATAAATTACTGTAGAGCATGGATTTGTGATTACTCTCAGAGGGTACAACCATTACAAGATTTGATTTATGGTGAACCAATGTGTGCTACGGATAAGATTGTGTGGACAAAAGTGGCGGAGGAGGCTTTTGTGAGTATAAAACAGCTAATGAGTAGTTCAATGGTGTTGGCTAATCCAGATCCCAGTAAACCATTTGTTCAGACAGTAGATTGCAGGAATGGTTTTATGTCGTCGCTCTTAACCCAAAAGTATGGTGAGAAGCAGAGACCTGTGGGTTACTATTCGGCAAAGTTAGACCCAGTGGCACAGGGATTTCCCCCATGCCTACAAGCTGTAGAGGCAGCTGCTCTCGCAGTGCGTGCTTCACAATCTGTGGTGTTGTACAGTAATCTCACTCTCTTGGTACCGCATGCAGTTTCGGTCCTGCTTTTACAAGCAAAACACTCATTTTTGTCACCGGCAAGACAGCTGTCGTGTATGGCAACGTTGCTCACAGCCCCAAATGTGACGATTCAAAGATGTACAATTTTAAATCCAGCCACATTACTTCCAAATGCTGCCGAAGGAGAGCCACATGACTGTTTACAGGAAACAGAACGTAGTTATGCGGCTAGACCAGGAATGAAAGACACACCTTTAATAGAATCTGATATCACATATTATGTTGATGGATCTTCTAGAAAAAATGATTTAGGAATTGTAGAATCTGGATATGCAGTGGTGAACGACAAAGAAATTGTTGAAGCAAAACCCTTATCCTCAAACATATAGCGACAGGTAAAAGATTAACAGTTTACACAGATTCCCAATATGCATTTTCCACATGTCATGTTTTTGCAGGACAATGGGCACATAGGGGAATGGTAACTTCTACAGGGAAATCAATAGCACATGCAAAAGAAATTTTAGGTCTTTTAACAGCCCTACAACTACCATCAGAACTGGCTGTGTGTAAGTGTGCAGCACATAAAACTGGAAATGATCCAATAACACAAGGAAATGCGAGAGCTGATGCAGCTGCCAAAGCAGCCGCACGAACAGCCCTACAAGCCGCCCAAATGTCCTCTGAACTGGATTTAACACTCGTAAAGACAATGCAAGAAGAAGCCCCGCAGAATGAACAAAGAATGTGGAAAAATTATAATTGCGTTCAAAAGCCTGGGGGACTGTGGGTTGGACAAAATGATTTACCAGTTCTGCCCCGCTCATTGTTTTCAGTGGCAGCAAGTTTGAGCCATGGTGATACACATGTCTCAAAAGGGGGGATGGTGGGACTAGTTAATCAACGATATACTACATTTGGGTTTACAAATTATACAAAATTTTTGTGTAAAAAATGTATGGTTTGTTTAAAAAATAACCCACAGGGTAATTTGAAAGTTAAACAAGGTAAAATTATTAATCCGGCCGAGCCATTTTGTACATGGATGATGGATTTCATACACCTTACCCCATGTGCAGGAAAAAAGTTCTGCTTGGTAATGGTGGACCCATTTACAAAATGGACAGAAGCATTTCCTACAAGCTCAGTTGAAGCTAAGGTAGTGGCAAAAATTATCTGCTCTGAAATAATTCCCAGATGGGGTATTCCACAACAGATATATAGTGATAACGGTCCAGAATTTAGAAATGAAGTTTTAAATAAAATGAGACAAACATTAGGTATCTGGATGAAGAAACATTGTGCTTATCACCCACAGTCAGCAGGGCTAGTGGAAAGAACAAACGGAACTCTCAAATCTAAATTACGAAAGGCAATGCAGGAGACAGGGAGAACGTGGGTAGATTGTCTTCCCATAGCTCTCACTATATCTTCACTAGAATCACGCCAACTAAAGGGAGAGGAGTGACACTATTTGAGGCAGTAAGGGGAAAAGCATATTTCCTACCACAATTTGGTACAACACAAACAGCAGCCGAAATGACACTTGCAGATCATTTAAAACGATTGTTAACCACTGAAAAAGACTATTCTGCACAGGTGGTTCCAGTTGATCCGGTTCCGGAAGAAGCAGCTGAGGTGCAGCCTGGGTCCTGATAAAGCACCGGAGGACAAGGTGGTCAGAACCGAGGTGGATTGGACCATATCAGGTAGTATTGGCAACTGCAACAGCTATTAAAGTACAGGAACAACCCACTTGGGTGCACAAAACACACTGTAAATTAATAGATAAACCGGTGAGTTCTAGCTAAGCGAGTCCGGATACAAAGGGGGTTCAGCGTATAGAACTGAATCGTCTCAAACCCGGTGAAGACATGGCTAGCAGAACTGTTAGAGGCCTGGTGGGGTGTCTGCTCTCTGTTGTTGTAGCAGTGGTGAGCCTTTTGATATTTGTAGGAGTGTTTCTTTCAATACATCGGAATACGCAGGATCCTAAGAAAACAATGGAAAAGAATTGTACATTTATTATGAATACCAGCCCATGGTATTCATGGGTGACTAAAACAGTAAAAGAATGAGGCTATACAAAAGGAGATTGTTTTGTTTGTGCAGGACCAAAAATATTACAAGGACCAACTAAAGTCTTGCCCTTCCAATATGATTGGGGACAATGTAATAAATGGGAAGAAAATAAGATTTATAAAGAATGGTGGAAACGTCAAACAGAACTAAAGTGTACCGTGGAAACGTGTGAGCAGAGTAATCCACCATGCAGCATTACACAGCTAGCAGGTATTAACCTGATTACTTTACCTGATAGGTGTAGCAAAACAGCTCCAGAATGTCCAGCAGCATGCTTAGCATATCAAATGGCATACGGGAATATTACCAATTTAAGCACTGGAGGGCTGGGATGTGAGCATATGCATTGGCCATTAATGCCAAATAATACTGAGCCACCAGCCCCACCTGTTGTGGTGCCAGGACAGAAGTACAATTGCTATACTTATAATCATAACGAAGGAAAAACTACAGATGTCGGTAAATTTCCGAATTGCTATACAGAGACAACCTTAAATGCGCGGACGGGTCAGTCCGTAACCACCTGGTCATTCACTAATGATAGCACTGACTGTGTGAGGAATAGAAAGCTGTCTTGTGTTCAAGTACAGTTTTTAATAACCCAGAGATACTCTTTGGCAGATGTATGGTGGATGTGTGGGGGTGGAAGGATTTATGCGATGTTACCATACGACTGGTCAGGAACTTGTACTCAGGTGATGTATGCTAGACGCATGAACATTATCCTGACATCCGAAAAACGGAGCAGGAAAAGGCGAGAAATAACTTCAACTGAAGCGATAGATAAGATCTGGTTTGGAAGTTTAGGAGAACCTGAAGGGGTACCTAGCGACAAAACAGCCTTGGATACGACTGGTCAGGGAGTATTGTCATTTTTCTGCCCATGGTGTGTGATGCATGTACATACTAAGTGGATAAATTATATTTATTATACGGAACAAGTATATTTTAATTTAACTAGGGAAGCGATTGCAGCACTCTCCGAGGAGTTAAAGGCAAACACCAAGGTTACACTGCAGAACAGAGCGGCCTTAGATTACTTATTGGCAAAGGAGGGTGGGGTTTGTGCACTCATAGGGGACCAATGCTGTACGTATATACCCCATAACACGAAGGAGGGAGGGGAAGTTGATAAAATTATGCAACATATGCATGCTGTCAGTGCTACCTTAGAGAAGGGAACACAACATGTAGATAGTTGGTCCTGGATTAAGAACCTGTTCTCTGGGTGGATGGGTCCACTATGGAGTCTTATCCTGGGGGTGGGACTCATGTTGTTGTTATTGATGATTTGTGGCTGTTGTGGAATTCCAATCATACAGGGAATGATCAACCGAGTGATGAAATCATCTCCAACAAATCAAGCGCTGAATTTGGAAGAAGACGACTATGGGGGTTTAGAAGGAACTTTTATGGCATAAATAACAAATGAAGATATAGTCTTAAAAACTACAAGAGTAGGAAGGGCTATGTTGGAACAAAAAATCAATTATTGTATGCTGTAAAAATCCGGAAAAATAATTTCTGAAAGCATTATAAATTACCATTTGTAAAATGATAAAAAGGGGGGAATGTTAGAGAAATTATAGTTGGAAGGGGTTATGTATATAAAATGTATAAAGACATTGAATGTGAAGTTGAAATGTCATTTCTGTGTAATAGACAGGTGGTGTGGAAATTTCCAGTAGTCCTAAAGAAAGAGAAACATAAGTGTGTGTGTGTGTGTGTGTGTGTGTGTGTGTGTGTGTGTGTGTGTGTGTGTGTGTGTGTGTGTGTGTGTGTGTGTGTGTGTGTGAGTGTGTGTAAGATAAGAGGTAACAACTCTCTAGGTTGTTGAGCATTCCCATGAGAATAAGATGTCCTTCGTAGTAGAAAGAAGAACTGTTTGTAATCGTAGAAGATTGTATTGGGGAGTAACTGAAATTGGGCGGATTGCCATCGTCTGGTGAGGAAAAATAACTTTTTGCAAGAACAGAAGACTCATTAAAAGAAGGAGCTAAAGGACACTGAAGTAACTGTTGACCAATGAAATGTTAAAGGTGGGATCTCCACACCTACCATGAAGATTATGTATTCATAAAAACAGTATAAAAGATGAGTGATTTTTTTATGTACTTGGAATCGGATCTCACAGGAGGCTGATTCCCAAATGCGCATTTGTATTAAACTTTTGTATTAAAACTTTATTAATTTAAAGCTTTTGTTTGCATGTTCATTCCTCTCTAATATTCACCTCAACAGGTCATAAGGGAATTTACCTGACAAGTATGCTTTGTACTCAGCTGCCGAATGAAGTTCCTAATCTAAATCTAAGGAGCACTTGCTATGTCTACATTTGTGAATGTGTAAGATATGCTTTGTAACTGTGTCCACTTCTACTCACATTGATCTTGGGAAGAGACACCGAGATAGGGTGAGAAATGCAGCTACAGAGGTAAAATACAATGATGCTATGGGTTATTAATCTTATGCAAGGTCACTTTGTGAAGACCAGTTTTTTGCCAAGATGAGGCCATTGAGATAACTAACAATATAACAGAGAACATGCAAATGGTTTCTGTATGTATAAATATATGAGTACCATACTTGAGTAGCTGTGGTACAATTCCAGTAGCCCAAGACAGTAGAGTGCTGTCCCATGGATGTCCCTAGTGGAGAAGAACAGTAACTGCACCTTTATCCCATTGGAGTGCCACACCAACACAGGAAAGTGGCTCAAAATATTACAGCGCCCTCTCTAAGAATGGTGCAATGTGATCATCACTGTTTGTTTTGTGATTCCTATGAAAACTCTGGCTGGTGTATGAACAGAAGAAAACAGAATAAGACCTCTCTTACTCCTCTGTTCAGACCTAAGACACGTCTGTGTTTGACTTGACGATTTCAGGAAGTAGATTTGCATATCTGCTCTGCCTCACTGCTCCACACTTACAGTATTAATAGATGGACAGTCTTGTTTCTTAGGAGTTAAACGCTTCACACAGTTGAGTGTTTTGTGAGTCTGATACATACAGAAGAGAGAATGGCTGCACTGGGACTCCTCCTCTGGACACTGGCTCTCTTTGTTCATGGTAAGAGTCTGTTTTTGCCTTGTTAAAGGGATCCATTTACACAGGTTTTGATTTTGAACAGTCATACTTTTTAGAGATTAACTGAATGATAATTGTGTTTTATTTTCAGGCTTTTAGTTTGTCCTGTATTCGTAGTTTGAGTATTTTACCTGTGTGTTTTATTCCCAGGGTCCAGGGCTGACGTAATTCTGACTCAGAGTCCTACAGTGGAGTCTGTCTCTGTAGGAGGGAGTGTCACTCTCAACTGCCGGGCCAGTTCTGATGTAAACAAATGGATAGCCTGGTATTTGCAGAAACCTGGAGAATCTCCTGGTATACAGTGCTAGTAGCAGAGCATCAGGGACTCCAGCTCGGTTCACTGGTAGTGGATCTGGAACCAACTTCATGCTGAAAATCAGTGGGGTCCAGGCTGAAGATGCAGGAGATTACTACTGTCAGAAGCACGATAGCACTCCACTCACACAGTGAAACAGACCCGTACAAAAACCTCCCTCAGCTAAAGAGGAACTACTCTGGCATGACAGCACTGCAGTACACTGAAACATATGGGTGAGTTTTTGATACAGCTACATATTGTTCACGCAAATATATACAAAAATGATCCATTACAAAACCAGTTGCACTGCAATTTTCTGTTTTATTTGCATTCAAAATGAAATGCACAGAGAGGTATTGAAACATTTTAAGTAAAATTTTTAGTTATTTCTGTCCCATTGCTGCGGAGTGATCCTTATCATACAAACTTTATAAATATGAAATGGAAAACATGTTGATGATGTTCGTCATGGTCAGGTAAGTTCTATGAATCTCTTGATTTTCCTGCTAAGCGATGGCTTCCATTAGATCCAAAATGTTTTCAACTTTGTAATTTTTTGTTTTTTAAAGTGGCTGGCTGTTAAGGATTGCTCTTATTTTTTGCTTATTAATACCTCATAAAGTTGCAATAATTTATACAATGTAACAGATTCCATAATGTAGCAATATTATTGAAACATGCAAATGTTTACAAGCCACAGGACAACACAAATAAATTTGTTTATCACTTCAGTGTGATTCAGACAGAATGTGGAAGTTTTTTATTTCTGAAATATGAATTTTCGAATGAATAGAGGATCTGTTGACAAGCACAAACGTATAGTACAAACATTTATGAAACTTAGGACTACACATGTATTAACTGTTAGCGATTTCGGCATGATTAATAAAATCTATGTTTATATGTTTGTTTTTTTTCAATGATGCAATATGCATTTCCTTACATATTTATTTATGTAAGTCCTCTTACTATACCTTCTTGCTGTATCAACTGAATCAATTTGTGTAAAATAAACTCACTGAATTTCTCAATGGTCTGATTGCTTCTTTTTTGCTGTGAGTTTGTTTTCTCCAGGATTGTTGTAATGTTCAAAAAGATAAGCACATGTTATCTCACACAACAATTACACTTTACAGCTGTTCATCAGGACAACATCTTCCTTCAGCCTTAACTCTTCCTCCCTGCTGATCCTTCCTAAATGCTCTTTTGCCGTTTGGATCTCTGCTCTGATTTTATACTCTCACTAATTATGGAAATTTGGAGAGACACATTTATTTCCATGAGTCAGAGCTATGTTGTCCTGAAGGCTAAAGGACCCTTCCAGCCAATTTTAATACTTAGTTTACTTAGAAAAAAAAAATGTGAGAGAGTGGTGACATAAAAGCTCCCCGAACAAGCTGGAAAACGAATTCCAGATATTTTGCTCAGGAGCACAACTCCCCATTTCTGAGCTCCAGACAGGTACAGAGGTGCTCTTGAGAAGAGTCATGAATGTTACAGGATCTTCACTCTCCAAGTCCTCAGAAATAAAAATAATGTCTTTGTGATGTTTAGTCACAAAGACTTCTGAACACATTTCCCCTTTAAACAAATGATGAAGACACTGCAGGCTCTGGCTCCAGGTCTATCAGCAGTAGATACACATCTACTTCAGCTCTGTCAGCAGTAGATACACCTCTACTTCAGCACTATCAGCAGTAGATACACCTCTACTTCAGCTCTGTCAGCAGTAGATACACCTCTACTTCAGCTCTATCACCAGTAGATACACCTCTACTTCAGCTCTATCAGCAGTAGATACACCTCTACTTCAGCACTATCAGCAGTAGATACACCTCTACTTCAGCTCTATCAGCAGTAGATACACCTCTACTTCAGCTCTATCAGCAGTAGATACACCTCTACTTCAGCAGTATCAGCCGTAGATACACCTCTACTTCAGCTCTATCAGCTGTAGATACACCTCTACTTCAGCTCTATCAGCAGTAGATACACCTCTACTTCAGCTCTATCAGCAGTAGATACACCTCTAATTCAGCTCTATCAGCAGTAGATACACCACTACTTCAGCTCTATCAGCAGTAGATACACCTCTACTTCAGCTCTATCAGCAGTAGATACACCTCTACTTCAGCTCTATCAGCAGTAGATACACCTCTACTTCAGCTCTATCAGCAGTAGATACACCTCTACTTCAGCTCTATCAGCAGTAGATACACCTCTAATTCAGCTCTATCAGCAGTAGATACAGCTCTATCAGCAGTAGATACACCGCTACTTCAGCTCTATCAGCAGTAGATACACCTCTACTTCAGCTCTATCAGCAGAGGGTGTTTCCCTCATTCCATGGCTGATGGGAGATAAAGCTGGTAAAGAACACTCCACTACAGTACAGCAGCCCTGCTGATGTGGAGATATCACAGTGCACCTGCTCCACACATGCTCAGATCTCTGACTGAAAGAGCATCGGCTATGCTGAGTACTGTGGTGTACTGTATGTTACTGGGAAGAGACTGAATCACCTTTCGTTTTATGGCACATACTGAACCTTGAGGAGCCAATGGTCATCAAGACAGACCAATCAGCTACTTACACTGCTAATAGTTTAGTATGTATGCATAAAATGATGGGCCAATCATTACCAAATTATTTAAAGCATGAATGAAATTCAGTTTCCCTCTAAAAGTTACTGAGTATACTCAAAAATATCATATTCAATATAAATATGTTGAAATAAAATTGTGCTATATAAGATTTAATAAAAACTGTCATTTAATCTCTCGTATCAATGGAGTCTCTGGTTTGAGTAAACAGTGTAGATGACAGTTTGAGATCCATCCCCCTCTTGTCCCACTGTTGGTCACACTTCAGTCTCTCATGTAACAGTGTGTGACTTGATTTGTTCACAGGAAGAAGATTTGCATATCTGCCCTGCCTCACTGCTCCACACTTAAAATATTAATAGATGAACAGTCCTGTGTCTTAGGAGTTAAACGCTTCACACAGTTGAGTATTTTGTGAGTCTCTGACACATACAGTAGAGAGAATGGCTGCACTGGGACTCCTCCTCTGGACACTGGCTCTCTCTGTTCATGGTAAGAGTCTGTATTCTCTTAATCACTGAGATCCACTTCCATCTCTGATCTTGTATTTACTGGAGTGTGATCCTTTACAATTCATTTATTCCCCAGTCACTGGCATTCTATCTATTACAATAGAGCTATATGCCTCTTTCTGTGTGTTTTACTCCCAGGGTCCAGGGCTGACATCATCCTGACTCAGAGTCCTACAGTGGAGTCTGTCTCTGTAGGAGGAAGTGTCACTCTCAACTGCAGAACCAGTTCGAGTGTGTACAGTAATCTAGCCTGGTATCAGCAGAAACCTGGAGAATCTCCTAAACTCCTGTTCTCCAGTGTGGGTAGCAGAGCATCAGGGACTCCAGCTCGGTTCACTGGTAGTGGATCTGGAACCAGCTACATGCTGAAAATCAGTGGGGTCCAGGCTGAAGATGCAGGAGATTACTACTGTCAGCAGTGGGATAGCACTCCACTCACACAGTGATACAGACCCGTACAAAAACCTCCCTCAGCTGAAGAGGAACTACTCTGGCATATCAGCTTAACAGCTGACTGAAAGATTAAATATGTGTGTTAGATTGCTTATTGTTACATATTATACACACACACACATCAAGCCATTGCAAAAATAATAATAAACAACTTTGCAGTCATTTTATGAAATGTTAATGCTATATTACTACATATTAGCCGATGAAGTAAAACATCTTTTCACCTATCAAAAATCTGAAATGTCTCATATTTCAGGAGAAATCTTTTTCTTTTTCAATCAAAATAAAATAATTCAAAGAAATGTTAAAACACTGGGAATAAGGAATATATATATATTACAACCTTATTACAACCTTTATAGAAGTATGTTGAAAAAACACACATTTTAAAACACTTATAATATAGATTTTATGTAGCACTGTTTGGGTTTCACAGCTAAAATTAATCACACTGATCCTTACTTTACATTCTTGATATGAAATGGAAAACATGTTATGGATTTTCATCATTTTGAGGTGAGTTACATGAATCTTTTGTCTTTCTTAAGAGGTGGTGACTGCTATGAGGTACAAGTAATTAGTGTTATAAACATTGTGCCAGTGGCTCTTAATGATTTTAACTGGTTCTGCTTCTTCTTCTTGTCTCCTTAATAACTCATAAAGTCACAGTAATTTTAACAGATTACACAGATTCCATATCATAAGCACAGCAGTTCACTGAAAGATGAAATATGTGTCAGATCGCTTATAGAGTTACATTTTATACACACACGTCGAGCAATTGCGAAATGAAACTCAAAATGTGTGAAACTCACAGGACGACTGTTCTGTGTGTTTAAGACATCAGGATTGTTGCAGTGTTTAAAACATTAATCATACAGGTGTTCACAATACAATCATAATTTACAGCTGTCCATCGAGTGTTCCTTTTAGCACAGTTACTCATGATTGGCAGGTCTGTGATTGACACATTCCAGACTCCTCCTACCTACTGGTATTTTGCTAAATGTCCTTTGGCACTTTGGTTCTCTGGTCTGGTTTTATAATCTGGCTAAATGTAGAAAATAAGGTGTGGCACAATTGTTTGAATGACTCGGGGCTACGTTCTCCTAAAGATTGACGGCCCCTTCAGCCATTTTGCTCTTTGAGTTTCCTTTAAAAAATACAGAGGAAAATAAATAAGAGTGGTGATGCAGTTGTACACTGAAGTAGCTGGAAAAATAATTCCCCCTCTTTTGTTGAGTAGGTTCAAGTAACTTCAAGAATGATATGACTTCTGCAAGAACACTCAATATTTGTCGTATATTGTCACAATACACTGTCCTTTCCCTCTGCGTGAAACTATGCCACACATTTGGAGTGGACTGAATCCACACCGATCTATTTACTCAACTCGCCATGTCTGAGCTCCAGACAGACACATACAATCTTGTGGATGTTCCTCTCCAGTGAAGACTTGGGCAGTCAGTGCGGTAGGGACTGCAAGGGCAGTAGCCAATCAGAGAGAGGGGTTGCGTCAGGTGACAGATGTAGAGAGAAATTTTTTGGAGGAATTTGATGAGGATATTGGAGATAAGAGCCATGCTTGTTTAAAAGCATAATGGGATCTTTAAAGACCACTGTGAGTCAGGACCTTTGTTTAACATCTCATCCTAAAGACGATACCTTCTTCAGCACATTTCCCCTATTGCTGTGCTGGGACATTGGAGCTCTCTTGGAGTGACTCCTACTGGTACACCAACACCTCTAATAAAATCAGACTAATTTTCCCAGGAGGACTCCTATCCAAATACTAACCAATCCCACACCTGGGCTGTTTGACAATGAAGGTGTTCATTGCTATATGTCTGCTGACTAATAAAATATAACACCAAAGGGCAACTGCTGACCCCATTCTCAGAAAAAAGAATGCTTGGTATTTATTTATTTTAAAATGAATGAATGTTCCCTTTGCCTCAGCATTTATGGATGAAGGCCCTGGCTGATGTAATGAGAGTAAATGGCAGTTTGAACTCCAGCCTGTTGTTGGTCACACTTCAGTCTCTCATGTAACAGAGTGTGACTTGATTTATTTTCAGGAAGAAGATTTGCATATCTGCCCTGCCTCACTGCTCCACACTTACAGTATTAATAGGTGGACAGTCCTGTTTCTTAGGAGTTAAACACTTCACACAGTTGAGTGTTTTGTGAGTCTGACACATACAGTAGAGAGAATGGCTGCACTGGTACTCCTCCTCTGGACACTGGCTCTCTCTGTTCATGGTAAGAATTTCCGTTTGCTTCATCATTGAGATCACATTCCATTCACAGAATATTTGTCCCCGTCATATATTGGACTGATATGTTTCTCAGTAATTATGTGATTAAGCATTTTGTTTTCATAGTTTTAGTTCATAGTTTAGTTGATGTTGTATGCACTTTTACAGTAATTTAACTTATATTTTGTGTTGTATTCCCAGGGTCCAGGGCTGACATCATCCTGACTCAGAGTCCTACAGTGGAGTCTGTCTCTGTAGGAGGGAGTGTCACTCTCAACTGCAGGGCCAGTTCTAGTGTTGACATATATCTAACCTGGTATCAGCAGAAACCTGGAGAATCTCCTAAACTCCTGTTCTCCAGTGTAGGTAGCAGAGCATCAGGGACTCCAGCTCGATTCACTGATGGTGGATCTGGAACCAACTTCATGCTGAAAATCAGTGGGGTCCAGGCTGAAGATGCAGGAGATTACTACTGTCAGCAATGGAATGAGCGTCCACTCACACAGTGATACAGACCTGTACAAAAACCTCCCTCAGCTGAAAAGGAACTACTCTGGCCTTTTCACCATCCTGAGGTATGAAACACACGTACGTTTGATAACAGTCACACTGTCATGATGTACAAAATACCAACAAATATAGCTTTTTTTTCAATTTGGGGAGGTTGTTTGTGCATCACATATATTCATACCTATTTTGAGATTGCAAAAGAATTGTCGTGAAATAATTGCTTACCATTCTTCAATAAGATGTAGTTTTTCTGTTTTAAGTTTCATGTTTATACAGAATCAAAGTAACAAGAAACAGGTTAATTTGAATATGTATGAAATTACTTTAATTTAAAAAGAATATTAATATTATATTTACAAGAACATTTCTTCCATTGCTGTAAATTGCCAGTGTTATTACTTCAAAATATACCTGTATTTAATACTTCAAATTACAAATAATAAAAAAAATAACAATATACTCCCATATACGATTGTTTATATTTTCATGTATGTAAATTTGGTTTATCTGTAAAATGGAAGTCACAGCTGATTGGTGGGCTGTAGTGTAAATGGCATGATGTGTTAAATATGAAAATGGAAAACAGGGTCAGGAAAATGGACAGTTTTAATCATATCTATCATTTAATCAAGTCTGTCATTTGTCACATTTCAGGAGATATCTTCTTTTTCAATCAAATTGAAATCAATTAAAATATATTAAAATAATGGAAATAAAAAATACACATTGCAACTTTCTTTCTGAAATGGTTACTTTATGTAATTATATAATATTGAAAAAAGAAACAAACAGCTTTTAATATATTCATATGTAATACATATTTTATATAGCACTGTTTTCCTTTCACACCAAAAATTAATTACACAGAGGAGTGGCCCTTACTTTACAAGCTTTGTAAATATGAAATGGAAAACATGTTATACATTTTCATCTTTTTAAGGTAAGTTCCATGAATCCTTTGTCCTTCTTAACAGGTGTTGACTGCTATTAGATACAACCAATTAGTATCATAAAGTTTGTGCCTGTAGAATTCCCTGTTCAAGTGATGGCTTGAGTCTTGACTGGTGGTTCATTTTGTTTTATTAAATCTGACATCAGACGTTAACATTGTCAGTATTGTAATTATCAAAAGAAACCAACGTAAGAGCTGAAAGAAAATGAAAACTTACAATTAAAACCCATATTTATTTTACCCATCCGTATGATTAAATTATCTACGGCAACTACACTTACAAAAGATGTACAAACAATACGAACCAAACAAGGCACGTAAAATCATTGCTAACTCATTAATAGCTAGAGGGCAGCCGCTAACTACATATCGTCAGTAAATTAATCTCTGATTTCAAAAAGCGAACGAAACTTATTATGGAAATGCCCTTAAACTGCATACAAACATGCTGTTAACTATTATGTACGTTATACCAAATACACACCTTGTGCCTCTTTAGAACGGGAATCTTGAAGTGAGAGTGAAAGACGCAAACATGCCATTCCATACATTCCTACATCATCTGAACCTTTCCGCCGAAAAGTCACGCAGGCGCAAACCCATTAAATCGGTTTTCCCCCTTTTTTCAAAATAAAGGTCTCCCAGTTAAATAATATATAACCCTTAGCTTTTAGAATAAGGAACGAAATCATGAACCAATACAAAACAAATGCATAAAATAAAGAATAATTATGACCCCTTTGGGGTTATTTACAGTGCCAGTGAGGTGAGTATCCTGAGGTATAAAAAACAAGTAAGTTTGATAACAGTTACACTATCATGATGTACAAAATGCAAAATATATTCATACATATTTTGAGATTTCAAAAGAATTGTCGTGAAATAATTGCTTATCATTCCTCAATAAGATATAATTTTTTTGTTTTAAGTTTCATGTTTGTACAGAATAATACTCAAAAGAAATAGGTTAATTAGAATATTTATTAAATTACTTTAATTTATAAAGAATATCGTATTTCTTCCATTGCTGTAAATTACCAGTATTATTAATTCAAAATGTACTTGTATTTAATTCTTCTAATTTTTTCATGAATTACAATTTATCCCATTTTAGAGTATTAATAATTTCATGTATGTAAATGTGATTTATCTGTAAAATGGAAGTGACAGCTGATTGTTGGGCTTTAGTGTAAATGGCATGATGTGTTAAATATGAAAATGGAAAGCAGGGTCAGGGAAATGGACAGTTTTAATCATATCTACCATTTAATCAAGTCTGCCATTTAATGTCTAGTGCTGTCAGAACCCTGAGAAATTCATAAAATCATGGCTTTCTGAATGTGACATTTTCACTCTAAGATTTTGCCCTGATTCCCCATGCTGAAGATACAGGACATTACTTACAGCTCTTCAACAGTGCAGGTTCATAAGTTTAGGAACTCAGGCAGCAGAACCAGTCTGTAGGTCAGCAGTATGTTCACAGTGTGGAATCCTCATTCACCCCATACAGTTGTAATGACATGCAGTATTTACACTGTATTTTGGTTTATTATTAAATATGAACTGAAAGTGGCCAGTCTTGCTGTGTAATCTCTCCATGTGTGTGTGCATTTGTGTGTGTGCATGTGTGTGTGTGTGTGTGTGTGTGTGTTGTGTGTGTGTGTGTGTGTGTGTGTGTGTGTGTGTGTGTGTGTGTGTGTGTGTGTGTGTGTGTGTGTGTGTGTGTGTGTGTGTGTGTGTGTGTGTGTGGAGGGGGCTGGGAGGGGGCAGTCTCCATATGAAAGTGACTTTACAAAGCAAGATTAAAATCTAAAGGCACAGCCCCTGATCAGCTCTGTGCACAACTTCTCCTGAGAAACCTCAATATGCCCCTCAAAAACTAATTCATTATGGAAATAAGACAACAACACAGGCTTTACCTCAGAGACAATGGTGGTCTGCACCAGACATATGAGTATACTACAGGAATATTAAGATATATTAATAATGAATGTTGTGACTGCAAGCTGATTTTTAAAATATGTGAACTACATTTTCATAGATTTCATTACAGTCATATTGTCCATTTTATATACAGATTATACAACTACAATTTAATCTCGTCAACTTCTATAGTTTAATTATACATTATGTGCATGCTGTGTTGGCAAGAAGAGGCCAAATTGTATCTTATTTTAAATGTCGTCATTTCAAAATGATTTCAAATGACGTCAGCCAGTATGTCAGAATACTGTTCAGTTTTTTTTCTAATTACCCCACCACAATCCCATAATCCTCCACCAACTGATTCATTAACAGTACAGCTATGGCACAGAGTATAACGAACCAACAAGCCTCACTATGAAAAGGAAATGCACAGTTTAGGGACATAGTATACATTTGTTGTCATTAGTTTCTATAAAATTATACTGTCCCCCAAATAGGACTATATTTCTAACACTTGAAGGAGAAACCTGGGAAATCCAGAAAGCTGGTGTTGTATTATCAAGGGCCAGTAGGGGGCAGTGTCTCCTCTGGACGAAATTTAAAAAGCAATGCGCAACTGCAGTCACATTGACTCTATGTTTGCATGCACATTCCTCATTCACTATGGTCATAAGTCATCCCATTTAGCTTTTCATTGCTACCTTATGAGGTTTTTCACACCGCATTTGGATGATGTTATACTTGTGGTGTGTGTGAATTCAAGAACTTGTGTTCTTGAATATGGGGTGATGTTCATTTGATGTATAAATACAAATAATATCTGAGAAGTTCTACCATTGTAATAATGCTTCTGGTAGATAGAGGAAGCGAATAAAATCAACAGGACTTTTTGACTTAAAAGCTTCCACAATGTATCCATGAATGTATCTACGCCTCTGTCCATTGTTCTGAAGGTCGCTCAGGATTTGGGAAACAGCAGGAAGCTCTCTCTGCTCTTCTCCCATCCCTCCCAAGATCACAGACATGTTTCAGACCAGAAACATGAAACCAAATGTTTCGCTACTGATTGGTAAACCAATGCATGCAAGGGAAATACCACAATGGGCAATATAAAAATGAAAACAAATATTATTTAATCTGCAGCAGGTATATATGAGTTTGATCTAATACGGATGAAGACCTGACTGGAGTAAAAATGAAAGGACACATAGAAAACCTCTCTGGCCTCCCCGCTCAGAACAAAGTCACATCTGTGCTTAACAGGAAGAAGATTTGCATACCAGTCCTGCCTCACTGCTCCACACTTACAGTATTAATAGATGGACAGTCCTGTTTCTTAGGAGTTAAACGTGTCACACAGTTGAATGTTTTGTGAGTCTCTGATAAATATAGAATAGAGAATGGCCGCACTGGGACTCCTCCTCTGGACACTGGCTCTCTCTGTTCATGGTAAGAGTCTGTTTTTGCCTTGTTAAACGGATCCATTTACACTGTTTTTATTACATTTTGGATATTGAACAGTCATACTATTTAGAGGTAAACCCAGTAATAATTGTGTTTTATTTTCAGGCTTTTAGTTTGCACTGTTTTCACAGTTAGAATATTTTGACTCAGTCTGTGTGTTTTATTCCCAGGGTCCAGGGCTGACATCGTCCTGACTCAGAGTCCTACAGTGGAGTCTGTCTCTGTAGGAGGGAGCGTCACTCTCAGCTGCAGGGCCAGTTCGAGTGTTAGCTCATATCTAGCCTGGTATCAGCAGAAACCTGGAGAATCTCCTAAACTCCTGGTATACTATGCTAGTAACAGAGCATCAGGGACTCCAGCTCGGTTCACTGGGAGTGGGTCTGGAACCAACTTCATGCTGAAAATCAGTGGGGTCCAGGCTGAAGATGCAGGAGATTACTACTGTCAGCAGTACGATAGCTCTCCACGCACACAGTGATACAGACCCATACAAAAACCTCCCTCAGCTGAAGAGGAACTACTCTGGCATGACAGCACTGCAGTACACAGAAACATATGGGTGAGATTTTTGATACAACTACATATTGTTTACACAAATATATACAAAAATCTATCCATTAGAAATACAATTGTACAGTAATTTTATTTTTTATTTGCATTCAAAATAAAATGCACTCAGGGGTATTAAACCATTTTAAGTAAAAACATGGATTTATCTAAGCATAATTTTTAGTTATTTCTGTTCCATTGTTTGAAAAAAACAACAATATTTTGTACCTATACATGTATAATTGACCTGAATATTTTATGTAGAACTGCTTGGATTCCATGCTGAGGAGTGATCCTTATCATCCAAACTTTATAAATATGAAATGGAAAACATGTTAAGGATGTTCGTCATGGTCAGGTAAGTTCTATGAATCTCTTGATTTTCCTGCTAAGCTGTGGCTTCCATTAGATACATTAATGTTTTCAACTTTGTAAAATAATTATTTAAAGTGGTTGGCTGTTAAGGATTGGTCTTATTTTTTGCTCATTAATACCTCATAAAGTTGCAATGAATTTACAAAGTAACAAATTCCAAAATGTAGCAATATTACTGAAGCATGCAAAAGTTTTCAAGCCACAGGACACAAATAAATCTGTTTATGACTTTAGTGTGATTCAGACATAATGTGGAAGTTTTTTTGTTTCTGAAATATGAATTTTGTAATCCTCTTACTACATCTGTCTATCGTACCGACCACATCTAATTTGTATGAAATACCCGTATTGTATTTGTCAATGCTCTGATTGTTTCTTTCTCCCCATGAGTTCCACACATCAGGATTGCAGTAATGTCTTTATCTCTTCCTCCCTGCCGCTACTTTCCTAAATGTTCTTTGGTTCTCTACCAATCCAGACCAATCAGAGGTGTTTTGATGAAAGGTTAAATGTTCTCTCCAGTCAAGTTTACTTCCTGTCACCCTTAAATAAATACGACAAAAGTCTAAACATTTTCAGAGTTGGATCATTTGCAACACCAGTGTCAAAGTACAGAATGTGATATATTGTTTGAAAAATAACAAAATACGTCAAGTGACCAATTTGGGTACTTGGGTACAGTTCATACCAACAACTTACAGTCCATATTGGGACCACATTTTCACAACACATTGTCCCTTCCTTTGAACAGACGCCATGTCACACTCTTGGATGTGAGTGGCAATCCAGTCGTAGCCTCACTTGCTCCAGCTGGAGCTGTTTGCACAGCTTCCCATCTCTGAGCTCCAGACAGGTACAGAGGATCTGTTGACAAGCACAAACGTACAGTAAAAACATTTATAAACCTCAGGACTACACATGTATAGCTGTTAGCAATTTCGGAGTGATTAAAAAAATATGTGTTTATATGTTTGTTTTTTTTTTCAGTGATGCAATATGCATTTCCTTACATATTTATTTCTGTAAGTCCTCTTACAATACCGTCTTGCTGTATCAACTGAATCAATTTGTATGAAATAAATTCACAACATTTCTCAATGGTCTGATTCTTTCTTTTTTGCTGTGAGTTTGTTTTTTCCAGGATTGTTGTAATGTTCAAAAGGATAAGCACATGTTATCTCACACAACAATTACACTTTACAGCTGTTCATCAGGACACATCTTCCTTCAGCCTTAACTCTTCCTCCCTGCTGATCCTTCCTAAATGCTCTTTTGCCATTTGGATCTCTGCGCTGGTTTTATACTCTCACTCATTATGGAAATGTGGAGTGACACATTTATTTCCATGAGTCAGAGCTATGTTATCCTGAAGGCTAAAGGACCCTTCCAGCCAATTTTAATACTTAGTCTACATAGAAAAAAAAACATGAGAGAGTGGTGACATAAAAGCTCCCCGAACAAGCTGGAAAACGAATTCCAGATATTTTGCTCAGTAACTTCATGAAAAGAACTGCTATAGATATAGAACGATGAGCACAACTCCCCATTTCTGAGCCGCAGACAGGTACAGAGGTGCTCTTGAGAAGAATCATGAATGTTACAGGATCTTCACTCTCCAAATCCTCAGAAATAAAAACAATGTCTTTGTGATGTTTAGTCACAAAGACTTCTGAACACCTTTCCCCTTTACACACATGGTGACGACACTGCAGGCTCTGGCTCCAGGCCTATCAGCAGTACATACACCCTACTTCAGCTCTATCAGCAGTAGTTACACCTCTACTTCAGCTCAATCAGCAGCAGATACACCCTACTTAAGCTCTATCAGCAGTAGATACACCTCTACTTCGGCACTATCAGCAGTAGATACACCTCTACTTCAGCTCTATCAGCAGTAGATACACCTCTACTTCAGTACTATCAGCAGTAGATACACCTCTACTTCAGCTCTATCAGCAGTAGATACACCTCTACTTCAGCACTATCAGGAGTAGATAAACCTCAACTTCACCTCTATCAGCAGTACTTACACCTCTACTTCAGCTCAATCAGCAGAAGATACACCCTACTTAAGCTCTATCAGCAGTAGATACACCTCTACTTCAGCTCTATCAGCAGTAGATACACCTCTACTTCAGCACTATCAGGAGTAGATACACCTCTACTTCAGCTCTATCAGCAGTAGATACACCTCTACTTCAGCTCTATCAGCAGTAGATACACCTCTACTTCAGCTCTATCAGCAGTAGATACACCTCTACTTCAGCTCTATCTGCAGTAGATACACCTCTAATTCAGCTCTATCAGCAGTAGATACACCTCTACTTCATCTCCATCAGCAGTAGATACACCTCTAATTCAGCTCTATCAGCAGTAGACACACCTCTAATTCAGCTCTATCAGCAGTAGATACACCTCTACTTCATCTCCATCAGCAGTAGATACACCTCTAATTCAGCTCTATCAGCAGTAGATACACCTCTACTTCAGCTCTATCAGCAGTAGATACACCTCTACTTCAGCTCTATCAGCAGTAGATACACCTCTACTTCAGCTCTATCAGCAGTAGATACACCTCTAATTCAGCTCTATCAGCAGTAGATACACCTCTACTTCAGCTCTATCAGCAGTAGATACACCTCTACTTCAGCTCTATCTGCAGTAGATACACCTCTAATTCAGCTCTATCAGCAGTAGATACACCTCTACTTCATCTCCATCAGCAGTAGATACACCTCTAATTCAGCTCTATCAGCAGTAGATACACCTCTACTTCAGCTCTATCAGCAGTAGATACACCTCTACTTCAGCTCTATCAGCAGTAGATACACCTCTACTTCAGCTCTATCAGCAGTAGATACACCTCGACTTCAGCACTATCAGCAGTAGATACACCTCAACTTCAGCTCTATCAGCAGTAGATACACCTCTACTTCAGCTCTATCAGCAGTAGATACACCCTACTTAAGCTCTATCAGCAGTAGATACAGCTCTACTTCAGTTCTATCAGCAGTAGATACACCTCTACTTCAGCTCTATCAGCAGTAGATGCACCTCTACATCAGCACTATCAGCAGTAGATTCACCTCTACTTCAGCTCTATCAGCAGTAGATAAACCTCAACTTCAGCTCTATCAGCAGTAGATACACCTCTACTTCAGCTCTATCAGCAGTAGATACACCTCAACTTCAGCTCTATCAGCAGTAGATACACCTCTACTTCAGCACTATCAGCAGTAGATACACCTCTACTTCAGCTCTATCAGCAATAGATACACCTCTACTTCAGCTCTATCAGCAGTAGATACACCTCTACTTCAGCTCTATCAGCAGTAGATACACCTCTACTTCAGATCTATCAGCAGTAGATACACCTCAACTTCAGCTCTATCAGCAGTAGATACACCTCAACTTCAGCTCTATCAGCAGTAGATACACCTCTACTTCAGCGGTAGATAAACCTCTACTTCAGCTCTATCAGCAGTAGATACACTTTTACTTCAGCTCTTTCAGCAGTAGATACACTTCTACTTCAGCTCTGTCAGCAGTAGACACACCTCTACGACAGCGGTAGATAAACCTCTACTTCAGCTCTATCAGCAGTAGATACACCTCTACTTCAGCTCTATCAGCAGTAGATACACCTCTACTTCAGCTCTATCAGCAGTAGATACACCTCTACTTCAGCGGTAGATAAACCTGTACTTCAGCTCTATTTGCAGTAGATACACCTCTACTTCAGCTCAATCAGCAGTAGATACACCTCTACTTCAGCTCTATCAGCAGTAGATACACCTCTACTTCAGCTCTATCAGCAGTAGATACACCTCTACTTCAGCTCTATCAGCAGTAGATACACCTCCTCTCAGCTTCATCTCTATCAGCAGTAGATACACCTCTACTTCAGCTCTATCAGCAGTAGATACACCTCTACTCCAGCACTATCAGCAGTAGATATACCTCTACTTCAGCTCTATCAGCAGTAGATACACCTCTACTTCAGCTCTATCAGCAGTAGATACACCTCTATTCAGGTCTATCAGCGGTAGATACACCTCTACTTCAGCACTATCAGCTGTAGATACACCTCTATTCAGGTCTATCAGCGGTAGATACACCTCTACTTCAGCTCTATCAGCGGTAGATACACCTCTACTTCAGCTCTATCAGCAGTAGATACACCTCTATTCAGGTCTATCAGCGGTAGATACACCTCTACTTCAGCTCTATCAGCGGTAGATACACCTCTACTTCAGCTCTATCAGCAGTAGATACACCTCTATTCAGCTCTATCAGCAGTAGATACACCTCTACTTCAGCTCTATCAGCGGTAGATACACCTCTACTTCAGCTCTATCAGCAGTAGATACACCTCTACTTCAGCTCTATCAGCACTAGATACACCTCTACTTCAGCTCTATCAGCAGTAGATACACCTCTACTTCAGCTCTATCAGCAGTAGATACACCTCTATTCAGCTCTATCAGCAGTAGATACACCTCTACTTCAGCTCTATCAGCAGTAGATACACCTCTACTTCAGCTCTATCAGCAGTAGATACACCTCTACTTCAGCTCTATCAGCAGAGGGTGTTTCCCTCATTCCATGGCTGATGAGAGATAAAGCTGGTAAAGCACACTCCACTACAGTACAGCAGCCCTGCTGATGTAGAGATATCACAGTGCACCTGCTCCACACATGCTCAGATCTCTGACTGAAAGAGCATCGGCTATGCTGAGTCCTGTAGTGTACTGCATGTTAAAAACAGTAATTTAATATGAAATATCAGTGGAGAATCTGTTTCGTGTAAAAAGATAAGGTGACAGTTTGAGATCCAGCCCCCTCTAGTCCCACTGTTGGTCTCACTTCAGTCTCTCATGTAACAGTGTGTGACTTGATTTGTTTTCAGGAAGAAGATTTGCATATCTGCTCTGCCTCACTGCTCCACACGTAGAGTATTAATAGATGGACAGTCCTGTTTAAAAGCTTCACACAGTTGAGTGTTTTGTGAGTCTGATACATACAGAAGAGAGAATGGCTGCACTGGGACTCCTCCTCTGGACACTGGCTCTCTCTGTTCATGGTAAGACTTTCTGTTTTATTTATCATTGAGATCACATTCCATTCACAGAGTATTTGTCCCCGTCATATATTGGACTGATGTGTTTCTCTGTAATCAAGTGATCAAATGTTTTGTTTTCATAGTTTTAGTTGGTGGTGTACTTCTACCATAATTTAAGTTTCATTACATGTTTTATTCCCAGGGTCCAGGGCTGACATCATCCTCACTCAGAGTCCTACAGTGGAGTCTGTCTCTGTAGGAGGGAGTGTCACTCTCAACTGCAGGGCCAGTTCTAGCATTAGTAATAATCTAGCCTGGTATCAGCAGAAACCTGGAGAATCTCCTAAACTCCTGATACACAGTGCTAGTAGCAGAGCGTCAGGGACTCCAGCTCGGTTCACTGGTAGTGGATCTGGAACCAACTTCATGCTGAAAATCAGTGGGGTCCAGGCAGAAGATGCAGGAGATTACTACTGTCAGCAGTACAATGAGTTACCACTCACACAGTGATACAGACCCGTACAAAAACCTCCCTCAGATGAAGAGGAACTATCCTGAGGTTACTATCCTGAGGTATAAAACACGCGTAAGTTTGTTAACAGTTACACTATCATGATGTACAAAATACCAAAAAAAAAAAAATACAGCTTTTTTCAATTTTGTGGAGGATGTTTGATCATCCCATATATTCATACCTATTTTGAGATTGCTAAAGAATTGTCATGAAATAATTGCTTACCATTCTTAAATGAGATACAGTGTTTCTGTTTTAAGTTTTATGTTTATACAGAATCAGTAACAAGAAACACATTTTTTGAATCTTTTTAAAATTAAATTAATTTAAATTTGCAAAAGTATTTGAAATGTGCAATATTACATTTCTGCCATAAAATACCAGTAATATTAATTCAACATATACCTGTATTTTATTATTAAAATTTATTTAGAATATAAATTACAATATACTCCCATATAAGATTTCATTGTTTATATTTTCATGAATCTAAATTTGATTTATCTGAAAAAAAAAATGGACTGTTGGGCTTTTGTGTAAATGGCATGATGTGTTAAATATAAAAATGGAAAGCAAGGTCAGAAAAATTTACAGTTTTAATCATATCTATTATTTAATCAAGTCTGTCATTTAATGTCTAGTGCTGTCAGAACCCTGAGAAATTCATAAAATCATGGCTTTCTGAATGTGGGATTTTCACTCTAAGATTTTGCCCTGATTCCCCATGCTGAAGATACAGGACATTACTTACAGCTCTTCAACAGTGCAGGTTCATAAGTTTAGGAACTCAGGCAGCAGAACCAGTCTGTAGGTCAGCAGTATGTTCACAGTGTGGAATCCTCATTCACCCCATACTGTTGTAATGACATGCAGTATTTACACTGTATTTTGGTTTATTATTAAATATGAACTGAAAGTGGTCACTCTTGCTGTGTAATCTCTCCTTGTGTGTGTGTGTGTGTGTGTGTGTGTGTGTGTGTGTGTGTGTGTGTGTGTGTGTGTGTGTGTGTGTGTGTGTGTGTGTGTGTGTGTGTGTGTGTGTGTGTGTGTGTGTGTGTGTGTGGAGGGGGCTGGGAGGGGGCAGTATCCATGTGAAAGTGACTTTACAAAGCAAGATTAAAATCTAAAGGCACAGCCCCTGATCAGCTCTGTGCACAACTTCTCCTGTACACTACAGGAATATAAAGATACATTAATAATGAATCTTGTGACCGCAAGCTGATTTTTAAAATATGTAAACTACATTTTCATTTACAGTCATAGTATCCATTTCATATAGAGATTATACAATTGCAATTTAATCTTATCAACTTCTAAGGTTTATTTATACATTGTGTGCATGCTGTGCTGGCAAGAAGAGACCAAATTTTATCTCATTGTAAATGTGGTAAATATAATCAAACAATGTCAGCCAGTATGTCAGAATACTGTTCAGTTTTTTTTTTTCTAATTACCCCACCACAATCCCATAATCCTCTACCTACTGATTCATGAACACTGCAGTTTTGGCACAGAGAATAATGAAACTCCAAAGCCTAACTGTGAAAAGGAAATGCACAGTGTAGAAACATAGTATACATTTGTTGTCATTAGTTTCTATGAAATCATACTGTCCTGCAAATAGGACATGGAGGGGAAACCTGGGAAATCCAGAAAGCTGATGGATGTGGTATTATCATGGGCCAGTAGGGGGCAGTGTCTCCTCTGGACTAAATGTAAAAACCAATGCATACACAGTCCTCATTCACTATGGTCATTAAACATCCCATTGCAAAGTTCTGAGGTTTCCAGGCCACTGAGCCACATCTCCAAACCCCATTCAAATGTGTCCATATTATCATACTCAAGTGCGGCAGGTGAGATCACAGTCATCTACTCCTTTGGAGCGAAGGCAGAGCGCTACTGTAGCAAATAATACAAATAATACCTGAGAAGTTCTACCATTGTCATGATGCTTCTGGTTCATGGAAAAAGCCTGTAAAATCACACAGCAGCATTTATGCTTTTTGACTTCAACACTTCCAGAATGCACCCTTGCCTCTGTCCCTGGTGCTGAAGACGTCACAAGATTTGGGAAATAGCAGGAAGTCCTCTCTGCTCGTCTCCCATCCCTCCCAGCATCACAAATATGTTTCAGACCAGAAACATGCAACAAATAGTTGACTTCTCATTAATAAAGAGATGAATGCAAGCAAAATATCGCAATGGGGCAAAATAAAAATGAAAATAAATATCGTATGATCTGTTATAGGTATGTATTATTTTATGGAACACTGATGAAAACCTTGACTAATGTAAAACTGAAAAGACACAGATAGAACTTTTCTGGCCCTCCTATTCAGAACAAAGACACATCTGTGTTTAACAGGAAGGAGATTTGCATATCTGTCCTGCCTCACTGCACCACACTGAAAGTATTAATAGATGGACAGTCCTGTTTCTTAGGAGTTAAAAGCTTCACACAGTTGAGTGTTTTGTGAGTCTCTGACACATACAGTAGAGAGAATGGCTGCACTGGGACTCCTCCTCTGGACACTGGCTCTCTCTGTTCATGGTAAGAGTCTCTGTTTGCCTTGTCAGTAAGATCTATTTACAGAGATTTTATCACGTTTATAATATTTTATAGTTGTGATTTTTAGTGATAAACTTGATAATAATTGTGTTTTGTTTCCAGCCTTTTAGTTGTTGTTTTCATTGTAAGAGTAACTGGTCTCACATTTTGTGATATTATTCCCAGGGTCCAGGGCTGACATAATCCTGACTCAGAGTCCTACAGTGGAGTCTGTTTCTGTAGGAGGGAGTGTCACTCTCAACTGCAGGGCCAGTTCTAGTGTAAGTAGTGGCAGTACATCATATCTAGCCTGGTATCAGCAGAAACCTGGAGAATCTCCTAAACTCCTGGTATACAGAGCTAGTTACAGAGCATCAGGGACTCCAGCTCGGTTCACTGGTAGTGGATCTGGAACCAACTTCATGCTGAAAATCAGTGGGGTCCAGGCTGAAGATGCAGGAGATTACTACTGTCAGCAGGGCTATAGCTATCCACTCACACAGTGATACAGACCCATACAAAAACCTCCCTCAGCTGAAGAGGAACTACTCTGGCATGTCAGCAAAACAGTGCACTGAACGATGAAATATGTGGGTTAGATCGCTTATAGTTACATATTATTTATACACACACACATCGAGTCATTGCAAAAATAATAATAAAAAACTTTGCAGTCATTTCATGAAATGTTAATCCTATATTATTACATATTAGTAGATGAAATAGAAAATCCTTTCAGATTTCAAACATCTGAAATGTCTCCTATTTATGGAGAGATCTTTTTTTATAATCAAAATAAAATCATTCAAAGAGATGTTAAAACACTGGGAAGAAAGAATATACATATTACAACCTTATTACAACCTTTATATAAGCACGTTGAAAAAACACATTTTAACACACTTTTATGGAGCACTGTTTGGCTTTCACAGCTAAAATGAATCACACAGAGAAGTGATCCTTACTGTACATTCTTGATATGAAATGGAAAACATGTTTTGGATTTTCATCATTTTGAGGTGAGTTCCATGAATCTTTTGTCTTTCTTAAGAGGTGGTGACCGCTATGAGGTACAAGTAATTAGTGTTATAAACATTGTGCCAGTGGCTCTTGATGATTTTAATTGGTTCTGCTTCTTCTTGTTGTCTCCTCAATAACTCATGAAGTCACAGTGATTTGAGCAGATTACACAGACTCAATATCATTGTACATATTACATTGACTCAATATTATTGAAACGTACAGTACAAACATTTATACACCGTAGGACTACACATGTACAGCTGTTAGAGATTTCAGTGTGATTAAGATTGAAATATGTGTTTCCTTATGCATTTATGCAAGACATTTTACTACACATTCTTGTTGTAGTAACCAAATAAAACTGTACACACTAATTACTTCTCAGTGGTCTGATCATTTCTTTTTCCTGTGAGTTTCACACAAACAGGATTGCTGTGATTTTCAAAAGATAACATTGCAAATGTTCATTCAACACTTATAATTTACAGCTGTCCATATGGACCAGTGTCTCTTTAGCCTTTAACTCTTCCTCCCTACTGATCATTTCTTATGAGCTTATTTCCCCTTAGGTCTCTGGCTTGGTTTTATATTATAGCTAAGTGTTAAAAACTGGTGTGGCACACGTATTTCCATGAGTCGGAGCTATGTTGTTGATCCTGAGGGATAAACGGTCCTTCCAGCCAATTTTACCTTCTCTTCTGCTTGAAAAAACATGGCAAAAATGGAAACAAAATCATTGTCACAAAGAAGTTCAGTGAACAAGCTGCAGAACCAAGACATCATCCTGACTCAGAGTCCTACAGTGGAGTCTGTCTCTGTAGGAGGGAGTGTCACTCTCAACTGCAGGGCCAGTTCTAGTGTATCTGGATGGCTAGCCTGGTATCTGCAGAAACCTGGAGAATCTCCTAAACTCCTGGTATACTATACCAGTAGCAGAGCATCAGGGACTCCAGCTCGGTTCACTGGTAGTGGGTATGGAACCAACTTCATGCTGAAAATCAGTGGGGTCCAGGCTGAAGATGCAGGAGATTACTACTGTCAACAGTACAAATATACACCACTCACACAGTGATACAGACCCATACAAAAACCTCCCTCACCTGAAGAGGAACTACTCTGGCATGTCAGCACAACCATACAACGACAGATGAAATATGTGTGTAAGATTGCTGATAAAGTTAAATATTATGCACACATATCTAACTATTGCAAAACAGAATAACACAATCATTTAAATATTTATATATCGCCATGTTATTACATATTAAAAAAAGAAATGAAACACTTTTTATATTTTTTAGAAATCTGAAATTTTTCATATTCCATGAGAAATCTTCGTTTTCAATCAAAATAAAATCATTGAAAAGATATTAAAACACTGGAAATAAGGAATATATGATAACCTTTTCTGAAGTATTTTATATATACTTACATTGAGGCAATAAAAAACCTTTTTTAACACATTCATATATAATATACATTTTATACAGCACTGTTTGTCTTTCAGAGCTAGAATGAATCACATTAAGGACTGATTCTTACTTTACATGCTTGATATGAAATAGAAAACGAGTCACGGATTTTAATCATTTCAAGGTAGGTGCCATTAATCTCTTGTATGTCTGAACAAGTGCTGAGTACTGTTTGATATAATTATTTAGTATTATAAACTTTGTACTGGAGACTGGCTCTGACCGATTTTAATTTGTTCTACTTCTGCTTATTGTCTCCTCAATAACTCATGAAGTTGCAGTGATTTGAACGTGTTACATAGACTCCATATCATTGTAAATATTACATATGCTCTATAGACTCAATATTATTGAAACATACATTACAAACATTTATAAACCTTAGGACTACACACATATAGATGTGAGTGACTTCAGTGTGATTAATAAAATATAAGAAAGCATTTTATTTATGAAATATGTGTTTTTGTAAGTCCTATTACTAAACCTCCTTGTGGTAGCAACCAATTTAAATTGAATAGAATCAACACACTGAATTTCTCAATGGTCTGATTGTTTCTTTTTTCCTGTGAGATTCATACATCAGGATTGTAGTTATGTTTAAAAACAATCATACAAATGTTCACACAACAATTATAATGTACAGCTGTCCATATGAACAAGTGTCCCTTTAATCTTTAACTCTTCCTCCCTGCTGCTACTTTCCTCAACACGCTTTTTCCCTTTGGTTCTCTGTTCTGGTTTTATACTCTTGGTAATAACCCAGTGACTTTATGACAAGAACTGCTACATCACATCTGTAAAATTTGCTTTAAAATCTGACGATATGTTGGAAAGAGCAAAAATTAGAATGACCAGAATACTCGTTCTTTCAGACAGTCTTCAGTCAGATACACGAGGTGCTGTGTGATTTTGTGTTCTGTCCTGTGGTGGTGTGGTGCAGCTCTGGCATGAAGGTGTAGTTACTGTCCTGCTCCACTAGGGGACTGCCTTCGGACAGCACTCTACTGTCTCAAGCCACTCGAATTATGCAGCCATAAGAGGATGCTCCATTATGGGACTACCACATATGAGCTCTGCTCTCCTCAAACAGTAGAATCGTTTGGTCTCTATGCTTTCATGTCACTACAAACTCGAAATGATTACCTCTAAATATCAATGTTTAACATAAGTCAAGCGGGTGACATACTTCATCGCTTGCACATTGACGCTGTAAATAGAGTAGCAGTGGCTACTTTATGGCTAATACTTGTTTGTATGTATCACTACAGCATGTGAAGATATGCTGTTACATTCTTAGCTAGCCATTCCTAGTTTTCATGGGTACTTCCATGGTTGTTTACGAGTCAGAGTGTATAGTTTGCGGCATGCTTTGTACTTAGCTGGCGAATGAAATTTTTAATATTTACATCTGAGGGACACTTGATATGTGTACATTCGAGAATGATACATTTTGTAACTGTGTCCACTTCTACTCACATTGATCTTGGGAAGAGACACCGAGGTAGGGTGAGAAATGCATCTACAGAGGTAAAATACAATGATGCTATGGGTTATTACTCTTATGCAACGTCCCTTTGTGAAGACCAGTTTTTTGCCGAGATGAGACCATTGAGGTAACTAACAATATAACAGAGAACATGCGAATGGTTTCTGTATGTATAAATATATGGGTACCATACTTGAGCAGCTTTAGTACAATTCCAGTAGCCAAAGAAAGTAGAGTGCTGTCCCACGGATGTCCCAGTGGAGAAGGACAGTAACTGCACCTTTATCCCATTGGAGTGCCACACCAACACAGGAAAAGTGGCTCAAAATATTACAGCGCCCTCCCTAAAAATGGGGACATGATCATCACTGTATGATTTGGTAATACACAAAAAAAAAAAAAAAAGTAAAATACATCCTGCGCTGGGTGCTGCTTCTCCAACTCTGGCTCTGAGTCCCTCTCTCCTGTGCTTCCCTTGGTCATCTTGTCAACAGACCTACTTAAACTGTTGATAGTTTATTAAACATGCATACAGTGATATTCCCATCATAACCAATTTAAATAAAAAATGCATTGAATTAAGTTTCCCTCTAAACTTTACTGAGTATACTCAAAATATGAAAATGGGGAAAGATAAATATGTTGGGATGAAATTTTGCTATTCATGATTCAGTAAAACAATAATTTAATCTCTCGTATCAATGGAGTCTCTGGTTTGTGTAAACAATGTAGACGACAGTTTGACTTTCAGCCCTCTGTCATCCCACTGTTGGTCACACTTCAGTGTCTCATGTAACAGTATATGACTTGATTTGTTTTCAGGAAGAAGATTTTCATATCTGCTCTGCCTCACTGCTCCACACTTACAGTATTAATACATGGACAATCCTGTTTCTTAGGAGTTAAAAGCTTCACACAGTTGAGTGTTTTGTGAGTCTCTGACACATACAGTGGAGAGAATGGCTGCACTGGGACTCCTCCTCTGGACACTGGCTCTCGCCGTTCATGGTAAGAGTCTCTGTTTGCCGGTCAGTGAGATCAATTTACAGAGTTTTTATCACATTTATATTATTGGAAAATTAGGAAAAAAACAGTTAGAGTATTTTGACTTATTCTGTCTGTTTTATTCCCAGGGTCCAGGGCTGACGTAATTCTGACTCAGAGTCCGACAGTGGAGTCTGTCTCTGTAGGAGGGAGTGTCACGCTCAACTGCAGGGCCAGTTCTAGTGTTGATAAATATCTAGCCTGGTATCTGCAAAAACCTGAAGAATCTCCTAAACTCCTGTTCCATTATCTGGGTAGCAGAGTATCAGGGACTCCAGCTCGGTTTTCTGATGGTGGGCATGGAACCAGCTTCATGCTGAAAATCAATGGGGTCCAGGCTGAAGATGCAGGAGATTACTACTGTCAGCAGGGCTATGATACTCCACTCACACAGTGACACAGACCCGTACAAAAACCTCCCTCAGCTGAAGAGGAACTATCCTGAGGTTACTATCCTGAGGTTTAAAACGCAAGTAAGTTTGAGAACAATTACACTATCATGATGTACAAAACGAAAAAAAAATATATATATATATATCCTTTTTAAGTTTGGTGAGGTTGTTTGTGCATCCCATACATTCATACCTATTTATTTTACAAAAGAATTGTTGAGAAATAATTGCTTCTCATTCTTCAAGAAGATGTAATTTTTCTGTTTTAAGTTTCACATGTATATAAAATCAAACTAACAAGAAACAATCAATAGTACATGTATTAAATGACTAATTTAAAAAGAATATAACATTTCCTCAATTGCTGTAAATTATCAGAATTATTAATTCAAAATGTACCTGTATTTACTCCTAATGTTTTCATAAATTACAATTTACCCCCATGAAAGAGTATTTCTATTTTCATGTATGTAAATTTGATTTATCTGTAAAATGGAAGTAACAGCTGATTGGTGGGCTTTAGTGTAAATGGCATGATGTGTTAAATATGAAAATGGAAACCAGGGTCAGGAGAATGGACAGTTTTAATCATATCTATCATTTAATCAAGTCTGTCTGTTAATGTGTAGTGCTGTCAGAAACCTTGAGAAATTCATGAACTCTTTCTGAATGTGGGATTTTCACTCTAAGATTTTGCCCTGATTCCCCATGCTGAAGATACAGGACATTACTTACAGCTCTTCAACAGTGCAGGTTCATAAGTTTAGGAACTCAGACAGCAGAACCAGTCTGTAGGTCAGCAGTATGTTCACAGTGTGGAATCCTCATTTACCCCATACAGTTGGAATGATATGCAGTGTTTACACTGTATTTTGGTTTATTATTAAATATGAACTGAAAGTGGCCACTCTTGCTGTGTAATCTCTCCGTGTGTGTGTGTGTGTGTGTGTGTGTGTGTGTGTGTGTGTGTGTGTGTGTGTGTGTGTGTGTGTGTGTGTGTGTGTGTGTGTGTGTGTGTGTGTGTGGAGGGGGTTGGGAGGGGGCAGTCTCCATATGAAAGTGACTTTACAAAGCAAGATTAAAATCTAAAGGCACAGCCCCTGATCAGCTCTGTGCACAACTTCTCCTGAGAAACCTCAATATGCCCCTCAAAAACTAATTCATTATGGAAATAAGACAACAACACAGGCTTTACCTCAGAGACAATGGTGGTCTGCACCAGACATATGAGTACACTACAGGAATATAAAGATACATTAATAATGAATATTGTGACTGCAAGCTGATTTTTACAACATGTAAACTACATTTTCATTTACAGTCATAGTATCCATTTCATATAGAGATTATACAATTGCAATTTAATCTTATCCTCATCTCAGGTTTATTGATACATTGTGTGCATGTTGTGCTGGCAAGAAGAGACCAAATTTTATCTAATTTTAAATGTGGTAAATACAATCAAATGACGTCAGCCAGTATGTTGGAATACTGTTCAGTTGTTTTTCTAATTACCTCACCACAATCCCATAATCCTCTACCTACTGATTCATGAACACTGCAGTTTTGGCAAAGAGTATAATGAAACTCCAAAGCCTAACTATGAATAGGAAATGCACAGTGTAGAAACATAGTATACATTTGTTGTCATTGCTTTCTATAAAATCATACTGTTCCCCCAAAAGGATTATTCTCTGTTCGTGCTTGAAGGGGAAACCTGGGAAATCCAGGAAGCTGGTGGATGTGGTATTGTCATGGGCCATTAGGTGGCAGTGTCTCCCTCAGGATGCAATGTAAAAATCAATACCCTATTGGAGTCACATTGACTCTATGTTTGCATACACAGCCCTCATTCACTATGGTCATTAAACATCCCATTGCAAAGTTCTGAGGTTTCCAGGCCTCTGAGCCACATCTCCAAACCCCATTCAAATGTGTCCATATTATCATACTCAAGTGCAGCAGGTGAGATCACAGTCATCTACTCCTTTGGAGAGAAGGCAGAGCACTACTGTAGCCTGGGCCCTGAAGATTGGTTACCCTTTCCTCTGGAGAGAGAGTTCCTTTGACGCTCACTACAGATGCGCTTTATACCAGAAGTGTTCATGTAAGCCATTTAGCTTTCATTATTTTCTTGTGAGGTGTGTCACACTGCACTTGGATGATGTTATACCTGTGGTGTTGTTCTTGATTATATGGTGTGATGTTAATTTTTTTGCTGTATTAATAAAAATAATATCTGAGAACTTCTAGTCCCCCTGTTCAGACCAAAGACACATCTGTGTTTAACAGGAAAGAAATTTGCATATCTGCCCTGCCTCACTGCTCCACACTTACAGTATTAATAGATGAAAAATCCTGTTTCTTAGGAGTTAAAAGCTTCATACAGTTGAGTGTTTTGTGAGTCTCTGACACACACAGAATAGAGAATGGCTGCACTGGGACTCCTCCTCTGGACACTGGCTCTCTCTGTTCATGGTAAGAGTCTGGTTTTGCCTTGTCAATAAGACCATGTACAGAGTTTTATCACATTCATAATATTGGACAGTTGTGCGTTTTGTGATAAAGTAAAAATTGTGTTTTGTTCTCAGTCTTTTAGTTAGTTTCGTATATTATGTGTTTTATTCCCAGGTTCCATGGCTGACATAATCCTGACTCAGAGTCCTACAGTGGAGTCTGTCTCTGTCGGAGGGAGTGTTACTCTCAACTGCAGGGCCAGTTCTAGTGTTAGCTCATATGTAGCCTGGTATCTGCAGAAACCTGGAGAATCTCCTAAACTCCTGGTATACGAGGCTAGCAGCAGAGCGTCAGGGACTCCAGCTCGGTTCACTGGTAGTGGATCTGGAACCAGTTTCATGCTGAAAATCAGTGGGGTCCAAGCTGAAGATGCAGGAGATTACTACTGTCAGCAGTACGCACAGTGGCCACTCACACAGTGATACAGACCTGTACAAAAACCTCCCTCAGCTGAAGAGGAACTACTCTGACATATCAGCATAACAGTAAAGTAAAAAAAAGAAAAAATGAGATCAGTGATAGAGTTACCTATTATTCACACACATTGAGCAATTGCAAACTAAAATTTACAGTCATTTTATAAATTTTTGTGCTACGTTATTATATCTTATCCAAAGAAAGTTTTTTTTTTAATTTTCAATCAAACTAAAATCAATTCAGAGATATTAAAACACCATAAATCAGGGATATATATGACATTTTCTAAAAGGTTTACTTTAAATAATAACATTGAAAAAACAAAACATTTTAACTTATTCATGTGTGATATTTATTTTATGTATCACTATTTCACTGTCTCGGCAAAATGAAAAATGCTGTGTGTAGAAAAAGAAAAGATCCCTTTGGAAATATGGTCCTTATACCTTTGTGATTTGTTGTAACAAATCCAGACTAAAGTCCTTGTTTCGGTGAAGAAAGATATATTTATTACAATAGAGAAACTCGTGGGTCTCCTCTCCAAGTACAGAGACAAAAAGACCCCAACTATCTAGTCACGCAGACATTTAAACCCAACACCCCAGCTCTGAATTGTGAGCAAATGGTTGAGACCAGATAGTGGGTTGTTGACACCTTGAATCTTTCCTGCTCCCACAAGACCCCCATCAACACAGAGGACAGGATCTGTATTGAAGCTGGGAAATGATCTTCACACCCAGCTCCCCTGCTCCCTCAGCACCCCAAAATGACATTATGCTAATGATCTGCGCTAGTGTTTTGTAGGTCTTATGTAAACAGGAACTTATAGCATGAAAAAGACACATGTTGTTTCCCAACACTGTGGAGTGATCCTTCTTGTATAGGCTTTGTAAATATGACATGCAAAACATGCTATAGATGTTCCTCATTTTAAGGTAAGTTGAAGGACCATTTTTCTTTTCCAGATATAACTACCATTAGATGCAAGGAGTAGAATGTATTTTAAACTTGTACTAGTGACTAGCAGTAAATGTTTTTAATTGGTCACATTTCTCCTTGTTGTCTTATTAATAATTCATACAGTTGCAGCATATTCCTGATTTTATCTTCCAGTAAGCTCCATTATGTAAGAATATTATCAAAATGTATAAATATTTACAAGCCTTGGGACTTCACACAAATCTATATTATTAAATCTATCTTATTACCTACAAACACCTGTCACTTCAGTGCATGATTTTGGAAAGTTATATATTCCTGAAATCTGTATGATAAGTTCACTTGCTATTACTGCCTGTCTGTACCAACCAAATGCATTTGAATAAAATAAATTCTGTGTATTTGTCATTGTCATTTTCTCTCCTGTGAATTTCTCACATCAGGGTTGTTTCAGTGTTTAAAAAATTAATCTTGCAGGTGTTTATGGTTACAGTTGTAACTGACAACTGTCCATCATGGCTAGTGTTCCGTTTAGCACGGCTACTAATGATTAGCAGGCCTGAGATTGACACACTTTGGGCTCCTCCTCCCTAATTATCCTTTGCAGAATGTTCTTTGCCACTTTGGTTCTCTAGCCTGGTTTTATAATCTGGCTAAATACTGAAAATAAGGTGTGGCACAATTGAATAACTCAGAGCCAAGATTTCCTAAAGGTTCAAGGTGCCTCCAGCTATTTTTATCTTCTTGTTTCCTTGAAAAATACTACATTAAACAATAGCAGAGAAAGGTGATGCAGTAATATATAGAGCTAGCTGGAAAAGGAACACCCCATCTGTTGTTGAGTAACTTTATGAATAAAATCACATCTGTAAAATGTGCAAGACCATCTGTCACTGTACTTCAAACATCATTTAGGAGTGAGTACGAAAATTGATACTGATACTCAGAATACTCACACAAATTTCAATTTTTGGACTCACTGTCCAGCATCACAGTCAAACTACAGAATGTGATTGTTTGGTTCGTTATATGTCAAAAAGAGTCATGTGACCTCCAACAGATTTAGGTTGATCTGTTGGTTTGCTGATCTTGAGAAGTTTGAACATCAGTAAACTTAGATAATTCCATGGCAAAAAATACACAATCCATATTGGGACTCATCTTCACAATACACTGCCCATTCCCTCTGCCACTAATGATGCCACACCATTGAGATGGAACTGGGTCTAGTTTTGACTACAATGGCTCCACACAGACCTGTTTACACAACTCACCAAGTCTGAGCTCCACACAGGCACATACAATCTTTTGGGATGTCTTTAATGATTCCTTATTTAACCAGGTAGGTAATCTGAGTACTCCCTCTCCAGTGAAGACTTGGGCAGCCAGTGTGGGTTGGGACTGCAAGGGCAGTAGCCAATCAGAGAGAGGGGTTGTGTCAGGTGACAGATGTAGAGAGCCAGTTTTTGTAGGAATTTGATCAGGATATTGGAGATAAGAGCCATGCTTGTTTAAAAGCACCATGTGATCTTTAAAGACCACT
Source organism: Albula goreensis (assembly GCA_022829145.1). Taxonomy (NCBI): domain Eukaryota; kingdom Metazoa; phylum Chordata; class Actinopteri; order Albuliformes; family Albulidae; genus Albula; species Albula goreensis. The sequence continues at coordinate 3,733,148 of CM040757.1, read as the reverse complement.
GTGAGTCAGGACCTTTGTTTAACATCTCATCCTAAAGATGGTACCTTCTTCAGCACATTTCCCCTATTGCTGTGCTGGGACATTGGAGCTCTCTTGGAGTGACTCCTACTGGTACACCAACACCTCTAATAATATCAGGCTAATTTTCCCAGGAGGACTCCTATCCAAATACTAACCAATCCCACACCTGGGCTGTTTGACAATGAAGGTGTTCATTGCTATATGTCTGCTGGCTAATAGAAATATAACACCAAAGGTTCACTGCTGACCCCATTCTCAGAAGAATGATTGGTATTTATTTATTTTAAAATAAATGAATGTTCCCTTTGCCTCAGCATTTATGGATGAAGGCCCTGGCTGATGTAAAGAGAGTAGATGGCAGTTTGAGCTCCAGCCTGTTGTTGGTCACACTTCAGTCTCTCATGTAACAGTGTGTGACTTGATTTCTTTTCAGGAAGAAGATTTGCATATCTGCTCTGCCTCACTGCTCACACTTACAGTATTAATAGATGGACAGTCCTGTTTCTTAGGAGTTAAACACTTCACACAGTTGTGTGTTTTGTGAGTCTCTGACACATACAGTAGAGAGAATGGCTGCACTGGGACTCCTCCTCTGGACACTGGCTCTCTCTGTTCATGGTAAGAATTTCAGTTTTTTCATCATTGAGATCACATTCCATTCACAGAATATTTGTTTCATATATTGACTGATATGTTTCTCAGTAATTAAGTGATTATAGCATTTTGTTTTGTTTTTAGTTTAGTTGGTGTTGTATGCACTTTTACAGTAATTTAACTTATATTTTGTGTATTTGTTCCCAGGGTCCAGGGCTGATATCATCCTGACTCAGAGTCCTACAGTGGAGTCTGTCTCTGTAGGAGGGAGTGTCACTCTCAACTGCAGGGCCAGTTCTGATGCAAACAAATGGCTAGCCTGGTATCTGCAGAAACCTGGAGAATCTCCTAAACTCCTGTTCTCCAGTGTGGGTAGCAGAGCATCAGGGACTCCAGCTCGATTCACTGATGGTGGATCTGGAACCAACTTCATGCTGAAAATCAGTGGGGTCCAGGCTGAAGATGCAGGAGATTACTACTGTCAGCAATGGAATGAGTCACCACTCACACAGTGATACAGACCCGTACAAAAACCTCCCTCAGCTGAAAAGGAACTACTCTGGCCTTTTCACCATCCTGAGGTATGAAACACACGTAAGTTTGATAACAGTCACACTATCATGATGTACAAAATACTAAAAAAAAAAAATTTTTTTTTTTTTCAATTTGGGGAGGTTGTTTGTGCATCCCATATATTATACCTATTTTGAGATTGCAAAAGAATCTTTGTGAAATAATTGCTTTTCATTTTTTAATAAGATACCTTTTTCTGGTTTAAGTTTCATGTTTATACAGAGTCAAAGTAACAAGAAACAGGTTAATTTAAATATTTATTAAATTACTTTAATTTAAAAAGATATTAATATTATATTATCAAGAACATTTCTTCCATTGCTGTAAATTGCCAGTGTTATATACTGTATTTATACCTGTATTTAATTTTTCAAATTACAAATTAAAAAAAAAAAAACAATATACTCCCATATAAGATTGTTTATATTTTCATGTATGTAAATTTGATTTATCTGTAAAATGGAAGTAACAGCTGATTGGTGGGATTTAGTGTAAATGGCATGATGTGTTAAATATGAAAATGGAAAGCAGGGTCAGGAAAATGGACAGTTTTAATCATATCTATCATTTAATCAAGTCTGTCATTTAATGTCTAGTGCTGTCAGAACCCTGAGAAATTCATAAAATCATGGCTTTCTGAATGTGGGATTTTCACTCTAAGATTTTGCCCTGATTCCCCATGCTGAAGATACAGGACATTACTTACAGCTCTTCAACAGTGCAGGTTCATAAGTTTAGGAACTCAGACAGCAGAACCAGTCTGTAGGTCAGCAGTATGTTCACAGTGTGGAATCCTCATTCACCCCATACTGTTGTAATGACATGCAGTATTTACACTGTGTTTTGGTTGATCATTAAACATGAACTTAAAGTGGTCACTCTTGCTGTGTAATCTCTGTATGTGTGTTTTTGTGTGTGTGTGTGTGTGTGTGTGTGTGTGTGTGTGTGTGTGTGTGTGTGTGTGTGTGTGTGTGTGTGTGTGTGTGTGTGTGTGTGTGTGTGTGTGTGTGTGTGTGTGTGTGTGTGTGTGTGTGTGTGTGTGTGTGTGTGTGTGTGTGTGTGTGTGTGTGTGTGTGTGTGTGGGCTGGGTGTGTGTGGGGCAGTCTCCATATGAAAGTGACTTTATAAAGCAAGATTAAAATCTAAAGGCACAGCCCCTGATCAGCTCTGTGCACAACTTCTCCTGAGAAACCTCAATATGCCCCTCAAAAACTAATTCATTATGGAAATAAGACAACAACACAGGCTTTACCTCAGAGACAATGGTGGTCTGCACCAGACATATGAGTATACTACAGGAATATTAAGATACATTAATATTGTGACTGTTGTGAATGTTGTGACTGCAAGCTGGTTTTTAAAATATGTAAACTACATTTTCATTTACAGTCATAGTATCCATTTCATATAGAGATTATACAATTGCAATTTAATCTTATCCTCTTCTAAGGTTTATTTATACATTGTGTGCATGTTGTGCTGGCAAGAAGAGACCAAATTTTATCTCATTTTAAATGTGGTAAATATAATAAAATGAAATCAGCCAGTATGTCTGAATACTGTTCAGTTTTTTTTTCTAATTACCCCACCACAATCCCATAATCCTCTTCCTACTGATTCATTAACACTGCAGTTTTGGCAAAGAGTATAATGAAACTCCAAAGCCTAACTATGAAAAGGAAATGCACAGTGTAGAAACATAGTATACATTTGTTGTCATTACTTTCTATAAAATCATACTGTCCCCCAAAAAGGATTATTCTCTGTTCGTGCTTGAAGGGGAAACCTGGGAAATCCAGAAAGCTGGTGGATGTGGTATTGTCATGGGCCAGTAGGGGGCAGTGTCTCCTCTGGACGAAATGTAAAAACCAATGCACTACTGCAGTCACATTGACTCTATGTTTGCATACGCAGCCCTCATTCACTATGGTCATTAAACATCCCATTGCAAAGTTCTGAGGTTTCCAGGCCTCTGAGCCACATCTCCAAACCCCATTCAAATGTGTCCATATTATCATACTCAAGTGCAGCAGGTGAGATCACAGTCATCTACTCCTTTGGAGAGAAGGCAGAGCACTACTGTGGCCTGAGCCCTGAAGATTGGTTACCCTTTCCTCTGGAGAGAGAGTTCCTTTGAAGCTCACTGCAGATGCACTTTATACCAGAAGTATTCATGTAAGCCATTTAGCTTTTATTATTTCCTTGTGAGGTGTGTCACACAGCACTTGGATGATGTTATACCTGTGGTGTTGTTCTTGATTATATGGTGTGATGTTCATTTTTTTGTTGTATTAGTACAAATAATATCTGAGAACTTCTGGTCCCCCTGTTCAGACCAAAGACACATCTGTGTTTAACAGGAAAGAGATTTGCATATCTGCCCTGACTCACTGCTCCACACTCACAGTATTAATAGATGGACAGTCCTGTTTCTTAGGAGTTAAAAGCTTCACACAGTTGAGTATTTTGTGAGTCTCTGACACACAAAGAATAGAGAATGGCTGCACTGGGACTCCTCCTCTGGACACTGGCTCTCTCTGTTCATGGTAAGAGTCTGTTTTTGCCTTGTCAGTAAGACCATGTACAGAGTTTTATCACATTCATAATATTGGACAGTTGTGCGTTTAGTGATAAACTAATAATTGTGTTTTGTTCTCAGTCTTTTAGTTAGTTTCATACATTATGTGTTTTATTCCCAGGTTCCAGGGCTGACATCATCCTGACTCAGAGTCCGACAGTGGAGTCTGTCTCTGTAGGAGGGAGTGTCACTCTCAACTGCAGGGCCAGTTCTAGTGTTAGCATATATCTAGCCTGGTATCTGCAGAAACCTGGAGAATCTCCTAAACTCCTGGTATACAAAGCTAGTATCAGAGCATCAGGGACTCCAGCTCGGTTCACTGGTAGTGGATCTGGAACCAACTTCATGCTGAAAATCAGTGGGGTCCAGGCTGAAGATGCAGGAGATTACTACTGTCAGCAGGGGATAGCTATCCATTCACACAGTGATACAGACCCGTACAAAAACCTCCCTCAGCTGAAGAGGAACTACTCTGGCATGTCAGCAAAACATTGCACTGAACAATGAAATATGTGTGTAAGATTGCTGATAAAGTTACATATTATACACACATATCTTACCATTGCAAAATAAAATAACACACTCATTTAATATATTATATTGCCATTCCATTACATATTAAAATAAGAAATGAAAAACCTTTTAGATTTTTCAGAAATCTGAAATTTTCATATTTCATGAGAAATCTTTGTTTTCAATCAAAACAAAATCATTTAAAAGATATGGAAACATTGGAAATAAGGAATAAGTAACAACCTTTTCTGAAGTATTTTTTATATATATTCACATTGAAGCAATAACAAAAACCTTTTTCAACAGAATCATATATAATATACATTTTACGCAGCACTGTTTGTCTTTCAGAGCTAAAATGAATCACATTAAGGACTGATTCTCACTTTACATGCTTGATATGAAATAGAAAACCTGTCACGGATTTTAATCATTTCAAGGTAGGTTCCATGAATCTCTTGTCTTTCTTAACAAGTGCTGAGTACTGTTTGATGCAAGTATTTAGTATTATAAACTTTGTACCGGAGACTGGCTCATGAAGTTGCAGTGATTTGAACATGTTACACAGACTGCATATCATTGTAAATATTACATATGCTCTATAGACTCAATATTATTGAAACATACATTACAAACATTTATAAACCTTAGGACTACACACATATAGATGTGAGTGACTTAAGTGTGATTAATGAAATATAGGAAAGCATTTTATTTATGAAATATGTGTTTATGTAAGTCCTCTCACTAAACCTCCTTGTTGTAGCAACCAATTTAAACTGAATAGAATAAACGCACTGAATTTCTCAATGGTCTGATTGTTTCTTTTTTCCTGTGAGATTCATACATCAAGATTGTAGTTATGTTTAAAAACAATCATACAAATGTTCACACAACAATTATAATGTACAGCTGTCCATATGAACAAGTGTTCCTTTAATCTTTAACTCTTCCTCCCTGCTGCTACTTTCCTCAACACGCTTTTTCCCTTTGGTTCTCTGTTCTGGTTTTATACTCTAGGTAATAACCCAGTGACTTTATGACAAGAACTGCTACATCACATCTGTAAAATTTGCTTTAAAATCTGACGATATGTTGGAAAGAGCAAAAATTAGAATGACCAGAATACTCGTACTTTCAGACAGTCTTCAGTCAGATACATGAGGTGCTGTGTGATTTTGTGTTCTGTCCTGTGGTGGTGTGGTGCAGCTCTGGCATGAAGGTGTAGTTACTGTCCTGCTCCACTAGGGGACTGCCTTCGGACAGCACTCTACTGTCTCAAGCCACTCGAATTATGCAGCCGTTAGAGGATGCTCCATCATGGGACTACCACATGTGAGCTCTGCTCTCCTCAAACAGTTGAATCGTTTGGTCTCTATGCTTTCGTGTCACTACAAACTCGAAATGATTACCTCTGAATATCAGTGTTTAACATAAGTCAAGCGGGTGACATACTTCATCGCTTGCACATTGATGCTGTAAATAGAGTAGCAGTGGCTAATAAATGGCTAATACTTGTTTGAATGTATTACTATAGCATGTGAAGATATGCTGTTACATTCTTAGCTAGCCATTCCTAGTTTTCATGGGTACTTCCATGGTTGTTTACGAGTCAGAGTGTATAGTTTGCAGCATGCTTTGTACTTAGCTGCCGAATGAAGTTCCTAATCTAAATCTGAGGAACACTTGCTATGTCTACATTTGTGAATGTGTAAGATATGCTTTGTAACTGTGTCCACTTCTACTCACATTGATCTTGGGGAGAGACAGAGGTAGGGTGAGAAATGCAGCTACAGAGATAGAATAGAGTGATACTATAGGTTATTAATCTTATGCAAGGTCCCTTTGTGAAGACCAGTTTTTTTGACAAGATGAGGACATTGAGGTAACTAACAATATAACAGAGAACATGCAAATGGTTTCTGTATGTATAAATATATGGGAACCATACTTGAGCAGCTTTAGTACAATTCCATTAGCCCAAGACAGTAGAGTGCTGTCCCATGGAAGTCCCCTAGTGGGAAAGGACAGTAACTGCACCTTTATCCCATTGGAGTGCCACACCAACACAGGAAAGTGGCTCAAAATATTACAGCGCCCTCTCTAAAAATGGGGACATGCATGATTTGGTAATACGCAAAAAAAGTAAAATCACTGTTTGCTTCTCCAACTTTTGTGATTCCTTGGTCATCTTGTCAAAAACTAAACTGTTGATAGTTTATTAAACATGCATACAGTGATATTCCCATCATAACCAATTTAAATTAAAAATGCATTGAACAGTTTCCCTAAAAGAGTATACTCAAAATATCAAAATGGGGAAAGATGTTGGGATGAAAGATTCAGGATTCAGTAAAACAGTAATTTAATCTTGCTCCTCTGTTCAGACAATGTAGATGACAGTTTGAGTTTCAGCCCTCTGTCATCCCACTGTGTTTGTTCTCATGTAACAGAGTGTGATTTTAGGAAGAAGATTTGCATATCTGCTCTGCCTCACTGCACCACACACAGTATTTATAGATGGACAGTCCTGTGTCTTAGGAGTTAAAAGCTTCACACAGTTGAGTATTTTGTGAGTCTCTGAAACATTCAGTAGAGAGAATGGCTGCACTGGGACTCCTCCTCTGGACACTGGCTCTCTCTGTTCATGGTAAGAGTCTGTTTTTGCCTTGTTAAAGGGATCCATTTACACAGTTTTTATTACATTTTTGATATTGAACAGTCATACTTTTTTGAGATTAACTCAATAATAATTGTGTTTTATTTTCAGGCCTTTAGTTTAAAGTACATTTAGAATATTTTGACTCATTCTGTATGTTTTATTCCCAGGGTCCAGGGCTGACATCATCCTGACTCAGAGTCCTACAGTGGAGTCTGTCTCTGTAGGAGGGAGTGTCACTCTCAACTGCAGGGCCAGTTCTAGCATTAATAATTAACATCTGCAGTAATGCTAAACTCCTGGTATACTATACCAGTAGCAGGCTCAGGGAAGATGTTCACTGGTAGTGGATCTGGAACCAACTTCATGCCAGTGGGGTCCAGGCTGAAGATGCAGGGCTACTGTCAGTTACCATTCACACAGTGATACAGACCCAAACAAAAACCTCCCTCAGCTGAAGAGGAACTACTCTGCCTGACAGCACTGCACTACACTGAAACATATGGGTGAGACATATTGTTCACGCAATTATATACAAAAATTATCCATTACAAATACCAGTGTACAGTAATTTTATTTTGTATTTGCATTCAAAATAAAATGCACAGAGAGCTATTAAAAACATTTTAAGTAAAAACATACATTTATCTAAGAACAATTTTTAGTTATTTCTATTCCATTGTTTGAAAAAAAAAAACAATATTTTTACATATACATGTACAATTGACCAATATGATTTATGTAGAACTACTTGGAGTGATCCTTATCATACAAACTTTATAAATATCAAATGGAAAACATGTTAAGCATTTTCATCATGGTCAGGTAAGTTCTATGAAACTCTTGATTTTCCGGCTAAGCGGTGGCTTCCATGAGATACATTAATATTTTCAACTTTGTAATTTTTTAAAAGTGGCTGGCTGTTCTTATTTTTTGCACATTAATACCTAATAAAGTTGCAGTGAATTTAACAATGTATCAGATTCTGTAATGTAGCTATATTATTTAAACATCCAAATGTTTACAAGCCACAGTACAACACAAATAAATCTGTTCATCACGTCAGTGTAATTCAGACATAATGTGGAAGTTTTTTATTTTTGAAATATGAATTTTGGAATGAATAGAGGATCTGTTGACAAGCACAAACGTACAGTACAAACATTTATGAAACCTCAGGACTGCACATGTATTAGCTGTTAGCGACTTTGGCATGATTAATAAAATATATGTTTATATGTTTGTTTTTTTTTCAATTATGCAATATGCATTTCCTTACATATGTATTTATGTAAGTCCTCTTACTATACCGTCTTGCTGTATCAACTGAATCAATTTGTATAAAATAAACTCACTAAATTTCTCAATGGTCCGATTGCTTCTTTTTGCTGTGAGTTTGGTTTTTCCAGGATTGTTGTAATGTTCAAAAAGATAAGCACATGTTATCTCACACAACAATTATAATTTGCAGCTGTTCATCAGGACACATCTTCCTTCAGCCTTAACTCTTCTTCCCTGCTGATCCTTCCTAAATGCTTTTGCCATTTGGATCTCTGCTCTGATTTTATACTCTCACTAATTATGGGAATGTGGAGAGACACATTTATTTCCATGAGTCAGAGATATGTTGTCCTGGAGGCTAAAGGACCCTTCCAGCCAATTTTAATACTTAGTTTACTTAGAAAAAAAAATATGAGAGAGTGGTGACATAAAAGCTCCCCGAACAAGCTGGAAAACGAATTCCAGATATTTTGCTCAGTAGCACAACTCCCCATTTCTAAGCCCCAGACAGGTACAGAGGTGCTCTTGAGAAGAGTCATGAATGTTACAGGATCTTCACTCTCCAAGTCCTCAGAAATAAAAACAATGTCTTTGTGATGTTTAGTCAGAAAGACTTCTGGCTCCAGGTGTATCAGCAGTAGATACACCTCAACTTCAGTTCTATCAGCACTAGATACACCTCTACTTCAGCTCTATCAGCAGTAGATACACCTCTACTTCAGCTCTATCAGCAGTAGATACACCTCTACTTCAGCTCTATCAGCAGTAGATACACCTCTACTTCAGCTCTATCAGCAGTAGATACACCTCTACTTCAGCTCTATCAGCAGTAGATACACCTCTACTTCAGCTCTATCAGCAGTAGATACACCTCTACTTCAGCTCTATCAGCAGTAGATACACCTCTACTTCAGCACTATCAGCAGTAGATACACCCCTGGCTCCAGGTCTATCAGCAGTAGACACACCTCTACTTCAGCACTATCAGCAGTAGATACACCCCTGGCTCCAGGTCTATCAGCAGTAGACACACCTCTACTTCAGCTCTATCAGCAGTAGATACTCGGCAGCAGTAGATGCCCAGATCATCGGCTATGTTGAGTACTGTAGTGTACTGCATGTTAAAAACAGTAATTTAATATGTAATATCAGTGGAGAATCTGTTTTGTGTAAAAAGATAAGGTGACAGTTTGAGATCCAGCCCCCTCTTGTCCCACTGTTGGTCACACTTCAGTCTCTCATGTAACAGTGTGTGACTTGATTTGTTTTCAGGAAGAAGATTTGCATATCTGCTCTGCCTCACTGCTCCACACTTACAGTATTAATAGATGGACAGTCCTGTTTCTTGGGAGTGAAACGCTTCACACAGTTGAGTGTTTGTTGAGTCTCTGACACATACAGTAGAGAGAATGGCTGCACTGGGACTCCTCCTCTGGACACTGGCTCTCTCTGTTCATGGTAAGAATTTCTGTTTGCTTCATCATTGAGATCAAATTCCATTCACAGAATATTTGTCAACATCATATATTGGACTGATATGTTTCTCAGTCATTAAGTGATTAAGTGTTTAGTTTTCATAGTTTTCGTTTGTGTTGTATGCAGTTTTACTGCAATTTAAATTGTATTATATGTTTTATTCCCAGGATCCAGGGCTTATGTCATCCTGACTCAGAGTCCTACAGTGGAGTCTGTCTCTGTAGGAGGGAGTGTCACTCTCAACTGCAGGGCCAGGTCTAGCGTTGACTCATTGATAGCCTGGTATCAGCAGAAGCCTGGAGAATCTCCTAAACTCCTGGTATACAGTGGTAGTAGTAGAGCATCAGGGACTCCAGCACGGTTCACTGGTAGTGGATCTGGAACCAACTTCATGCTGAAAATCAGTGGGGTCCAGGCTGAAGATGCAGGAGATTACTACTGTCAACAGTACAAATATACACCACTCACACAGTGATACAGACCCGTACAAAAACCTCCTTCAGCTGAAGAGGAACTACTCTGGCATATCAGCACTAAAGTACATTGAAAGATGAAAGATATGTGTGAGATCGCCGATACAGTTATATTATACACACATCAAACCATTGCAAAATGAAACTGTTCAGTCACTTTGTAGATTTTTTTGCCACGTTATTACCTATTGGCAGAAAAAATAAATAAATCTGTTTTTCATTTTCAGTTAAAACAAAATCACCTCAAATCACAACCGTTTCTGAAATGTTTACATAATTACATTGAAATGTGAAATGGATAAGTAATAGATATTTTTTTGCAGCACTATCTTGCTTTCACACATATCATGTACCACACTGAGGTGTGACACTTACAAGTTTTGTTTATATGAAATAGAAAACTTGCCATGGATTTTCATCATTTTAAGGTAAGTTCCATAAATCTCTTTCTGAGCAAGTGCGGAGCAAGTATTTAGTAATACAGTACTGTCCTATAAACTTGCTGTTGATTTGAATTGGTTCTACTCAGTGATTTGTGCATTTTACATAGGTTCCTTTATATCGTATTAGTATTAAAACATTCAGTACAAGCATTTATAAGTGTTAGGAATACACATGTATAACTTCAGTGTGATTAATAAAAGAAAGGTTTTTTTATTTATGAAATATCTATTTCCTTACATATGTATTTATTTAAGTCCTCTTACTATACCTTCTGTTGTAGCAACCAAATAATTTTGTATAAAATAAACTTTTTTTAAAAGAGTTTCTTTTTTCCTGGATGGCTGTAATATTCAAAAGATAACCAAATGTTATCTCACACAACAATTATAATTTGCAGCTGTTCATTAGGACAAGTGTTCCTTCAGCCTTTAACTCTTCCTCTCTATTGATAATGTCCTAGTGACGCATTTATTTACATGACTCAGAGCTATGTTGTCCTGAAGTGTAAATGACAATTTTATTTCCTGGTGTACTTGGAAAAAACATGACAAAAATGGGAACAAAAGAGTGGTGACATAGAAGTTCCCTGAACAAGCTGGAGCTAATTCCAGCATTTCTTTCTCAGTAACTTTATGAAAGGAACTGTTCCACTAGGGGGCAGCCTCCAGACAGTACCCTGCTGTCTTGAATCACTAAAATCACTGTGCAGCAGTTAGTGGCTGCACCACTATGGTACTACCGGGGAGTGCTCTACTCTCTTAAGACAGAAGAATCGTTTCTCTGTATGCTTTTGTGCAAATAAAAACGTGAAATGATTACGTCTGAATGTCAGTGTTTAACATAAGTCAAGCGGGTGACATACTTCGTCACTCGCACAATGACCCTGTAAATAGTGTAGTGGTGGCCATTTTGTGTCTATTACTTTGTGTCTGTATTAATTAGTCCAGCATGTGACGATATCACATTCCTAATTAGCTAGCCATTGCTGGTTTTCATGGGTACTTCCGTGGTTGTTTACAAATAAACAGTGTAAAGTTTGCAGCACGCTTTGTACTGAGCTTCTGAATGAAGTTCCTAATTTTTAAATCTGAGGAATACTTGTTATGTGTAGAAAAATAAACTTTGCCATGTTTTTTTTTTGTGATCAACATTTATTTTTTAATTTTAGAAAGGACAAGACAAAACAAGCACAAAAACAACAACAACAACAGTGCAGCACACACCATGTTGAAGACGGGGATGAAAACAACGGTATAAGAAACAGTAGCAGTAATGAATGAAAATGACTGACATTCCCAAGCAAAATACAAACTGCAGTAGACTGGAAATAAAAACACAGATCTATAGTTATACAACCACTCATTTCTATTCCAAGTTAAATAAGCATGGTGAAAGATCTCCTAACCCCATCTGGCTTCTCAGAGGCATCTAACCTTTCTTTCGTGTTATGTTAGATTTACATTGTTTTCCATCTCTGTCATTAGCTAGGTGACCCGGACATCTCAGTTGTTAACATGCCAGTTGCCAGGTCACCCCAGGGTGACACGGACCCTCTCTGTGGGAACCAGTGCCTTAGATTGACATTCAGACTTTGAAACCTTACATTCCAGTCCGTTACTTAATTAGCACCACTGCGATAAAATAAATATGCCACTTTTTAAAATCTACATCTGATTGCTACCCCTGTCAAAAACCATAAGTGTGCTGTACACAACTGTGAAAATCATTGACATAGAATGATACTATGGGTTATTACACTTATGCAAAGTCCCTTTGTGAAGACCAGTTTTTTTTTTTTTGCCAAGATGAGGCCATTGAGGTAACTAACAATATAACAGAAGACATGCGAATGGTTTCTACATGTATAAATATACGGGTACCATACTTGAGTAGCTTTGGTACAATTCCAGTAGCCAAAGAAAGTAGAGTGCTGTCCCATGGATGTCCCTAGTGGAGCAGAACAGTAACTGCACCTTTATCCCATTGGAGAGCCACATCAACACAGGAAAGTGGCTCAAAATATTACAGCGCCCTCTCTAAAAATGGGGACATGATCATCACTGTTTGATGTGGTAATACTAATGAAAACTCTGACTGGTATAGAAACAGAACACAGTATAAGACCTCTCTTGCTCCTCTGTTCAGGCCAAGGACACATCTGTGTTTGACTTGACTTGATTTCAGGAAGAAGATTTGCATATCTGCCCTGCCTCACTGCACCATACAAAGTAT
>CM040757.1:3690619-3719804 GCA_022829145.1 Albula goreensis | reverse complement strand
GATTTTAAAAGCCAAGTGTGACCGTACCATTCCAAGTCAACCAGCAGTTCGACTGCTAGCCTAGCTGTCTTTAAAGCGCGAGCAAAAGCAGAAGCTGCTCAAGCTAGGGAAGCACACGCCAAACGCGAAATAGAACTAAAAGTCGAACAAGCTCGTCCTCAAGCAACTCTAGATGCTCTGCAGGATGAGAAAGAAAAAGACGCTGCTATAGCAGAAGCTCAGATATTAGAAGCAGCTCTGTTGGAGCCAGACCGTAGCAAAGCCAGCAGAGTCTCAGTTCCTGTCCCTGCTGAGAACACCTTCCAGCACACTGCTGATTATGTGAGAGTTCAGTCAACCATTCACAGTAATCTCCAGTTTTTAAATGAAAGTAGGGGAGATGAGAAGTCACCATCCCCTGCCCCTCATGTCATCAACTCAGTGCAGGCTGAGTCACCAGGCTTCCAGACTTTACCCACCAAGCTGCAGGACATCAATAACGGAACAGAAGCGCTACCACATTATGCTGAGTCACAACCTCCGCACAATCTCCACCCTGCACCATTCAGACCCTCCATCACATATGACCTTGCAAAGTACCTTGCTCGCAGCCAGTTAGTGACTTCAGGGCTCACCTCGTTCGATGACAAACCAATGAACTACTGGGCTTGGAAATCATCATTCAAAGGAGCCATTGCAGGTTTGGACCTCTCCACTGCAGAAGAGATGGATCTGCTGATTAAACATTTAGGCAAAGAGTCTTCTGAACATGCGCAGAGGATAAGAGCAATAAATATCAGAAGCCCATCAGCAGCACTGATGATGACCTGGCAGAGACTTGAGGAAACCTATGGTTCACCAGAAGCAATAGAAGAAGCTCTCTTTGCGAAATTAGAAAACTTTCCCAGGGTGAGTAGCAAAGACCCACAAAGGCTCCGCGACCTTGGAGATCTACTCGCTGAGCTAGAAGCTGCTAAGCTTGATGGCTACTTACCTGGTCTGTCATACTTAGACACCTCCAAGGGAGTAATTCCTATTGTGGAGAAACTTCCACACAACATCCAGGAAAGGTGGATGTCTTTTGGGTCCAGGTATAAGCAAGAACATCATGTAGCCTTCCCACCATTCTCAGTGTTTGCTAACTTTGTTCGCACAGAAGCCAAGACACGAACAGACCCTAGCTTCAAGATTTCCTCTCAAGCAGCATATGAGAAGAGAGAGAAGCCAGAGAGGTGAAGGCAAACACCGATCTCAGTTTACAAAACTCAAGTCAGCTCTTCAGAGAAAGGAAAATCGAGATGGGAGAAACAGCCAGTGAGTCCCAACAAAAACTGCCCTATTCATGAGAAGCCCCACCCCTTAGAAAAGTGTAGAGGTTTTCGTGGAAAGTCCTTACAGGACCGCATTCAATTCCTCAAAGAGCACTTTATATGCTTCCGGTGCTGCGCCTCCACCGACCATGTCGCCAAGAACTGCACAGTAGAAGTCCAGTGCAACGAATGCGAAAGCAACGAGCACCTCTCAGCCCTCCATCCGGGCCCACCTCCATGGAAGTCAGAAGCATCCCCTCCGTCCTCAGAGCATGGTGGGAGGGAGACTTGGGAGGTAGTCAAGAGGTCACTTCAAAGTGCACAGGGTGTGTGGGGAAGGAGTGAGTGCACGAGCATGCTCCAAGATTTGCCTGGTCAATGTGTATCCAGATGGGCGTAGAGAGCAGTCTAAGAAGATGTATGCCATACTAGATGAGCAAAGCAACCGCTCTCTAGCAAGAACAGAATTTTTCAGTGCCTTCAAGATTCGGGGAAATGCACTGCCCTACAGACTGAAGACATGTGCTGGTGTTAAGGAGACAGCTGGTAGAAGAGCCTGTGGTTATATTGTGGAGTCAGTAGATGGAAAGACGAACCTACCTCTCCCCACACTACTTGAGTGCAACCAAATTCCTAACAATCGCTCAGAGATTCCAACCCCTGATGTAGCTCATCATCACAGCCATTTGAGACGCATTGCAGGAGAGATTCCGCCTCTCGACGCAAATGCTGAAATATTGCTCCTCTTAGGCAGAGATATCCTGCAAGTACACAAAGTACGCAAACAGATTAATGGCCCAGACAAAGCCCCATTTGCCCAAAAGCTGGACCTGGGATGGGTTGTCGTTGGAGATGTGTGCCTTTGGGGTGCACACAGGCCATCTTCCGTAGCCACATACAAGACGTCCATCCTGGAAAATGGGCGCCCAAGCTACCTGAGTCTATGCGATAGCCAGGTTAAAGTAAACAAGAGGTTCGATGTTGAGCATCTAGACGCTCCAGAGCCCATTTTTGGAGACACTATGCCAACCACTCCTGATGGAGGACATTTAGGTCAGTCACTCTTTCTTCGCACTACAAAAGACCACAAGCTTGCACCATCATTCGATGACATCAGGTTCCTCCAAATAATGGACAAGGAGTTCTATCAAGACAACTCGAACAGCTGGGTTGCACTATTACCCTTCCAGAACCCTAGGCGGCGGCTGCCTAACAACAGGGACAGTGCATACAAGCGCCTTATGTCTTTGCGGTGCACTGTAAACAAGCGACCTCAAATGAAAGCGCATTTTCTAGAGTTCATGGATAACATGCTTAGCAGCAAGCATGCAGAAATTGCACCACCTCTTCAAGAAGGACAAGAAGTGTGGTATCTGCCATTGTTTGGAGTTTATCACCCCAAAAAGCCTGACAAAATTCGGGTAGTCTTTGATTCCAGTGCTCCTTATGAAGGAGTTTCTCTCAGTGATGTCCTGCTCACAGGCCCTGATCTGAACAACAGCCTCTTGGGGCTGCTCATAAGGTTTCGCAAAGAGCCTGTAGCCATCATGGCCGACATAAAGCATATGTTTCACTGCTTCCTTGTGAAGGAAGATCACAGGGATTTCCTCCGCTTTCTGTGGCATCGAGGCAATGATCTTGATGGTGAGGTAGTGGATTATCAAATGCGTGTCCACGGGTTTGGGAATAGCCCATCACCCTCTGTCGCCATCTACGGGTTGAGGAGAGCAGCTAAGAAGGAGGAAAGCAACTTTGGCAGTGACGCAAGACAACTTGTCGAACGAGAATTCTATGTAGACGACGTCTTGAAATCATTCCCCACTGCAGCAGAGGCCATCAGTGTCCTTGGGCGAGCACAGGAAATGCTCGCAGAATCTAATCTCAGGCTACATAAAATTGCCTCCAACTGCCCAGCAGTAATTGAAGCCTTTCCTCCAGAGGACCTTGCTAAGGACATCAAGGATCTGGACCTTTTCACTGACGACCTTCCCATCCAACGCAGCCTTGGCGTGTCCTGGAACATCGTGACAGATTCACTCACATTCCAGGCTATAGATGACAAGAAGCCCTTCACTCGCAGAGGAGTGCTGTCCACTGTAAATAGCCTCTATGACCCTCTCGGCTTCCTAGCTCCTGTCACTATTCAAGGCAGGTTCCTCTTAAGGGAGCTTACTAAGCAAGGTGAAGGCTGGGATTCACCTTTACCGGGAGACATGGAATCAGAGTGGACTAGATGGAAAAACTCGCTTCTTGACTTAAAGGAGCTCCAAATACCTCGCACCTACACCCTACCTTCTCCCTCTCGGATGCTCAGAGAACAGAGCTTTGCATCTTTGCAGACGTGTCTGTGAAAGCTGTTGCTGCTGTGGCTTACCTGAAGGTCACAGACCAATTTGGAAACACTGAGGTTGGATTTGTGTTTGGGAAGTCCAAGCTGGCACCAGATCCGGACATCACTATTGCTTGACTGGAATTGTGTGCAGCAGTGGTTGCAGTGGAGATTGCTGAATTGATTATTGAAGAGATGGATATGAAGTTTGACAGCATCCAGTACTATACGGACAGCAAAGTAGTGCGAGGGTATATCCATAACCAATCAAGGAGGTTCTACGTCTACGTGAACACAGGGTGCAGCGTATCCGACAATCCACGACCCCAGACCAGTGGCGACATGTTCCTACAGACCTTAACCCAGCAGACCACAGGTCTAGATCCATACCAGCCACACTCCTCAGCAGCTCTATATAGCTGACAGGCCCAGCCGTCCTCAAAAAGTTCCTCCCAGTCTAGTTCTGACCACCATGAGACATTTGAACTTGTTGCTCCAGTGTCCAACCCAGAGATACGCCCACAAGTGGCCTCAAACCTCACATATGTGCAGAGGAACATGGTGAGTTCACAGCGCTTTCAGCATTTTTCCAAGTTCAGCACTCTCATCAGGGCAGTCGCACTGCTGATCCACATAGCTCGTTCTTTCTCTCAGCTTACTCAAGAGAGCAGCTTTCGTGGATGGCATATCTGCAGCAAGGGTCCTTCAGAGCAAGAATTGGAGAAGGCTAAAAACCTTGTGTTGAAGAGCGTCCAGCAGGAGTGTTACTTGGCAGAGCTGGAGAACATCACTGCAGAAAGCAACCTATCCTCTAGGAGCACTCTGCACAAGCTTCGTCCTATTGTGGACAGCAACGGACTACTTCGTGTTGGTGGAAGACTAGCACAATCTCAGCTAGAATCTCATGAAATTAATCCCATCATCATCCCAGGTCATCATCACTTGGCAACCTTGATTGCACGACTGTGCCATGAGGCTGTGAAGCATCAGGGAAGGCATTTTACCGAGGGTGCTGTCAGAGCTGCTGGTTTTTGGCTAGTTGGAGCCAAATAGCGCATCGGCAGCATGCTTTTCCAGTGTGTCACCTGCAGGAAGCTCCGTGGGACTGCGGAGCACCAACAGATGGCAGACTTGCCAGCAGAGCGGCTACAAGTAGCACCACCTTTCACCTATGTAGGCATTGATGTCTTTGGGCCATGGGAAGTGGTCTCTCGTCAAACTAGAGGAGGTCAAGCTAACTCCAAAAGGTAGGCAGTGATATTCTCTTGCATGTGTACAAGAGCTGTACACATTGAAGTAATTGAGACGATGAGCGCCAGCAGCTTCATCAATGCTCTGAGAAGATTCTTCGCAATCAGGGGCCCAGCCAAACAAATACACTCGGATTGCGGCACTAACTTTGTCAGTGCTTCTCGAGAGCTGAAGATGGACAAAGACAACTCCAACACAGACAGTGTACAGAAATACTTGAGAGAGCAGCAGTGTGCCTGGGTATTCAACCCTCCCCGTGCATCTCATATGGGCGGGGCTTGGGAACGGATGATCGGAATTGCCCGCCGTATTCTGGATTGTATGATTCTCCAGGAGAAGTCCACTCGCCTCACGCATGAGGTCCTGACCACACTCATGGCAGAGGTGACTGCAGTGATGAATGCAAGACCTCTCATCCCAGTGTCCTCAGACCCAGAATCACCTTTCATTCTCACTCCAGCTATGCTCTTGACCCAAAAGACTGGTGCAGCGCCTCCTCCTCCTGGAGACTTTGGGAAAGGTGAGCTGCTCAAGGAAGAGTGGAAGCAGGTTCAGAGAATGGCAGATTCCTTCTGGAACAGATGGAGGAAAGAATATCTCAGCACCTTGCAGGGTAGACAGAAGTGGCAGGACAAGTGGCCTAACCTCAAAGAGGGGGACATTGTACTAATGAAAGTCAGTCAAGCTAAGCGAAATGAGTGGCCTATGGCTATTGTTGTTAAGTCCATTCCAAGTAAAGATGGTTTGGTCAGGAAAGTTGATGTTAAAATGACAAAGGAAGGCACACAGAAGGTCTTCTGCTGTCCGATTTCAGAAATTGTTCTTCTTCTGTCACCTGAGGATTTTAAAGTCAAGTGATCAGGTTAATGTGGGATTTGTCTAATCCCAGACAGGGAGTGTTCTGGAACAAATTGTATTTTCTTACACATGTTCTTTTATGTGAGATCCATCCAGTGGTTGTTTTGTGTATTGCGCTTATAGCTGTCCTACAGGAAGTTACAGGAAGTAGGAAGAACTATGTTATTATTGTTAGCACAGCAAGGCAGAGGTTTTTCGGTATCTCCATCGATCTTTTTCTTTGTTTGTTACATGCAATGTCTGTAAGTATTGTTTTATACTTTGTTAAGAGCAGCTATCTCTTTATTTTATCTTTCTGTAAAGATAGTACTGTATAACAAAGTTAAGCTTTACATCTAGTAATTGTATGTTTTCTGTTTGTTGTTACAGTTTTACGGTCGGGTTTGGATAAAACCATAAACAGCAAAAACGCCTTTGTGGAATTATTTGAGCCACTGTTAAACTGCTGGATAGCTAGGTATAGATGTTTAGCGAGGCCAGTACAGTAAACCCTTTAGAAAATGTCATATATATCCCTGATTTATGGTGCTTTAATATCTCTTAATTGATTTTAGTTTGATTGATAATTTTTTTAAAAAAACTTTCTTTTGATAAGATATAATAACGTAGCAGAAAAATGTATAAAATGACTGTAAATTTTAGTTTGCAATTGTTCAATGTGTGTGAATAATAGGTAACTCTATCACTGATCTAATTTTTTTTTTTTTTTACTTTACTGTTATGCTGATATGCCAGAGTAGTTCCTCTTCAGCTGAGGGAGGTTTTTGTACTGGTCTGTATCACTGTGTGAGTGGAGTACTATCGCACTGCTGACAGTAGTAATCTCCTGCATCTTCAGCCTGAACCCCACTGATTTTCAGCATGAAGTCGGTTCCATACCCACCACCAGTGAACCGAGCTGGAGTCCCTGATGCTCTGCTACTAGCACTGTATACCAGGAGTTTATTGGTTTATTGGAGATTCTCCAGGTTTCTGCACATACCAGGCTAGATATATGCTAACATCAGAACTGGCCCTGCAGTTGAGAGTGACACTCCCTCCTACAGAGACAGACTCCACTGTAGGGCTCTGAGTCAGGATGATGTCAGCCCTGGACCCTGGGATTAAAACATACAGAATGAGTCAAAATACTCTAACTGTGAAAACTAAAAGATTGAAAATAATTTTAATGATAAACTCACAATTATTTGTGAGTTTATAATTAAAGAGCATTTTCCAATATTATAAATGTGATAAAAACTCTGTAAATTGATTTTACAAGGCAAACACAGACTCTTACCATGAAACAGAGAGAGCCAGTGTCCAGAGGAAGAGTCCCAGTGCAGCCATTCTCTCTTCTGTATGTATCAGAGACTCAGAAAACACTCAACTGTGTGAAGCGTTTAACTCATAAGACAACAGGACTGTCCATCTATTAATACTGTAAGTTTGGAGCAGTGAGGCAGGGCAGATATGCAAATCTTCTTCCTGTCAACAAATCAAGTCACATACTGTTGCATGAGAGACTAAAGTGTGACCAACAGTGGGATGGCATAGGGCTGGAACTCAAACTGTCATCTACATTGTTTACCACAAACCAGAGACTCCATTGATATGACAGATTAAATAACTGTTTTACTGAATCCTGAATAGTAAAATTTCATCCTAACATATTTATCTTTCCCCATTTTGATATTTTGAGTATACTCAGTAGAGTTTAGAGGGAAACTTAATTCAATGCATTTTTAATTTAAATTGGTTATTATGGGAATATCACTGTATGCATTTTTAATCAACAGTTTAAGTAGGTCTGTTGATAAAATGACCAAGGGAAGCACAGGAGAGAGGGACTCACAGCCAGAGATGGAGAAGCAGCGCCCAGCGCAGAATGTATTTTACTTTTTTTTTCCTTTTTCCTTTGCACAAAAAAAGGTGCCCATATTTCCAGTGGTTACCCAAACCCAAAAATAATAATAATAATAATAATAATAATAATAATAAAAACTATTTCAACAAAAGAAAACTACAGAGATAACACACTGTTAACTTGAGAAAAAATATGTAAATGGCAAGAGAACACTCTTTACAGCGACAACACTTTTTGCAGGCTATGTCCCAACAAGAACCCTTTTGCATAACCGCCAGTTACCTTTTTCCTTCCCTTTTTCTCCCCCAAGGCAGGCTACCTGGACCTATAAAGCTCCTATCCACCCCCTGGAGCAAACGAGGTGTATCTACTGTTGATCGAGCTGACGTAGAGGTTTATCTACTACTGATAGTGCTGAAGTAGAGGTGTATCTACTGCTGATAGAGCTGAAGTAGAGGTGTATCTACTGTGGATAGAGCTAAAGTAGAGGTGTATCTACTGCTGATAGAGCTAAAGTAGAGGTGTATCTACTGCTGATCGAGCTGAAGTAGAGGTGTATCTACAGCTGATAGTGCTGAAGTAGAGGTGTATCTACTGCTGATAGAGCTGAAGTAGAGGTGTATCTACTGCTGATAGTGCTGAAGTACAGGTGTATCTACTGCTGATAGAGCTGAAGTAGAGGTGTATCTACTGCTGAAGTCACTGTGAAATTGCTGGAATTAGTTCTCCAGCTTGTTCAGTGAACTTCTATGTCACCATTCTCCTGTTTCCATTTTTGTTGTGTGTTTTAAAGGAAACCGGGAATTAGATTGACTGGAAGGGTCCTTTAACCTTCAGGACAACATAGCTCTGACTCATGGACGTAAATATGTCACACAAATATTCCATAATTATTTAGAGTGTAAAACTAGACCACAGAGCCAAATGGCAAAAGAGTGTTGAGGAAAGTAGCAGCCGGGAGGAAGAGTTAAAGGTTAAAGAAACATTTGTTTGTATGTACAGCTGTAAATTATAATTGTTGAGTGAACATTTGTAGGGTTTTGTTTTTAAGCATTTACAACAATCTTGATGTGTGAAACTTACAGGAAAAACAAACAATCAAACCATTGAGAAATGTAATGAATTTATTTTATACAATTTGACTTGGTTACTACAACAAGAATGTATGGTAAAATGTCTTGGATAAAATGTATTAATACATTAAATATATTATACATATGAAATACATTACAATCAATCACAATGAAGCTATACACAGCATACATGTGCTGTCATAAGGCTTATAAAAGTTATACTGTATTTTTCAATTATATTGAGTCTATTGAGTCTATGTAATATGTAAAAGAATATGGAAAAAGAATATGGAGTGTATGTAAAAAGTATAATTCACTACAATGTTATTAGTTGCTAAAGAGACAGTCAGCAGAAGTAGAAACAATTAGAATCATTCACAGCCACTTACTGGCACAATTTATAATACTAATTAGCTGTGTCTAATAGCAGTCAACACCTGTAAAAGAAAGACAAAAACTTCATGGAACTTACCTTAAAAAGATGAGAATGTATAACATGTTTTCCATTTCAAATTTACAAAGCTTGTAAAGTAAGGGTCACTCCTCTGTGTAATTCATTTTTGGTGTGAGAGTCAAACAGTGCTCCATACAATATATACAGGGGGTTCTCGACTTACAAACGAGTTCCGTTCCTACGACTTGTCATAAGCCGAATTTCGACATAAGTCGGAATTTTTACCTCAATTATACCTAAATTAACACCTTAAGTCACTCGCACTGTACACACAACACATGAAGGACATATAAAATACAGTACTTAAATGAAACATTCATAAAAAAAGAACAATTTCTTCTGTTTATTTCTGTGGTCGTATTTACGAACCAAACCGCTTCGGTCGAAACTAGGTTTTTTAATTAATTTATGGGAGTGCGTCGTAACTCGAGACCATCGAAACCTGAGGACCTCCTGTATTATGTATCAATATCTTAATAAGCTGTTTGTTTGTTTGTTTTTTTTCAATGTAATTATATAAAGTAACCATTTCAGAAAAAAGATTAATGATTTAATTTTGATTGAAAAAGAAGATATCTCCTGAAAATATGACAAATTTCAGATTCCTCAAAAATCTGACAAGGTTATTTATTTCTTCTGCTAATTGGTAATAATGTGCAATAAACTGGATAAAATGACTGCGCAATTTAGTTTGCAATGGTTCAATGTCTTTTTAAATTATGTAACTCTATCAGCAATCTCACATGCACATATTTCTTCTTTTAGTTTAATGTTGGGCTGATATGCCAGAGTAGTTCCTCTTCAGCTGAGGGAGGTTTTTGTACGGGTCTGTATCACTGTGTGAATGGAGTGCTAATGCCCTGCTGACAGTAGTAATCTCCTGCATCTTCAGCCTGGACCCCACTGATTTTCAGCATGAAGTTGGTTCCAGATCCACTACCAGTGAACCGAGCTGGAGTCCCTGATGCTCTGCTACTAGCACCGTATACCAGGAGTTTAGGAGATTCTCCAGGTTTCTGCAGATACCAGGCTAGAAGTGATATATCGCTAACACTTACAGTAGAACTGGCCCTGCAGTTGAGAGTGACACTCCCTCCTACAGAGACAGACTCCACTGTAGGACTCTGAGTCAGGATGATGTCAGCCCTGGACCCTGGGAGTAAAACACACAGAAAGAGGCATATAGCTCTATTGTAATAGATAGAATGCCAGTGACTGGGGAATAAATGAATTGTAAAGGATCACACTCCAGTAAATACAAGATCAGAGATGGAAGTGAATCTCAGTGATTAAGAGAATACAGACTCTTACCAAAAACAGAGAGAGCCAGTGTCCAGAGGAGGAGTCCCAGTGCAGCCATTCTCTCTACTGTATGTGTCAGAGACTCACAAAATACACAACTGTGTGAAGCGTTTAACTCCTAAGAAACAGGACTGTCCATCTATTAATACTCTTAAGTGTGGAGCAGTGAGGCAGGGCAGATATGCAAATCTTCTTCCTGTGAACAAATCAAGTCACACACTGTTACATGAGAGACTGAAGTGTGACCAACAGTGGGACAAGAGGGGGCTGGATCTCAAACTGTCATCTACACTGTTTACACAAACCAGAGACTCCATTGATATGAGAGATTAAATTACAGTTTTTATTAAATCTTATATCTCACAATTTTATTTCAACATATTTATATTGAATATGATATTTTTGAGGATACTCAGTAACTTTTAGAGGGAAACTGAATTTCATTCATGATTTAAATAATTTGGTAATGATTGGCCCATCATTTTATGCATACATAATAAACTATTAGCAGTGTAAGGAGCTGATTGGTCTTGATGACCATTGGCTCCTCAAGGTTCAGTATGTGCCCTAAAACGAAAGGTGATTCAGTCTCTTCCCAGTAACACGCAGTACACCACAGTACTCTGCATAGCCAATGCTCTTTCAGTAAGAGATCTGAGCATGTGTGGAGCAGGTGCACTGTGATATCTCCACATCAGCAGGGCTGCTGTACTGTAGTGGAGTGTGCTTTACCAGCTTGATCTCCCATCAGCCATGGAATGAGGGAAACACCCTCTGCTGATAGAGCTAAAGTAGAGGTGTATCTACTGCTGATAGAGCTGAAGTAGAGGTGTATCTACTGCTGATAGAGCTGAAGTAGAGGTGAATCTACTGCTGATAGTGCTGAAGTAGAGGTGTATCTACTGCTGATAGAGCTGAAGTAGAGGTGTATCTACTGCTGATAGAGCTGAAGTAGAGGTGAATCTACTGCTGATAGAGCTGAAGTAGAGGTATATCTACTGCTGATAGAGCTGAAGTAGAGGTGTATCTACTGCTGATAGACCTGAAGTAGAGGTGTATCTACTGCTGATAGAGCTGAAGTAGAGGTGTATCTACAGTTGATTGACCTGGAGCCAGAGCCTGAAGTGTCTTCATCCTGTGTGTAAAGGGGGAAGGTGTTCAGAAGTCTTTGTGACTAAACATCACAAAGACATCGGTTTTATTTCTGAGGACTTGGAGAGTGAAGATCCTGTAACATACATGATTCTTCTCAAGAGCACCTCTGTACCTGTCTGGGGCTCAGAAATGGGGAGTTGTGCTAATAGTTCTATATCTATAGCAGTTCTTTTCATGAAGTTACTGAGCAAAATATCTGGAATTCGTTTTCCAGCTTGTTCAGGGTGGAACAGTAAATAAACAATAGAAAAATAAACAATCAGAGCATTGACAAATATATTACGGGTATTTCATACAAATTAGATGTGGTCAGTACGATAGACAGATGTAGTAAGAGGATCACAAAATTCATATTTCAGAAACGAAAAAACTTCCACATTATGTTTGAATCACACTGAAGTGATGAACAGATTTATTTGTGTTGTCCTGTGGCTTGTAAACTTTTGCAGGTTTCAATAATATTGCTACATTATGGAATATGTTACATTGTAAAATTTATTGCAACTTTATGAGGTATTAATAAGCAAAAAATAAGACCAATCCTTAACAGCCAACCACTTTAAATAATTAATGTATCTAATGGAAGCCACCGCTTAGCAGGAAAATCAAGAGATTCATAGAACTTACCTGACCATGACGACCATCCTTAACATGTTTTCCATTTCATATTTAAAAAGTTTGTATGATCAGGTTCACTCCTTAGCATGGAATCCAAGTAGTTCTACATAAAACAAATAGGTCAATTATACATGTATATGTACAAAATAGTGTTGTTTTTTTCAAACAATGGAACAGAAATAACAAAAAATTATGCTTAGATAAATGCATGTTTTTACTTAAAATGATTCAATACCTCTCTGTGCTTTTCATTTTCAATGCAAATAAAACAGAAAATTACAGTACAACTGTATTTGCAATGGATAGATTTTTGTATATATTTGTGTAAACAATATGTAGTTGTATCAAAAATCTCACCCATATGTTTCTGTGTACTGCAGTGCTGTCATGCCAGAGTAGTTCCTCTTCAGCTGAGGGAGGTTTTTGTATGGGTCTGTATCACTGTGTGCGTGGATACTCATTGTACTGCTGACAGTAGTAATCTCCTGCATCTTCAGCCTGGACCCCACTGATTTTCAGCATGAAGTCGGTCCCAGATCCACTGCCAGTGAACCGAGCTGGAGTCCCTGATGCTCTGTTACTAGCATAGTATACCAGGAGTTTAGGAGATTCTCCAGGTTTCTGCAGATACCAGGCTAGATATGAGCTAACACTCGAACTGGCCCTGCAGTTGAGAGTGACACTCCCTCCTACAGAGACAGTCTCCACTGTAGGACTCAGAGTCAGGATTACGTCAGCCCTGGACCCTGGGAATAAAACACACAGAATGACTCAAAATATTCTAACCGTGACAACAGTGCAAACTAAAAGCCTGAAAATAAAACACAATTGTTATTCAGTTAATCTCTAAAAAGTATGACTGTTCAATATCAAAAAACTGTGTAAATGGATCCCTTTAACAAGACAAAAACAGATTCTTACCATGAACAGAGAGAGCCAGTGTCCAGAGGAGGAGTCCCAGTGCAGCCATTCTCTCTACTGAATGTGTCAGAGACTCACAAAACACTCAACTGTGTGAAGCTTTTAACTCCTAAGAAACAGGACTGTCCATCTATTAATACTGTAAGTGGGGAGCAGTGAGGCAGGGCAGATATGCAAATCTTCTTCCTGTAAATAAATCAAGTCACACACTGTTACATGAGAGACTGAAGTGTGACCAACAACAGGCTGGAGCTCAAACTGCCATCTACTCTCATTACATCAGCCAGGGCCTTCATCCATAAATGCTGAGGCAAAGGGAACATTCATTCATTTTAAAATTAATAAATACCAAGCATTCATTTTTCTGAGAATGGGGTCAGCAGTGAACCTTTGGTGTTATATTTACATTAGCCAATAGGGGAAATGTGCTGAAGAAGGTACCGTCTTTAGGATG
The DNA here is from genome assembly GCA_022829145.1 of Albula goreensis. Lineage (NCBI taxonomy): Eukaryota > Metazoa > Chordata > Actinopteri > Albuliformes > Albulidae > Albula > Albula goreensis. The sequence continues at coordinate 3,706,254 of CM040757.1, read as the reverse complement.
AGATGTTAAACAAAGGTCCTGACTCACAGTGGTCTTTAAAGATCACATGGTGCTTTTAAACAAGCATGGCTCTTATCTCCAATATCCTTATCAAATTCCCTCAAACTCTGGCTCTCTACATCCATCAACCAACACAACCCCTCTATCTGTTGAAGTTACTCAACAAAAGAGGGGGAATTATTTTCCAGCTACTTCAGTGTACTTCTGTGTCACCACTCTTATTTATTTTCTTTATTTTTCCAAGGAAACTCGAAGATCAAAGTGGCTGGAGGGGTCTTCAACCTTTAGGAGAACGTAGCCCCGAGTCATTCAAATAATTTTGCCACACCTTATTTTCTACATTTAGCCAGATTATAACACCAGGCCAGAGAACCAAAGTGCCAAAGAACATTTAGCAAAAGACCAGTAGGTAGGAGGAGTCCGGAGTGTGTCAATCACAGACCTGCCAATCATGAGTACTTTGCTAAAAAGAACACTACCTATGATAAACAGCTATGATAAACAGCATTCAATTATAACTTTTTGTAAATACCTGTATGATTACTTTTTTTAAATTCTGCGACAATCCTGATGTGTGAAACTCACAGGAGAAATGAAACAATCTGAGCACTAACAAGTACACTGACAAGTTTATTTTATTGAAATTGGTTGTGATGGTACAAACAGGTAGGTATAGCAAGAGGAGTTATTATACATATTTCAGGAATGTATACCTTTCCCAGGTCATCCAACGAAGTGACTGACAACTATAGGTAAAATAGAGTTGTGTTTACCCCTACGGCTTGTAAATGTTTATACATTTCAATAATATTCACAGATAATGGAGTCAGAGGAAGAACAATCCATGGCCAAATGTACTGCATCTGAATGAGACAACAGACAGAAATGGGCCCAATTAAAATGATTTAAAGCTAGTCATCGGTACAAATTTTGAATACTTGTATCTAGTAGTTATCACATCTGGGTAAAAAAAGACAAGAGGTTCATGGAACATACATCAAAGTTATGAACATCCATGACATGTTTTTCATTTCATATTTATAGTTAAGTTTTTACAGTCGGCATCTCTCCTCAGCATGATTATTTTTGCTGTGAAAGCCAAACAGTGCTACATATAATGTGTATTAAACTTGAGTACATTAAAATGTTGTGTTTTTTATGTAATTATATAGGGTAAACATTAGAAAAGGGCGTAATGCAAATTCCTTGTTTTCAATGTTTTAATACTGCTTAAATTATTTGATTTTGATCAAAACCGAAGATTTCTCATGATGTCTTGAAATCATCTGAAAATCAATTGAAAATCTGAACAGATTTTTTTTCCATTCCTTGTGCTAATACCTAACAATGTGGCATTAAAAAAATCTATGAAATGACTGAATGATTTTATTTTGCAGTGGTTCAATGTGTGTGTGTGTGTGTGTGTGTGTGTGTGTGTGTGTGTGTGTGTGTGTGTGTGTGTGTGTGTGTGTGTGTGTATAATATGTAACTCTATCAGTGATCTCACACACACATTTCATCTTTCAGTTTACTGTTGAGCTGATATGCCAGAGTAGTTCCTCTTCAGCTGAGGGAGGTTTTTGTACGGGTCTGTATCACTGTGTGCGTGGAGTATAATAACCCTGCTGACAGTAGTAATCTCCTGCATCTTCAGCCTGGACTCCACTGATTTTCAGCATGAAGTTGGTTCCAGACCCAGTACCAGTGAACTGAGCTGGAGTCCCTGATGCTCTGCTACTAGCACCGTATACCAGGAGTTTAGGAGATTCTCCAGGTTTCTGCAGATACCAGGCTAGATATGTGCTAACACTCGAACTGGCCCTGCAGTTGAGAGTGACACTCCCTCCTACAGAGACAGACTCCACTGTAGGACTCTGAGTCAGGATGATGTCAGCCCTGGACCCTAAGAATAAAACATATAATACAATTTAAATTACTGTAGAAGTACACCACCAACTAAAACTATGAACAAAACACTTAATCACTTAATTACTACGAAACACATCAGTCCAATATGTGACGGTGACAAATATTCTGTGAATGGAATTTGATCTCAATGATGAAGCAAACAGAAATTCTTACCAACTGTGTGAAGCGTTTAACTCCTAAGAAACAGAACTGTCCATCTATAAATACTTTGTGTGGAGCAGTGAGGCAGGGCAGATATGTAAATCTCCTTCCTGTTAAACACAGATGTGTCTTTTTTCTGAACAGGGGGCCAGAGAAGTTCTATCTGTGTTTTTACATTTTTAAACTTGTAGTTTACACAGTTTTCATCAATGTTCAATAAAATTATATGTACCTACAAAAGTCACATGGTATTTATTTTCATTTTTATTTTGCCCCATTGGGATATTTGTTTTGCATGTATCTGTTTATTAATGAGTAGTGAAACATTTGGCTGCATGTTTCTGGTCTGAAACATGTATGTGATACTGGGAGGGACAGGAGAAGAGCAGAGAGAGAGAGCTTCCTGCTGTTTCCCAAATCCTGTGACATCTTCAGCACCATGGATAGAGGCATGGATACGTTCTGGAAGTTTTTATGTCAACAAAGCGTAAGTGCTGCTGTGTGATTTTACATGCTTTTTCCATGAACCAGAAGAATCATGACAATGGTAGAACTTCTCAGGTATTATTTGTATTATTTGCTACAGTAGTGCTCTGCCTTCACTCCAAAGGAGTAGATGACTATGAACTCACCTGCTGCACTTGAGTATGATAATATGGACACTTTTGAATGGGGTTTGGAGATGTGGCTCAGAGGCCTGGAAACCTCAAAAATTTGCAATGGGATGTTTATGACCATAGTGAACAAGGGTTGTGCATTAAAAAATAGAGTCAATGTGACTGCAGTGGGGTATTGGTTTTTACATTTCGTCCAGAGGAGACACTGTTCCCTATTGGCCCATGATAATAGCACATCCACCAGCTTTCTGGGTTTCCCAGGTTTCCCATTCAAGCGCAAAGAGTATAGTCCTATTTGGGGGAAGGTATGATTTCATAGAAACTAATGACAACAGATGTATACTATGTTTCTACACTGTGAATTTCCTTATCATATTTAGGCTTTGTAGTTTCATTATACTCTTTGCCAAAACTGCAGTGTTTAACGAATCAGTGGGTGGAGGATTATGGGACTGTAGTGGGGTAATTTGGGAAAAAACTGAACAGTATTCCGACATACTGGCTGACATCGTTTGACTATATTTACCTCATTTAAAATAAGATAAAATTTGGACTCTTCTTGCCAACACAACATGCACCGAATGTATAAGTAAACTATAGAAGTTGATGAAATTAAATTGTAGTTGTATAATCTGTATATAAAATGGACAATGTGACTGTAAATGAAAATGTAGTTTACATATTTTAAAAATCAGCTTGCAGTCACAAGATTCATCATGAATGTATCTTAATATTCCTGTAGTATACTCATATGTCTGGTGCAGACCACCATTGTCTCTGAGGTAAAGCCTGTGTTGTTGTCTTGTTTCCATAATGAATTAGTTTTTGGGGGGCATATTGAGGTTTCTCAGGAGAAGTTGTGCACAGAGCTGATCAGGGACTGTGCCTTTAGATTTTAATCTTGCTTTGTAAAGTCACTTTCATATGGAGACTGCCCCCTCCCAGCCCCCTCCACACACACACACACACACACACACACACACACACACACACACACACACACACACACACACACACACACACACACACACACACACACACACACACTCTCTCTCTCACACACACACACACATACACACACACACACACATACACAGACACACACACACACACACACACACACACACACACACACGGAGAGATTACACAGCAAGAGTGACCACTTTGAGTTCATGTTTAATGATCAACCAAAACACAGTGTAAATACTGCATGTCATGGCAACAGTATGGGGTGAATGAGGATTCCACACTGTGAACATACTGCTGACCTACAGACTGGTTCTGCTGCCTGAGTTCCTAAACTTATGAACCTGCACTGTTGAAGAGCTGTAAGTAATGTCCTGTATCTTCAGCATGGGGAATCAGGGCAAAATCTTAGAGTGAAAATCTCACATTCAGAAAGCCATGATTTTATGAATTTCTGAAGGTTCTGACAGTACTAGACATTAAATGACAGACTTGATTAAATGATAGATATGATTAAAACTGCCCATTTCCCTGACCCTGGTCTCCATTTTCATATTTAACACATCATGCCATTTACACGAAAGCCCACCAATCAGCTGTAACTTCCATTTTATAGATAAATCAAATTTAGATACATGAAAATATAAATAATCTTACATGGGGGTAAATTGTAATTTGTGACAAAATTTTAAGAAGTAAATACAGGTACATTTTGAATTAATAATACTGATAATTTATAGCAATGGAAGAAATAGATATTCTTTTTAAATTGAAGTAATTTAATACATCTCCAAGGTAAGTATTAATTGCTTCTTGTTGGTTTGATTTTATAGAAACATTAAACTTAAAACAGAGAAATTGAATCTTATTGAAGAATGATAAGCAATTATTTCCCGACAATTCTTTTGTAATCTCAATATAGGTATGAATACATGAGATGCACATGCACATTTTGTGCATCATGATAGTGTAACTGTTATCAAACTTACTTGTGTTTTGTACCTCAGGATAGTAACCTCAGGATAGTTCCTCTTCAGCTGAGGGAGGTTTTTGTACGGGTCTGTATCACTGTGTAAATGGAGCGCTATTGTGCTTCTGACAGTAGTAATCTCCTGCATCTTCAGCCTGGACGCCACTGATTTTCAGCATGTAGTTGGTTCCAGATCCACTACCAGTGAACCGAGCTGGAGTCCCTGACGCTCTGCTACTAGCACTGTGTATCAGGAGTTTAGGAGATTCTCCAGGTTTCTGCTGATACCAGGCTAGATTACTGTACACACTCGAACTGGTTCTGCAGTTGAGAGTTACACTCCCTCCTAAAGAGACAGACTCCACTGTAGGACTCTGAGTCAGGATGATGTCAGCCCTGGACCCTAAGATTAAAACATGTAATAAAACTTAAATTACGGTAGAAGTACACCACCGACTAAAACTATGAAAACATAATATAAGTTAAATTACTGTAAGAGTGCATACAGCACTGACTGAAAATATGAAAACAAAACATTTGATCACTTAATTACTGAGAAACACATCAGTCCAATATATGACGGGGACAAATATTCTGTGAATGGAATGTGATTTCAATGATAAAAAAAAAACAGAAAGTCTTACCATGAACAGAGAGAGCCAGTGTCCAGAGGAGGAGTCCCAGTGCAGCCATTCTCTCTTCTGTATGTGTCAGAGACTCACAAAATACACAACCGTGTGAAGCGTTTAACTCCTAAGAAACAGGACTGTCCATCTATAAATACTGTAAGTGTGGAGCAGTGAGGCAGAGCAGATATGCAAATCTTCTTCCTGAAAACAAATCAAGTCACACACTGTTACATGAGAGACTGAAGTGTGACCAACAGTGGGACAAGAGGGGGCTGGATCTCAAACTGTCGTCTACACTGTTTACACAAACCAGAGACTCCATTGATACGAGAGATTAAATTACAGTTTTTATAAAATCTTATATAGCACAATTTTATTTCAACATATTTATATTGAATATGATATTTTTGAGGATACTAAGCAACTTTTAGAGGGAAACTGAATTTCATTCATGATTTAAATAATTTGGTAATGATTGGCCCATCATTTAATGCATACATACTAAACTATTAGCAGTGTAAGGAGCTGATTGGTCTGTCTTGATGACCATTGGTTCCTCAAGGTTCAGTATGCGCCATAAAACAAAAGGTGATTCAGTCTCTTCCCAGTAACATGCAGTACACTACAGTACTCAGCATAGCCGATGCTCTTTCAGTCAGAGATCTGAGCATGTGTGGAGTAGGTGCACTGTGATATCTCCACATCAGCAGGGCTGCTGTACTGTAGTGGAGTGTGCTTTACCAGCTTTATCTCTCATCAGCCATGGAATGAGGAAAACACCCTCTGCTGATAGAGCTGAAGTAGAGGTGTATCTACTGCTGATAGAGCTGAAGTAGAGGTGTATCTACTGCTGTTAGACCTGAATAGAGGTGTATCTACTGCTGGTAGAGCTGAAGTAGAGGTGTATCTACTGCTGATAGAGCTGAAGTAGAGGTGTATCTACTGCTGATAGTGTTGAAGTAGAGGTGTATCTACTGCTGATAGAGCTGAAGTAGAGGTGTATCTACTGGTGATAGAACTGAAGTAGAGGTGTATCTACTGCTGATAGTGCTGAAGTAGAGGTGTATCTACTGCTGATAGAGGTGAAGTAGAGGTGTATCTACTGCTGATAGAGCTGAAGTAGAGGTGTATCTACTGCTGATAGTGCTGAAGTAGAGGTGTATCTACTGCTGATAGAGCTGAAGTAGAGGTGTATCTACTGCTGATAGTGCTGAAGTAGAGGTGTATCTACTGCTGATAGTGCTGAAGTAGAGGTGTATCTACTGCTGATAGAGCTGAAGTAGAGGTGTTTCTACAGCTGATAGTGCTGAAGTAGAGGTGTATCTACTGCTGATAGAGCTGAAGTAGAGGTGTATCTACTGCTGATAGGGCTGATGTAGAGGTGTATCTACTGCTGATAGAGCTGAAGTAGAGGTGTATCTACTGCTGATAGTGCTGAAGTAGAGGTGTATCTACTGCTGATAGAGCTGAAGTAGAGGTGTATCTACTGCTGATAGAGCTGAAGTAGAGGTGTATCTACTGTTGGTAGAGCTGAAGTAGAGGTGTATCTACTGCTGATAGAGCTGAAGTAGAGGTGTATCTACTGCTGATAGTGCTGAAGTAGAGGTGTATCTACTGCTGATAGACCTGGAGCCAGAGCCTGCAGTGTCTTCATCATGTGTGTAAAGGGGGAAGGTGTTCAGAAGTCTTTGTGACTAAACATCACAAAGACTTTGTTTTTTTTTCTGAGGACTTGGAGAGTGAAGATCCTGTAACATTCATGATTCTTCTCAAGAGCACCTCTGTACCTGTCTGGGGCTCAGAAATGGGGAGTTGTGCTCATAGTTCTATATCTATAGCAGTTCTTTTCATGAAGTTACTGAGCAAAATATCTGGAATTAGTTTTCCAGCTTGTTCGGGGAGCTTTTATGTCACCACACTCTCATGTTTTTTTTCTATGTAAACTAAGTATTAAAATTGGCGGGAAGGGTCCTTTAGCCTTCAGGACAACATAGCTCTGACTCATGGAAATAAATGTGTCTCTCCACATTTTCATAATTAGCGAGAGTATAAAATCAGAGCAGAGATCCAAATGGCAAAAGAGCATTTAGGAAGGATCAGCAGGGAGGAAGAGTTAAGGCTGAACGAAGATGTGTCCTGATGAACAGCTGCAAATTATAAGTGTTTTGTGAGATAATATTTGCTTATCTTTTTGAACATTACAACAATCCTGGAAAAACCAAACTCACAGCAAAAAAGAAGCAATCAGACCATTGAGAAATTTAGTGAGCTTATTTTATACAAATTGATTCAGATGATACAGCAAGACGGTATCGTAAGAGGACTTACATAAATAAATATGTAAGGAAATGCATATTGCATAATTGAAAAAAAAAAAACATATATTTTATTAATCATGCCGAAATCGCTAACAGCTATACATGTGAATACCTGAGGTTTATAAATGTTTGTACTGTACGTTTGTGCTTGTCAACAGATCCTCTGTACCTGTCTGGAGCTCAGAGATGGGAGCTGTGCAAACAGCTCCAGCTGGAACAAGTAAGACAACGACTGGATTCTGCTCAAATCCAAGAGTGTGACATGGCGTCTGTTCAAAGGAAGGGACAATGTGTTGTGAATATGCGGTCCCAATATGGACTGTAAGTTGTTGGTATGAACTGGACCCAAGTACCCAAATTGGTCACTTGACTTATTTTGACATTTTTCAAACGACCTGTCACATTCTATACTTTGACAATGGTGTTGCAAATGATCCAACTCTGAAAATGCTTTGACTTTTGTCGTATTTATTTAAGGGTGGCAGGAAGTAAACTTGACTGGAGGGAACCTTTAACCTCTGATTGGGCTGGATTGGTAAACAGTTTTGCCACACCTGATTTTTTAAGAATTAGCCAGAGCATAGACCCAGGCCAGAGAGCCAAAGAACATTTAGGAAAGTAGCGGCAGGGAGGAAGAGATAAAAGACATAACTGCAATACTGATGTGTGAAACTCATGGGGAGAAAGAAACAATCAGAGCATTGACAAATACAATACGGGTATTTCATACAAATTAGATGTGGTCGGTACGATAGACAGATGTAGTAAGAGGATTACCAAATTCATATTTCAGAAATAAAAAACTTCCACATTATGTCTGAATTACACTGAAGTGATAAACAGATTTATATCTGTTGTACTATGGCTTGTAAACATTTGGATGTTTCAGTAATGTTGCTACATTATGGAATCTGTTACATTGTAAAATTCATTGCAACTTTATGAGGTATTAATGAGTAAAAAATAAGACCAATCCTTAACAGCCAACCACTTTAAACAATTTTTTTACAAAGTTGAAAACATTAATGTATCTAATGGAAGCCACAGCTTAGCAGGAAAATCAAGAGATTCATAGAACTTACCTGACCATGACGAACATCCTTAACATGTTTTCCATTTCATATTTATAAAGTTTGTATGATAAGGATCACTCCTCAGCAATGGAACAGAAATAACTAAAAATTATGCTTAGATAAATGTATGTTTTTACTTAAATGTTTTAATACCTGTCTGTGCATTTCATTTTGAATGCAAATAAAACAGAAAATTACTATACAACTGTATTTGCAATGGAGAGATTGTTGTATATATTTGTGTGAACAATATGTAGCTGTATCAAAAATCTCACCCAGTGTACTGCAGTGCTGTCATGTCAGAGTAGTTCCTCTTCAGCTGAGGGAGGTTTTTGTACGGGTCCGTATCACTGTGTGAGTGGAAACTCATTGTACTGCTGACAGTAGTAATCTCCTGCATCTTCAGCCTGGACCCCACTGATTTTCAGCATGAAGTTGGTTCCATACCCACTTCCAGTGAACCGAGCTGGAGTCCCTGATGCTCTGCTACTAGCATCGTATACCAGGAGTTTAGGAGATTCTCCAGGTTTCTGCTGATACCAGGCTAGATTATTACCTATGCCAGTACTGGCCCTGCAGTTGAGAGTGACACTCCCTCCTACAGAGACAGACTCCACCGTAGGACTCTGAGTCAGGGTGATGTCAGCCCTGGACCCTGGGAATAAAACACACAGAATGAGTCAAAATATTCTAACTGTGAAAACAGTGCAAACTAAAAGCCTGAACATAAAACACAATTGTTATTCAGTTAATCTCGAAAAAGTATGACTGTTCAATATCAAAAATGTAATAAAAACTGTGTAAATGGGTCCCTTTAACAAGGCAAAAACAGAATCTTACCATGAACAGAGAGAGCCAGTGTCCAGAGGAGGAGTCCCAGTGCAGCCATTCTCTCTACTGTATGTATCAGACTCACAAAACACTCAACTGTGTGAAGCCTTTAAACAGGACTCTCCATTTATTAATACTTTAAGAGTGGCGCAGTGAGGCAGAGCAGATATGCAAATCTACTTCCTGTAAATAAATCAAGTCACACACTGTTACATGAGAGACTGAAGTGTGACCAACAACAGGCTGGAGCTCAAACTGCCATCTACTCTCATTACATCAGCCAGGGCCTTCATCCATAAATGCTGAGGCAAAGGGAACATTCATTTATTTTAAAATAAATAAATACCAAGCATTCTTTTTTCTGAGAATGGGGTCAGCAGTGAACCTTTGGTGTTATATTTATATTAGCCAGCAGACATATAGCAATGAACACCTTCATTGTCAAACAGCCCTGGTGTGGGATTGGTTAGTATTTGGATAGGAGTCCTCCTGGGAAAATTAGCCTGATATTATTAGAGGTGTTGGTGTACCAGTAGGAGTCACTCCAAGAGAGCTCCAATGTCCCAGCACAGCAATAGGGGAAATGTGCTGAATAAGGTACCGTCTTTAGGATGAGATGTTAAACAAAGGTCCTGACTCACAGTGGTCTTTAAAGATCACATGGTGCTTTTAAACAAGCATGGCTCTTATCTCCAATATCCTGATCAAATTCCTACAAAAACTGGCTCTCTACATCCATCAACCAACACAACCCTTCTATCTGCTGAAGTTACTTCATAAAAGAGGGGGAATTAATTTCCAGCTACTTCAGTGTACTACTGCATCACCACTCTTATTTATTTTCAGTATTTTTCCAAGGACACTCTAAGATCAAAATGGCTGGAGGGGTCTTCAACCTTTTTGAGAACGTAGCCCCGAGTCATTCAAATAATTGTGCCACACCTTATTTTCTACATTTAGCCAGATTATAAAACCAGGCCAGAGAACCAAAGTGCCAAAGGACATTTAGCAAAAGACCAGTAGGTAGGAGGAGTCTGGAGTGTGTCGATCACAGACCTGCCAATCATGAGTAACTGTGCTAAAAAGAACACACTATGGACAGCTGTAAATTATAATTGTATTGTGAACACCTATATGATTAATGTTTTAAACACTGCAACAATCCTGATGTCTTAAACTCACAGAGCAGCCGTCCTGTGTGCTTCACACATTTTGAGTTTGATTTTGCAATTGTTCGACGTGTGTGTATAAAACGTAACTCTATTAGCGATCTGACACATATTTCATGTTTCAGTGAACTGTTGTGCTTATGATATGGAGTCTGTGTAATCTGTTAAAATCACTGTGACTTTATAATTTATTATGGAGACAACAAGAAGAAGCAGAATCAGTTAAAATCATTAAGAGCCACTGGCACAATGTTTATAACACTAATTACTTGTACCTCATAGCAGTCACCACCTCTTAAGAAAGACAAAAGATTCATGTAACTCACCTCAAAATGATGAAAATCCAAAACATGTTTTCCATTTCATATCAAGAATGTAAAGTAAGGATCACTTCTCAGTGTGGTTTATTTTAGCTGTGAAAGCCAAACAGTGCTACATAAAATCTATATTATAAGTGTTTTAAAATGTGTGTTTTTTCAACATACTTCTATAAAGGTTGTAATATATATATTCCTTGTTCCCAGTGTTTTAACATTTCTTTGAATTATTTTATTTTGATTGAAAAAGAAAAAGATTTCTCCTGAAATATGAGACATTTAAGATTTTTGATAGGTGAAAAGATGTTTTACTTCATCGGCTAATATGTAGTAATATAGCATTAACATTTCATAAAATGACTGCAAAGTTGTTTATTATTATTTTTGCAATGGCTTGATGTGTGTGTGTTTATAATATGTAACAATAAGCAATCTAACACACATATTTAATCTTTCAGTCAACTGTTGAGCTGATATGCCAGAGTAGTTCCTCTTCAGCTGAGGGAGGTTTTTGTACGGGTCTGTATCACTGTGTGAGTGGAAACTGTGTGTACTGCTGACAGTAGTAATCTCCTGCATCTTCAGCCTGGACCCCACTGATTTTCAGCATGTAGCTGGTTCCAGATCCACTACCAGTGAACCGAGCTGGAGTCCCTGATGCTCTGCTACTAGCACTGTATACCAGGAGTTTAGGAGATTCTCCAGGTTTCTGCTGATACCAGGCTAGATTACTGTACACACTCGAACTGGTTCTGCAATTGAGAGTGACACTCCCTCCTACAGAGACAGACTCCACTGTAGGACTCTGAGTCAGGATGATGTCAGCCCTGGACCCTGGGAGTAAAACACACAGAATGAGGCCAATAGCTCTATTGCAATAGATAGAATGCCAGTGACTGGGGAGTAAATGAATTGTAAAGGATCACACTCCAGTAAATACAAGATCAGAGATGGAAGTGGATCTCAGTGATGAAGAGAACAAAGACTCTTACCATGAACAGAGAGAGCCAGTGTCCAGAGGAGGATTCCCAGTGCAGCCATTCTCTCTACTGTATGTGTCAGAGACTCACAAAACACTCAACTGTGTGAAGCGTTTAACTCCTAAGAAACAGGACTGTCCATCTATAAATACTTTAAGCATGGAGCAGTGAGGCAGAACAGATATGAAAATCTTCTTCCTGTGAACAAATCAAGTCACACATGTTACATGAGAGACTGAAGTGTGACCAACAACAGGCTGGAGCTCAAACTGCCATCTACTCTCTTTACATCAGCCAGGGCCTTCACCCATAAATGCTGAGGCAAAGGGAACATTCCTTTTATTTTAAAATAAATAAATACCAAGCATTCGTTTTTCTGAGAATGGGGACAGCAGTGAACCTTTGGTGTTATATTTCAATTAGCCAGCAGACATACAGCAATGAACACCTTCATTGTCAAACAGCCCAGGTGTGGGATTGGTTAGTATTTGGATAGGAGTCCTCCTGGGAAAATTAGCCTGATATTATTAGAGGTGTTGGTGTACCAGTAGGAGTCACTCTAAGAGAGCTCCAATGTCCCAGCACAGCAATAGGGGAAATGTGCTGAAGAAGGTATCGTCTTTAGGATGAGATGTTAAACAAAGGTCCTGACTCACAGTGATCTTTAAAGATCACATGGTGCTTTTAAACAAGCATGGGTTTTATCCCCAATATCCTGATCAAACTCCTACAAAAAATTTCTCTCTACATCTGTCACCTGACGCAACCCCTCTCTCTGATTGGCTACTGCCCTTGCAGTCCCTACCCACACTGACTGCCCAAGTCTTCACTGGAGAGTGAGTACTCAGGTGACCTACCTTGTTCAATACAGAATCATGAAAAACATCCCACAAGATTGTGTGTGTCTGTCTGGAGCTCAGACATGGCGAGTTGAGTAAATCGATCGGTGTGAATTCAGTCCACTCCAAATGTGTGGCATAGTTTCAAGCGGAGGGAAAGGACAGTGTATTGTGACAATATACGACAAATATTGAGTGTTCTTGCAGATGTGATATCATTCTTGAAGTTACTTGAACCTACTCAACAATATAGGGGGAAGAATTTTTCCAGCTACTTTAGTGTACTACTGCATCACCACTGTTTTCTTTTTTTTTCTGTATTTTTTCAAGGACACTCTAAGATCAAAGTGGCTGGAGGGGCCTTCAACCTTAAGGAGAACTTGCCCTGAGTCATTCAAACAATTGTGCCACACCTTATTTTCTATGTTTAGCCAGATTTTAAAACAAGGCCAGAGAACCAAAGTGCCAAAGAACATTTAGTAAAATACCTGTAGGGAGGAAGAGTCCGGAGTGCCAATCATGAGTAACTGTGCTAAAAGGAACACTCAATGGACAGCTGTAAATTATAATTGTATTGTGAACACCGGTATGATTAATGTTTTAAATACTGCAACAATCCTGATGTCTGAGACTCACAGAGCAGCCGTCCTGTGAGTTTCACACATTTTGAGTTTCATTTTGCAATTGTTCAACGTGTATGTATAAAATGTAACTCTATAAGCCATCTGACACATATTTCATCTTTCAGTGAACTGTTGTGCTTATGATATGGAGTCTGTGTAATCTGTTAAAATCACTGTGACTTTATGATTTATTATGGAGACAACAAGAAGCAGAATCAGTTAAAATCATTAAGAGCCACTGGCACAATGTTTATAACACTAATTACTCGTACCTCATAGCAGTCACCACCTCTTAATAAAGACAAAAGATTCATGGAACTCACCTCAAAATGATGAAAATCCATAACATGTTTTCCATTTCATATCAGGAATGTAAAGTAAGGATCACTTCTCAGTGTGGTTTATTTTAGCTGTGAAAGCCAAACAGTGCTACATAAAATCGATATTACAATAAGTGTATTAAAATGTGTGTTTTTTTCAACATGCTTGTAATAACAACAACCTTGTTGTAATTACAACAAGGTTGTAATAAGGTTGTAATATAGAGATAAAAATAAAAAATAAAATCATTCAAAGAGATGTGAAAATACTGGGAAAAGGAATATTCCATATTCCCAGTGTTTTAACTTCTCTTTGAATGATTTTATATTGATTGAAAAAAAAAAAGATTTCTCCTGATAAATGAAACCTTACAAATTTTTGAAAGCTGAAAAGATGTTTTATTTCATTGCCTAATTTGTAATAATATAGCATTAAAATTTCATAAAATGACTCCAAAGTTTTTCATTATTATTTTTGTAACGGCTTGATGTGTGTGTATAATATGTAACTATGAGCGATCTAACACACATATTTCATCGTTCAGTGCACTGAACAGAGGAGTCCCAGTGCAGCCATTCTCTCTACTGTATGTGTCAGAGACTCATAAAACACTCAACTGAGTGAAGCTTTTAACTCCTAAGACACAGAACTGTCCATCTATTAATACTGTAAGTGTGGAGCAGTGAGGCAGGGCAGATATGCAAATCTTCTTCCTGAAATCAAGTCAAATCAAACACAGATGTGTCTTAGGTCTGATCAGAGGAGCAAGAGCGGTCTTATACTGTGTTCTTCTGTTAATACACCAGCCGCAGTTTTCATTAGTATTACCAAATCAAACAGTGATGATCATGTCCCCATTTTTTGAGAGGGCTCTGTAATATTTTGAGCCACTTTCCTGTGTTGGTGTGGCACTCCAATGGGATAAAGGTGCAGTTACTGTCCTTTTCCACTTCCGTAGGACAGCACTCTACTTTCTTTGGCTACTGGAATTGTAAGAAAGGTACTCAAGTATGGTACCCATATATTTATACATATAGAAACCATTTGCATGTTCTCTGTTATATTGTTAGTTACCTCAATATCCTCATCTTGTCAAAAAACTGGTCTTCACAAAGGGACCTTGCATAAGATTAATAACCTATACTATCATTCTATTCTATCTCTGCAGCTGCATTTCTCAAGGGTCAGTGATGAAAATCTACAATGATCAGGGAGCTGAGCATGTATTTCTTTATGATATAATGATTTTAGATAAATGATTTTTGTTTCATTGTTCTCTGCAGTCAGAGGTCTTTTTGCAGAATGGCCACGTAAGTTCTGTTCTTTCACACGCATTATTGTAATAATTTAGCCAGCATGACTGACCCTGTGCGATATTGTGTAAAGCAGCATGACTGACCCTGTGTAATATTGTGTTTGGCAACATGACTGACACTGTGTGATATTGTGTTAGGCAGCATGACTGACCCTGTGTGATATTGTGTTAGGCAGCATGACTGACCCTGTGTGATATTGTGTTAGGCAGCATGACTGACACTGTGTGATATTGTCTTTGGCAGCATGACGGACCCTGTGTGATATTGTGTTAGGCAGCATGACTGACCCTGTGTGATATTGTGTTAGGCAGCATGACTGACACTGTGTGATATTGTCTTTGGCAGCATGACCCTGGACCCTGTGTGATATTGTGTAAGGCAGCATGACTGACCCTGTGTGATATTACTGACCCTGTGTGATATTGGCAGCAGCATGACTGACCCTGTGTGATATTGTGTTAAGGCAGCATTACTGACCCTGTGTGATATTGTGTAAGGCAGCATGACTGACCCTGTGTGATATTGTGTAAGGCAGCATGACTGACACTGTGTGATATTGTGTTAGGCAGCATGACTGACCCTGTGTGATATTGTGT
>CM040757.1:3672473-3690119 GCA_022829145.1 Albula goreensis | reverse complement strand
CAACACATCCCCCCATCCCGCATACAAACTAAAAAAGGGAGTATTCTTCAATTATGAATCAAAAAAGAAGAAAAAAATGAAAAATGTAGAAAAAATAATCCCTACACTTTGATCCCATCTTTTGTGAAACTGTGCTGTAGAGCTTCTAACAGTGTATTTAATTTTCTCTCAATGAAGAAAGGAAAGAAGATCCTCAAGCCATGAGGAAAGACGAGGTGGAACAGGACTTTTCCAATGTAGCAAAATCATCCTACAGGCTATTAGGAAAGCAGAGGCCAAGGCATCTGCCTTTGATTTAGTGAGACCAGGACTATTAACTGAAATTCCAAATACAGTCGGCCCACCTTATCTGTGGGTATATGGTTCCCAAAACCGCAGATGCTCATGACACATACAAAATGACTTAATTTTACCCTATACAGTATCTCACAAAAGTGAGTACACCCCTCACATTTCTGCAAATATTTAATTATATCTTTTCATGGGACAGCACTGAAGAAATGACACTTTGATACAATGTAAAGTAGTCAGTGTACAAATTGTATAACAGTGTAAATTTAAAGTCCCCTCAAAATAACTCCATTAATGTCAGCCATTAATGTCTAAACCGCTGGCAACAAAAGTGAGTACACCCCTAAGTGAAAATATCCGAATTGGGCCCAATTAGCCATTTTCCTTCCCCGGTGTCATGTGACTCGTTCGTGTCACAAGGTCTCAGGTGTGAATGGGCAGCAGGTGTGTTAAATTTGGTGTTATCGCTCTCACACTCTCTCATACTGGTCACTGGAAGTTCAACATGGCACCTCATGGCAAAGAACTCTCTGAGGATCTGAAAAAAAGAATTGTTGTTCTACATAAAGATAGCCAAGGCTATAAGAAGATTGCATACCCTGAACACCCTGAAACTGAGCTACAGCACGGTGGCCAAGACCATACAGTGGTTTAACAGGACAGGTTCCACTCAGAACAGGCCTCGCCATGGTTGACCAAAGAAGCTGAATGCACGTGCTCAGCGTCATATCCAGAGGTTGTCTTTGGAAAATAGATGTATGAGTGCTGCCAGCATTACTGCAGAGGTTGAAGGGGTGGGGGGTCAGCCTGTCAGTGCTCAGACCATACGCCGCACACTGCATCAAATTGGTCTTCATGGCTGTCATACGTTATTAAACCTGACAGGGCACACCTGTGAAGTGAAAACCATTTCAGGTGACTACCTCTTGAAGCTCATCAAGAGAATGCCAAGAGTGTGCGAAGCAGTAATCAAAGCAAAAGGTGGCTACCTTGAAGAACCTAGAATATAAGACATATTTTCAGTTGTTTCACACTTTTTTGTTAAGTATATAATTCCACATGTGTTAATTCATAGTTTTGATGCCTTCAGTGTGAATCTACAATTTTCATAGTCATGAAAATAAAGAAAACTCTTTGAATGAGAAGGTGTGTCCAAACTTTTGGTCTGTACTGTATATATATATATATATATATATATATATATATATATATATATATATATATATAATTAGACAAAAAACATGACATAAATCACATCATATACATATCATCTATCTTTACAACATATATCAACAGGCCTAACAACCTAAATAACAGATAACAGAAAAATTAAAGGGTAAAAATAAAAACTGTAAAAAGAGCCAGAGAGAAATTACAGCACCAGAACATTCCCCCAACAACCCCTGAAAGTGATCCTAGTCCAGGCACGTCAAGGTGAGAGTAGTGATTCAGATGTACGTATTTCAGTTATGTATTCATACTGTGTATTACTCAGATCATTTTAATCTAAACTTTAAAGCCTTAACCCTATTGTTGAACACTGAACCCAAATGAGCTCTAAACATCTTTTAGCTCATTTGGTAGAGATGTTAGTCTATACCTTCATCAAAACTAATACTAACATTGAAACCTTTTCCAAAATTAAAATTTAAGAACCTGACTTGCTTATTGTGCACTTATAATGTTTTGTAAGCAGCATTGCCAGGGACAAAGATGAACAAGAAACACCAGGTTGTAAAAAGAGATTGAGAGGTTAAAAGCACAACTGAAAAAGAGAAACAAAAAAGGAAAAGCATAAGAAAAGATGCATTAGAACACAGGCGAACGCCACATCTCCTCATTTCAAAGTTTCTGGGTTGCTGAAACATCATCCAGTGAATACATTAGAAAAACGCTTCCCCACTTCACTCATTGAAGAAGTCAAACAGAAATACAAAAGCACAGGAAGAGAGAGGGACCATCAGTTGATTGCCCAAGCAACTCTGGGAAAAACAGTGCAGAAGTACAGGTTTGCTGAAGAGGTTTGCTCAAGCATGTTTGGGCTTTTCAAAGAAATGGGCAGGGAAAATGGAAGATCCACAAAGTTATTTTCAGCAGAAGAATGTGCACAGAGCAGCTCCTAAATTATTTACATGTCACATTAAATGTAAATGTAAAAATGTGTACATTTGTAGGAAATACACAGCAATTTGATATTTGAATAAAATATATTGCCACAATTTTAATACTTGTTTAAAAAGCTGTCATTAAAATGTTTCAATGGTAAGGACACCATATTCTGCGTGAAACAAATTAGAACATTCAATCACTGTCATTAATTGTCATCATGCCATCAATTGTGATGATTCCATATTTCATACAGTATTAGTCTAAAATTCCTCTCGAACAAACATACACTCTCTCTCACTCTCTGATCTACATTCAGGCTTACTTACCTGGATTTTTAAAAAAAATAAATTAGGTGCCCCATTTATCTGCCTTTAAGGGGACCATGAAGATGCACCAGGCAATAAGCATCAGTCCAGGTCAGCTTAAATACCGGGACATTAGCTGTGTGTGTAAAACCTAGGGGGGCAGAATGGATTGTTGCTGCTATGAGCTGAAGAATGAACTGCTGGTGGGTATGGGACCTGCACCTTCCAAACCTGCAGTCCCGTGAAGACCTGAGGCCATCACCACCACCAATAAAGGGCAGTGGTGTGTGGAGAACTACGACTAGGAAGCATATCCTGGAATTATTGTAGGCACTGAGGGCAGCAGTGTCCTGGTGACATGCATGCACTGCAATGGATGCAATAAATACCTCTGGCCGAGGCCACAAGAGGATATTAGCTGGTATGGCGATGATCAGATCTTATGCCTAATGCAAGTGCCACAGGCTCTGAACAAAAGATCATTCCAGCTTGACAAGGCCACATGGAAGTAAATACAAGAGCTCACAGGAAACTACAAGGCCTGACTGAGATATCTGAGGGCCGCTTTATCAATGTGCTCTACTGTTGTTACTTATGTAATTATGGAAAGGAGGGGTTCTCCTCAGGGAGATTTTACTATGAGGTGCAGGTTGGAGAGAAGACTGATTGGGCCATTGGAGTGGCTAAAGAGTCCATCAACAGGAAGGGGAAGATTACACTGAACCCTGGGAATGGTTACTGGACTGTGTGGTTGAGGAATGGGACTCAGTTTGAGGCTCTAGCTGGTCCCTCTGTCCCCCTCCCCCTGAGAGAAAAGCCCAGGACAGTGGGGGTGTATGTGGATTATGAGGGGGGTCAGGTCTCCTTTTATAATGTGGAGACCAGGTCTCATATCTACTCCTTCACTGGTTACACCTTCACTGAGAAACTCCTTCCATATTTCTGGCCAGGTTTACAAAACTCAGCATCACTGATCATTTCTCCTGTCAGGCACATTGCCTTCAGCTACAAAAAAAATAAATGTTATGGTAATTTGTGATTCTTCTCCCCCTGAAATGTATTGTTTTATGTTAGGCACATGATATAAGACCTGAGCAATTATCACTGTAAGATAACACCCTACACAAAAATAATCTGACTGTTTAAAGTTGGAGTGTTTCTTGACACATGCACAGAGCATTGAATCCTGAATGAAACTGGAATATTAATGCACTGGGACTAAAGAAGCATACTCAAAACTGAGACTAAAGCTTGTGTGATGTAAATGCAATGGAAGAATTAAAACTTTTTAATCAGTTTTAAAAAAACAGAAATTCTGATGTGATTCATACAAAAATACAAAGACATCCCATCTACTTAGTTCTTGAGGCCCTGCCCTTCTGCATTAGAGCTAAGCTATCTACCAGAATCAACGCTCAGCTCAGACTCCAGACCTGACACTGGCAGAGCAGATGCTGGTTTTACTGCAGCACTCCTTTCTGTGGGAGCTGTCTCCCTCTGGTGGCCAGTGTATATCACCACACCCCAGGGCTGACAAAGAGAGAGCACTGGGAGGAACAGATGAAGGAGGACTGAAAGGTTCCTCTGTCTCTCTGCTGCAGCTCAGCTGATGCTAACAAAGATGAGAGAGAGTGTGTGTGAGAGAGACAGTGAGAGAGAGTCTCTCGTTTATTAACGGTAGATGTTGCCAAGCTGTCACTCCAATTGAGACTGGCCAATAGAAAAATGTGTTTTACATCTTTCAGCATAGGTCCCGCCCAAGAGATGCAGCGCAACAGCAAGCAAAACTTCTGGATTTGCAAACAAAACTTTTGGATTTCAAACCAAAACTCTGGGATTCACAAACAAAAGTTGTATTAATCACAAGACAAATTGGGAAACTTACAGTGTCCAATGCACACATTCAGATGTGCAAGAACTTCAGCAGTACAGGGTTGCAGTACAAAATGTAAAATCTTCTGACCTTGAAAACTTCACTTGCAAAGTTTGTATGTGAACTTGTGTCACATGCCCCCAAGTGAAGTTGGTGGCAGAATCTTAAATGGATTGGACTGCTGGCCTGAACTCAGAAAAGGGGAAACAAGTAGGTCATTCCATGTCAAATTTACAAGCCATATCACCCACCGCTCAGATTGTTCTAAATTTGTTTCTGTAGTTAGAAATAGAAAAAAATATTGTGACATTTGGAGAGACATAACTTAGTATCAAAGAACTTAAGCTGACAGATGGCACCCAGATTTAACATTTTATTTGGTAGAATTCATACAATATTCAGTAAACATAGGTCCCATCATCCAATTTTGACTAAACTATTTTATTGATGTTTAAGACATGAGAAATCCAAATAAAAGGTAAAACATGAATTAATAGTAATTGAATTTACTGGGAATACTTTGGAAACGATTAAAAGTCAATATCCCAACCTGCAGCTTCATATATCTTATCCCAAACAGAGAACTGACATTCTATACTGACTATAACAGTACGGTTGATATGGAGTTTGCAGGTCCTTCGGTGAATTTTTAACATTTTTTTGTATTCCTGAGTAAAATATCTTGGTAAAATATTACCAAGAAAGAGGTCTAAATTGTATGAAGGAGCCATATTTACTGAATATTATATGAATCCTATGAAATGAAACCGTGGATATCTTTTTTTCAGAGTTTCTCTTAAATATACCCAGTTATATTTAGCACTAATCAGCACAGGGTTTCAAATTCATTGATTTGTTTTTGATGTTACTTTCAGGGTTAAACCTGGTCCCTGAGATAGCATTTTATTCGTCGATATTGGAAAACTTTAACGTTTTCGCCACAGATATTTCCGTAGCTATGCTCCTATATAACGGTTAGGTAAGGCTGGAGTGATTTTTGTGGTATATCGTTACCTTGAAGAGTGAATTTCTTTGCATCTCTCCCCTTCTCGTATTTCTTGTTGGAGAGAAAAAAAAATTGCGATTATTGACAGCATATCACAATCAGTCAATATTTATGTCTGCATTTACCTTTAAGTCTTAGTAAGTTAGCTTATCATAGTCATAGCAGAAAATACATAGCGAGATGGCTAACGAGTTAGCGAACTTGAACAGTTCTACTCCATATAAAAACAAATTTGGTAAGATAGCAGTCTTAAATAATGATAATACTAATACAATTAAAGAAATACTTAACTGAGCTGGTTTGGGTTCCATGTTTTCAGGCTGAAGTGGTGAATGGCGATCTCTTCGTAGAGTAAATTCTGTGGTAAACTCCTGTACAACTGCGAGCGATTTAATCTCCTCACGTTCTAAACGTTAGGTCATCCCTGTGTCGTTATAGCAACGGACGCTATCAGCTGTTCAGACTCAATTGTTGCGTCAGCCCGGAACAAATTCCCGCCATAACTTTTAGCCCGTGACAGCGCCTCCTGATTGGGTGGAGAGTGCATAGAGCTGTCTCAGGGTGCTGAAGCTGAGCTTCCATGGCGTTAACCAATAGTAAAGCCCGTTGGAGGGCGTCGCACGTACAGAATAGAATGAGGAGACTTCAGAAGCTAAATGACGTTAAAGCAGACCCTCCAGCTGATCATGATCTCAGCCATAGTATCAGTTAAGGTGTGCTGATTCAAGGTGGGGTAGCCGTCGCCATGGGGTGTCAGTCAAACCACGGGTAAACGCAGGAGATCCCTTTATCCATTTATTGGTAAGTGAATTGATGGGAGTATGTGTACACAAGTGGCTACAAAGAAGTGACATACCAATACAATTACTTACACTGCACAGGCATTATAATACATAGATAATTTACTGTATATACTTTACATGCCGTCTCCTTATTCTGAACTATATGCATATGTAGCACCTGAAAAGATAAGTTGTTTTGTTGTGCATTGATATTGTAGTTTATTCACTTTTTGTTCCGTGGTACCAGTAATGTTTGGTTATTTTGGATTGGGTATGTATAATTGCGCCCGACAGCAGGGGGCAGTGTGGAACTGGCCGCCTAAGAGCACCGCGAGCTAAGTAGCAGAAGAAGAAGTGTGTGAAGTGAAGAGACGAAGCTCCTGAGGAGAAAGAAAGTTGCGCTCGGTGATACAGTGACAGCTTGTTGTTAATGTTTCGCCAGCCCTGCCGTGAATAATAAAACTGAACTGGTTCCACACCAAACTGTCGTACATTGAGTGGTGTAACAATTTGGAGGTTCCACCGAGATAAAGTTAGTTATTATTTCACGGCTGAGGACGTTTTTAACTCCGGAAAAACGCGGTAAAGTCGGACGTGTGTAAGCAGCCAGTCAGCTAAGTGAGCTAACGTTAGCTACATGTAACAGCTGAAGTCGAGCTAGAAGACACAGTGTCGTTTTGTTGTTTTTCCAAGTGTTAAACGAGTTAAACGTTACAAGCAAGATGTTGGAGCACCGAGAAGAGTTTCTGTTGGAAATAGAAGCTAAACTGCTTGGACTGACTGTGAAAGAACTACACAGAGTCTGTGAGTATTGTAAAATAGCTGGAAAAGACTCTGGGGACATTAAAAACAAAACTCGCCGTTCGTTGGTGAAGCACATAGTAAAGTTTTGTGAACGTGAAGACTTTCTTGAGCGGGAAGATGAAGGCATGTCTGTGCTTTTGGAGCTAAACGACACACTCCGCACGCTGCGGCATGATCCAGTGAAGACCGATGACGCGGGAATAGTGCCACTCTCCTCTTCACCTGCGGCTGGGGAGGGGGAGGAACAGACTGCAAGTTCGGCTCAGCCTGCGTCTGAACAACAGGGAGACCGCACACTGCTCTTGCCGTCGCTTGAGCCACAGGTATTCCGGGACACAGCGCGGGGCAGAGACCCCATAAGCAACAGCTGCTGTGCTTCCAATGGATTTAGAAAGGACTTTAGGATAAATGGACATGTTGGTGAGTCAACTTCGAAAGACACTTTGAGCTTTAGCAGCCTTGAACATCAAATCGAAGGTGGAATAAGGAAGGGCTATCCAGAAATTGAAATTACAGAAGCTGTGGTACGTGCTGTAAATCCTGGCTTGAAACTGAGGAGCTATCTAGAGGGTAAAAAGATCTCACCTAGCCACTCTCAGACAAATATTAAGAGCCCACTATGCGGGAAAAGGATGCAACTGTACTGTATCAACAACTGACAAAAGCTGTACAGGGACCGGGTGAAAGTGCACTTGATTTTCTGGTCGAGTACTTGATCTGCGCCAAAGGTCCTGTTTGCATCTGAGCGTGCCCAATCTGGCCTGAAATATAACAAAGAGCTAGTTTATAGCCAATGTTTTCAGTCCATCATGACAGGCTTGTCAAATGACAACATAAGAGCAGAGATGAGGATGTATCTGCAGGATGAGCACAGTAGTGATGAGCTGCTTATGCAAAAAATGCAGATTGCCCAATACAATGAACATGAGAGGACTCAAAAGATGAAAGCCACAAATAAAGTCACTCATAGGGCAAGTCTGAGCACAGTAGAGAGAGGTGAGGATGAAAATGACCCTTTGACAACCACAGTTTCAGCTAAACCGAACAAACCGATGAAAGAGAATTCCCTATTTGCAAAGATGGAGGAGAGTAATACAGCAATTAGGGAGCTCACAGGCCAAGTAGCATCCCTTGTGCAAACTGTCCAGCATGGTAGAAAAGCTGTTGATGATGGCCAAACCAAAACCCCAGCTTTTAGGAGACCTCAGAGACGATGTGTAGCCTGTCAGCAGGACAAAAGGGACTGCAACCACTGTTTTAAGTGCGGTAGTGACACACATTGGGCGAGAGGCTGCAGAGTAGGGGGCAGACAGAAACCATCGGGAAACTAGCAGAGGTTGTGACAGAGGGACGTGCCATGACCTCAGAGTTAAAGTCCCAAAATGACGCCAAGCTGAACCCGCAAACAGAGCTTGTAAACCTGTGCGCATTGAAGGGGGAAAGAAAAAAACTGCCTACTCAGTACCCTTCAGCATCCTCAAAGTCAAATGTTAAACTTAAAGGAGACAAATCCTCTGACTCACACAACCCTTTTACGAAACGCAAGCGAGTTGCACAGTTGATTGGCAAAAGGTGTCTTGTCTGGTGCAAGATGAACAGTGTAAAGACTCAAGCCTTGTGGGACACAGGAGCACAAGTGTCCATCATGAGTGAGACATGGAAATTTCAAAACTTACCTGATTTAGGAATCCGTCCCATCAGCGAGCTGTTAAGTGATGATGAACTGCTGGTCCTGAGAGCTGCAAATGGCTCAGAAATCCCCTTTCAGGGCTGGGTACCAGTTAGTTTCAGTCTGTGTGATCCAAAAGCTAGAGAAGCAATGTCTGATGAGATACTAGTTCCACTACTAGTGAGTAGGGACATAGTGCAGAGGCCCATAATAGGGTTTAATGCCATTGTGGAGATGTGGAGAAACAGAGAGGATCCGGTTCAGCTGAGTGAAAGTATTGCAATGCTCAGAAATTCACTAAGGCTAGGATCAGGGAAGGCTGAGGCATTGCTAAACCTCATTCAGGGGGCTACAAATGAGAATGTTGCTGAGAATGTACCTGTCAGAACAGGACGCACCTCTTTTGTAGTTCCAGGGGGACAAATTAAGTGTATCACCTGTCCTGTCAAAACAGGTCTGAAAG
Source organism: Albula goreensis (assembly GCA_022829145.1). Classification (NCBI taxonomy): domain Eukaryota; kingdom Metazoa; phylum Chordata; class Actinopteri; order Albuliformes; family Albulidae; genus Albula; species Albula goreensis. The sequence continues at coordinate 3,680,817 of CM040757.1, read as the reverse complement.
TAAAAACCGAAATGCTCTTCGAACCTGAGGAAGACCTGTCACTGGATGAAGGAATCAGATTCACCTGTCAGCTGATAAATGTTTCCTGCTCCTCACATAAAGCCAACATTTATGTGGAAAATACCACACAACATGACATCACATTACCAAGTAAAATTGTGATAGGGAGCATACAGAGAATAACAGACTGTTACCCGATGCAGCCAGAGGAACACCAGATTAATCCTGTAGTTGTTGAAACATCTCAGACTCCACCATGCTCCACCTCAGAGCTGTCCCAAGGTGATCCCCACGGCAAACTGTTTGATCCACCTGTCAGTGTGGACCACTTGACCGGTGAGCAACAAGCAGTGGTCAGACAAATGCTCAGGGAGGAATCAGGAGCATTCGCCAGTCACAAAGATGACATAGGCTACATTAAAAACTTAAAAATGGACATTAAGCTAACTGATGAGGTCCCAGTAACCAAAACATACAATGCCATACCTCGCCCATTGTATGACGAGGTCAAGAACCACATCCAAGACTTGTTAAATAAAGGCTTCATCCGCAAATCCACCTCTTCATATGCAGCTGCAGTGGTTTGTGTGAGAAAGAGAGACGGGAGCCTAAGACTTTGTATTGACTACAGGGGGCTTAATAAAAAGACAATCCCAGATAGGCACCCCATACCACGTATACAGGAGATACTTGATGGTCTTGGTGGAAATGCTTGGTTCAGCGTGCTGGACCAAGGCAAAGCTTATCATCAAGGAAGTGTTAGTGAGGACTCAAAGAAATTCACAGCCTTCACCACCCCATGGGGACTGTATGAATGGAACAGGATCCCATTTGGCCTTACAAATGCACCCTCAACATTCCAGCGCAGCATGGAAGAGAGCCTGGTAGGTCTCAGAGACAAAATATGCATTCCATACTTGGACGATGTCTTAGTCTACAGTAAAACATTCACACAGCATGTACAGGATGTGAGGTCTGTCCTCAAACGACAGCAAGCTTGGGGAATTCAACTGAAGCCAGACAAATGTGACCTGTTCAAAATTGAAGTCCGCTATGTTGGTAAGGTGATCTCAGCTGGACAGGAAAGAAATAGAAGCTGTGCAAGCGCTAAAGGCAAAACCCCCTACAAACATCAAAGAGCTGCGCAAACTTCTAGGTTTCCTGGGGTACTATAGAAGCTATGTGCAGGATTTTTCTCGTCATGCAAAATGCCTGTATGACCTACTTTCAGTAGATGTAACCCCAAATCCTGTGTCAAAGCCTACCCTTCGGTCAGCAGGGGCAGGACAGCTCCCCCCACATCAGAAAATAATATGGAATGACACTCACCAGGAAGCTCTGAGCTATTTAGTTGATGTTCTGACTAACCCACCTGTAATGGCTTATCCAAGGTTTGAAGATCCATTCATTCTTCATGTGGATGCTTCAGAACAGGGACTGGGAGCAGTCTTGTATCAGAGGCAGGAAGGCAGACTCAGAGTGATTGGGTATGGCTCTGACGTTGACACCAGCAGAAAAAAACAACCACTTACATTCAGGAAAGCTTGAGTTTTTAGCACTCAAATGGGCTGTTACAGACAGGTTTAGAGACTATTTGTTTTACGCTCCCTCTGTAACAGTATACAGTGACAACAATCCAGTTACTTATGTTTTGAGTACAGCTAAACTGAACGCGACTGGACATCGCTGGGTGTCTGAGCTTGCTGACTTCAACATAACACTGAAGTATCGTCCAGGAAAAACAAATACAGATGCAGATTTCCTGTCTCACACGCCTGTGAGTATGGACTCTTATATGAATGAGTGCACAGAGCAGTGCTCCCCTGAAACTTTAAGTGTAATATTCAGCATAGTTGAAACACAAAAACAACATGAAGTAGACTGGATCTCAGCCATTACTTGCAGCCCACATGTTCAGGAGTTAGCTGCAGGTAACCAGCCAGATGTAAAAGTAACTCAGCAAGAGTTACTACAAACACAGTTGCAAGACTCTGTCATATCCCGTGTACTCCAGTTGAAAGCATCTGGTGAAAAACCAGACAGAAAGGTCATGAATATGGAAACAGCAAAAACTAGACAACTGCTACATGAATGGAAAAGACTGCATGTTTCCCGAGAAGGCTTGTTGAAGCGCAAAACTGCAACCTATACTCAAATTGTGCTTCCAGAAAAGTACAAAGAGCTTGTGTACAAGTACCTTCATTGTGAAATGGGACACCTAGGGGTAGAGCGCGTAGTACACCTTGCTAGGCAGAGGTTTTATTGGCCTGGGATGCAAAAGATATTGAGTTTTTATAACCCAGGTTTGTAAATGCAACATCCAGAAAAAACCTGCTGTGCATAGCAGAGCTCCCATGTGTCATGTACCTGCAACAGCGCCCTTTGAGATGGTCTCTGTAGATTATCTTCACCTTGAAAAAAGCAGGGGAGGGTATGAGTATATTTTAGTGATAATTGACAACTTTACTAAGTTTGCCCAGGCTTACCCAACCCGTAACAAATCAGGCAAAACGGCAGCAGAAAAAATCTTTAATGATTTTTCTCTCAAATTTGGTTTCCCTGCTAAAATACATCACAATCAAGGCAAAGAATTTGAGAACCAGATGTTCAGACGGTTGCAAAAATACACTGGCATGACCAACTCAAAGACAACCCCCTATCATCCACAAGGGAACCCAGCTGAAAGATTTAATCGCACCTTGTTGTCAATGCTGCGGACCTTGGATGAGGAGAAAAAGGGAAACTGGAGTGACTATGTGGGTAAAGTTGTAAACGCTTACAACTGCACAACCAGTGAGGCAACAGGATATTCTCCTTTCTACTTGCTTTTCGGTAGAAATCCTCGTTTACCAATTGACTTGATATTTGGCATAAATGAGGAGGGAGGATGTAATTCACACCGGGAATATGCTCAAAAATGGCAGCAGCAAATGAAGGAAGCATATGACATAGCATCCAAAACCATCAAAAAGACTACAGCAAGAGGAAAAACATATTATGACCAAAAAAGACAAAGTTCAGTGCTTTCCCCAGGTAACAGGGTCCTCGTAAGAAATATGTCAGAGCGTGGAGGACCAGGAAAGTTGCGCTCTTATTGGGAGGACCAAATACACATCGTGGTCTCTCGAAAGGGAAAAGACAGCCCAGTCTATGAGGTAAAACCTGAACGTGGCACAGGGAGGGGCAGAATCCTCCATCGCAACATGTTAATGCCATGTAATGCATTGCCACTTCAAGAAACACCTCAAAGCACTGTCAGAGGACAAAATCCTCATATTCAACAAAGGAAGAGACACACAAACAGTAAATCTAACGAAGCATCAGAGGACTCCGAGAGTTCAGAGAAAGAGGAATGTTACTGGGCTCATAGACTGAGGCACCATCACTGCCAGCCTGGAGAGCAAAACATTGCACATCCCATTACTCCTGAAACAGAACCTCAGTCTGAACTTAATGCGGAAGCAGAAGAGTTCAGAATGGAGACTCCAGTGGAAATGCTTGTGGACAATGACTTTATGGAAAATTCCACAACTGGATGTGACACTCAAGAGGTCACACAAACTGTTCAGTCTGCGAACCTGCCCAGCACACAGGAGGCGGAGCCTTCTGACACACAGCCACGCAGGTCACAGAGAGAAAGAAGACCTAAAGAGACATTAACATATGAATCATTAGGCCAACCTACTCAGCGTGTGGTGGGGCTACACACTAACTCAATGTATGTCAATACACTGGCACCAGTATATGGACAATATAGTGTGCCCTGGCTACCTTCACACATGTTTGGAACGCACCTAGTTTATCCTACTCTTGTTCCTGCAGGATACTACTGATAAACTGGTAATGTTCACTATGGACTGTGGCAGATTATTCTGTGAAGAGTGGACACAGTAATATGGACTGTTTGTGAACCGAGTGGGTACTGTCCAGTATGTGTGTCATGGGACAATAAGGACTGAGATAACCAAAGTGAAAAAAAAGAGTTTTAGTCATAACCTAGATAGTTAGAATTAAGTTATGGCATTGGAATAATGTCAATGGAATGGTTACAGTATATGTATAAGTCTGTACAAGTCAGAAGTCTCCATGGAGTACATAGTGAGATGATAGAAATGATTTTGTCTCATTGTGAATTTGTCAGCATTAATGTAGTACTGTACTATTGCTACAACTGCTCAGGGGTAGACTATTATTAAGTCTAAACACTGTAGTGTTAGTTAAGAGTGGAGTGTGATGAGATCACATGATACACAGTAGTGATGTACTCTTATGGTAAAAACCATTGAAATGCACTGAAATCCATTTATTTTGTTCAAAAGAAAGCTATTGCCATTATTTGATGTGTCATAATTTATAGTGTTACCTGTAAGTTTGGAATTATAAGTTGAGTATTGATATTACATTCCATGGTCAGAAGTGTACTGTAAATGTATGTCAATGTTGAGGACAACATTTATTTTGCAGGGGAGGATTGTAGCACCTGAAAAGATAAGTTGTTTTGTTGTGCATTGATATTGTAGTTTATTCACTTTTTGTTCCGTGGTACCAGTAATGTTTTGTTATTTTGGATTGGGTATGTATAATTGCGCCCGACAGCAGGGGGCAGTGTGGAACTGGCCGCCTAAGAGCACCGCGAGCTAAGTAGCAGAAGAAGAAGTGTGTGAAGTGAAGAGACGAAGCTCCTGAGGAGAAAGTTAGTTGCGCTCGGTGATACAGTGACAGCTTGTTGTTAAATGTTTCGCCAGCCCTGCCGTGAATAATAAAACTGAACTGGTTCCACACCAAACTGTCGTAAATTGAGTGGTGTAACACATAACTAGTTAGGGGCAGCAGTCTGTATATAAATTTAGATAAATGATGGTCATGATTCCTTTACTTATAAAAGCAGTGATGCGTTTACATTCTTTGATTCCCACATTAAATCAAGCACCTCAAAGTGTCTTTTCCACTGTCAGTCTTGGTCTCTGTTGTGCCCTCTGTAGAGAGAAGTGGCATTGCTTCTTGTCACCTTTTTTTGCACTTAACCTGACAACTGAGAAAAAAAAAAAAACTTCTGTTTTACCGCTTGACTAACTGAATAGACATATCTATCATTCATTTTGACATTACTGCTTAGTTTCTGATAAAGTCCTGCATCGTATCTGTATGTCTGTGTGATTGATTGGCATTGGCAAGAAAACAATGAATAACTTCGCTCGTGACAAATTAAAGGCTGATTTCTGTTGTATCATACACTGATAAACCTGCACTGTTTCTTTGAAACCAGCAGATGACGGGATATCCCTTAAAATGTCAAGCAGACGGACGATCCAACCCGTTTGTAGTTTCACTGTTGTATACTTAGTGTCACCTGAATGACGAGCGAACAGAATCACCTAGAATTACCTTTTTGCTGAAAGATGTTAACATACTTGTCTTTTCATGTACAATAACGAGGATAAAGTATTTTGAGAGAAATTTATTAATGTAAGATTTAAAAGTCACTGCAGCGTATTACAGAATCATGTAAGGCCAAATACTGGGAAAGGGTCCTGATATTACCCATACATACTGTACTTTTACCTAATAAACAATACATTACATCAGATTAAAATATGAGAATTTTCTATTAATGGATCAGCTATGATGTCTAATTGGCCAATTCAATTTCAGACATCATCAGGTTTCTATTACAGGTTTAAATAAGCACAGAAGTAAGGACGCACCTTTCCTTCCAGTCGACGACTTTTTGGGCAGAAAAGGTGGAATCTTACCATGCATTGATATAGATTTTCACACATTGAGGAAGCAGTGACAAGACGCAGGGGCTACTATTTTTTGTTTTTGATTTACGATATTTTGAAATGTTGTGATTTTATGCCAAAAACTTTTACATTTCAATATGAGCAACCATTGCTGAATGGCGTGGGGACGGTGCTCTGCTGCATCTTCATCGCTCTCCCTCGCGGGAAAAGGGGAACACGATCCGAATCCCGGAGAGCGCTGCACAGAATGTTTTTGAACTGCCAGCGGTGGAAACCTAAACGTATTGAAAAATGTAAAAACTGAACTCTAACTTTAATATACAGCAAGATCTCTTAGGTCCTTCGCGACTCGTAAGGAACAGCATCTTTCCTCGTACTGACAACAGAACAGGTCGTGTCCTTTTGAGCTTACCATGAGGAGCAAAATGTAATCTGTTTTTTACGGTCAACTGAAGCTTATTTAATGAAAAATGTTATTATACACACACTAAATGTAACTGATAAGCCTACGTTCCCAGTAATATGTGATGGTGGTAGAGTTTGTAGTTTTAAAGAATCAACTGTCAAAGACACGGGATGACACAAACATCTAGCAAGAAAACAGTTTACTTTGGCTGGTTAAAACGATTTGATTGGGAATGAGATAACAATAATTCTGAATGTCTTTTGATAAATCCACTTTTGGACATGGATCAATGTTTATGGCACTGACCTCTTGTATCCCGTTTTTCGACTAACAATCTACTGGTAAGTAACTTTGAACATTTCTTTAGCTTACTCCAACTATAACTGAATTTAGCAAAAGTTAATGTTAAAACCTATCAGACTCTACTGGCGTGCTTGGATTTGTTTACTGCACATTCTGATGATACTTTTAAAATCGCTATGGGGAAGTGAAGACTTCTAGAATAGCAGTACACAGGTAGCTTGTATAGCTGTATCTAAGATATACAGTTTACATGTTTTAAACCGTATAGCATTTAAAAACGACCTCCACTGACTTAACACGGGGGGTTCACAATATACTTAATATATTGAATAATAATACATGTGTACACAACGCATATACACCTGGGGAGCGGGGGACCGCTTAAGTAAATAAGCGCTCATAAAGAATCAGCAGAGCCTGGCTCTTAAAATAAAGATGTATAGTTTTACTACAAAGATATTTGCAAAATAGGATGGTTACAAAAGAAGGCTATATAGAAGAACTTTGTTTACGGACACTTTGAAGAGAAGAAAAAAACAACACTAGTATATGCATGCCTACGTTAAAATGAAACACAATTTTGCAGGGCTACTTGAGTCCTCTCCTCGTAGAAAATTAATCAAATAAAAATAGCCCACTTTGAAATAAATAAAACATATAGAAGTAGCCAGATAATTTTAAAATAAAAAGAATAAACATGAATACAGTTTGTACGTAATTATGACTTAAGTCCATTTCAGTGTGCCGTTGTAGGTAACCGTCTTCCCTTTCTGTTTTTCATCAGAGCGATCAGCCGTTCAGCCTGCATGGGCATAAAATGAATCTAGCTCAGTGTCGAAAATAGACCAAATATATAAAAATAATAACATATACAATGACACTGTCCTCACATTTTGTGTGTGATTTCTGTTTCTGCACGTTATTTCAGAGCTTCTTCTTATCGAGGCTGTAAGAAGTGAATTTGATCTTCATGCAGGACTGCAGGCTGTCATCAGTGAGGCGAGAGCGGTGTTTGGACTTCATGTAGTTCATGTTAGAGAAAACCTGCTCACATAAGAATGTGGATCCAAAGATGGACAGGACTATAAAAGCATACTTTTTCATGTTCACAAACGTGTCAGGAATGGCATTCCACGTGCCAAATAAAAGTTTGTCGGCTTTGGGGAAGCTCTCAGTCTCACTTCATTTGTGCTCCTGAGCGAGAATAACCCGCTGTCGGGCTACATCCACCAGGTCAGTGGTCATTCTTTTGAATTTGGCCATCCATAAGTCTTTATCAGCTATGTCGGCAAGTTCAGTTTCAAGATCGGTATGATTTACTGCTGTGAACGATGACATGCACAGCTTTGATGGGTCGATGTCCAGCGGCATCACAGGGAAGGTTAGTGTGTTCCTAACCTCTTTGAATTCACCGAATCTTTCCTCAAATCCGGTTTGCATTGCTGTGATTGCTCGCTGCAAATATTCACAATTTATGGTCTTGTGAGATTTATTGATAAGCCGTCTGCAGGAATAGCGGGCGGGAGGATGAGAGGTGTTGTCGGTGGACGCAGGGTGTGACGCATATTTCAATGGACAAAGTATGAATATTTGCGACTAAATTTTTTAGTTTTATTAATACTCAGTTTAATCATTCGAGAGTAAATACATATGAAATAGCTGATTTAATTTTGAAAAATTCTTTTGTACTTCTTTTTTTTCCCAAGCTGGTGGGAGCCACAGCAATGGGGCCAAAGAGCTGCGGGTTGCCGACCCCTAGGCTATACAAAGCAACAATTACAACGTAATTGCTACGATTACTAACGTAATGTAGCTTACTTTTATCAACCACTTCAACAGTATGAATGTGATTGTATTATCTACTTTTTGTTAAACCTCTTGGAATGGTAAG
>CM040757.1:3651180-3671973 GCA_022829145.1 Albula goreensis | reverse complement strand
TCTTCATTATCACAGACCATGGCTGCCACCTGCTGGTCTTTCTTTTTGATGACTATGGTCGTATCGGACAGCTGGTGCTCCTTCTCATCTGTGATTTTTTTCATGGCTGTAAGCTTCTGGGCCTTCTCCTCAGCCACTGCAGATATGTCTGCCAGCTGCTTCTCCATCTCCTCAGCTGTTTTGGCCATGGCTGCCAGCTGGTGATCCCACTCCTCCATCTCTCTCGAGCAGACTGATGTTCTTATTGAAGTCTTCCTCCAGACCTCTTCTTCTGCTCCTCCATGCTGAGCTGATGGGCCTCTGTCTGAGCAATCTTCCTGTAAAGCAGAGAAAATGTGGTCTTCAGCCTTCAACTGTCCAGCTTCACCCTTCAATTGAGCAACTTCTGTCTTCACCTGCACAGCTATAGTCTCCCAACCGTCAGAGTCAACAATCAAATGTGTAGCTCTTATTCAAAAGCACACTGCTGTATTACTTCAATGTTAAACACAACTGAAGAAGTACCACAGCACAAGATCTGAACATGAGTCAAACACCTGTGGCCTGATTGGACATGCTGCAAGTGAATTAATCACACCTGCCCCTCAATACAGTCAACACTTACTTCAGGAGAGCAGCCTCTTTCTTCTTGGAGATCTGAGCCATGTCAGTCAGCTGCTGCTCCTTCTCCTTGGCCATGGCTGCAAACTGCTCCTCTTGCTGCTTGTTCTGCAGAGCCAGTGCTGCCATCTTTTCCTCCAGGGCCTGGATCTGGCTGAGGTTGCTCTAGGTTTCTTCAGAGTGCTCTTCAGTCATAGCCACCATCCTAGCCAGTCAGAAACAGCTGTTCATGAAGCTGTATAGCTTCCCACTGACATGTTTCCCAGTGATTTACCAAACTAAGGTCTTCATTGCCATCCCATTTTAAACACTGATTACATATTTAAGAGGAACTGATTGGCTACTGAACTCACTTCTTCCGCAGTCTGGCTGACTTTCTTTTCTCCTGCTCAAGAGCCTTCTGGGACATGTTGGCAATCACCTGGAGGAAAAGGAGGAAGAATAAACTTTCTGTATTTGAAAGACGCAACTGACAAAGTATCTTTTACAGTCAGTACATCCGCCTTACCAGATTCTCACTCGCAGCCATTTTTTGGGATTCCACCTGGGAAGAGATAGCAACAATCAGCACAAAGATCTGACAGCTGGTATGTAACATGGAGGAAATCATGATTAACATAAGACATGGGCATGCTGCAGAAATCATTTGTGAGCAATGACCATTAAGATTGATGTATTTGTCTAATAACTGCCATCATGTCACTGTTTCCAGGAATTTAATAGATATTGCACTGCTTCTGAAGATCTGTTAAAAAAATTCTAGAAATGTTTTGAAACCTTCAGGATAAACCTTAAACGTCCTTGGGTTACATGTTAAATACTAAACAGTAAACTGGTATTAGTGGCAGTGCGCAAATGTAAATCTAAAATGGAGTGCACTGTGTTGACAGAGCTAAGTCAGACTGTTCACCAGGGCTGAGACCTCCTTCATCTCCGTCTTGAGCAGACAGATCATCTTTTTGTACTCTTCCTTCATGCTGAGCTTAAGGCCCTCTGCCTAAGCAATCTTTCTGCAAAGCAGAGAAAACACGGGCTTCAGCCTTCAAATGTGTAACTTCACCCTTCAGCTGAGCAACTTATGTCTTCACCTGCGCAGCTTCTGCATTCCAACTGCACAACATCTCCGTTCAACTGCGCAGCTTCTATTCATAAGCACACATTTTTCCTGCTGTAGTACTTCAACGTTCATCACGAGTGAAGAAGCAGCACAACTCAATATCTAAACATTCAGTCAAACACCTGTGGCTTGATTGGCCATGATGTAAATGAATGAATCCCACCTGCACCTTGACAGAGTCAATACTTACTGCAGGAGAACAGCCTCTTTGTCCTCAGCAGTCTTGCTCATTGCTGTCAGCTGGTAGTCCTTCACTTTAGTGATCATAATCATGTCAGCTGGTGATCCTTATCACCTCTGATTTTAGTCATGGCTGCAAGCTACCGTGCCTTCTCCTCAGTGATTCCAGCCAAGCCTGCCAGCTGCTGCTCTTTCTCCTTGGCCAAGACTTCAATCTGCTCCTCTATCTGCTCATTCTGCAGAGCCAGCACTGCCAGCTTCTCCTTCAGAGCCCAGATGTTGCTGAGGTGTCTCTGGGTCTCCTTACAGTTTTCCAGGGCCTGATGAGCTGCCCATCGCTCACTCTGCCTCAGTGACTTCTTCATGTTAATATGAAATAATATGAATCGGGTACTGTAGAATGACTTACATTTATAGAATGTAAAGGGAAAAAACAAACTGTTGCATCCAGAGGTGTTGTGCTTTTATACAGAACAATTTTATGTAAATAAATAATCTGCAGTTCTGAGTCTAACATTGATCTTTTCCATAGTGCTACTGCCATGCTGCTGATTAAAAATTCTCTCACCTTAAGTTCTTCATTCTCCTGTTTTATCTCACTCAGCTCCTGATGATGTCTTTGAACCTAAAATAAACAAGCACAGGGAAGGGTTCAGTCTGTTGACACAACCTTCACCAATGGGAAAAACATGAACACAACATACTTCAGGTTTGACACCTCCCTGTTGAGGTCCTTCTCAGTCACTGAAAATACAAAACATAAGTGGGAATTAAAACAAGGCTTAGAAATTTAATGTCAATCCAAGATACCATGAACTAAATATTTAAAGCGAAATATAATTACTAATTCTAATTAATAAAACTTACTTTGGTGTTTTCTTGTTTTCCCATTTATCTGAATGCAGGATTGGTTTAAAACAGTCAGGAAAGCAATTACACACTGCACACAGTTAAATAATCACTACAGACAATTAACTGAACACAGGACACTAACTAACAATCAGGTTATAAAGTTCATCTGCTCAGAGCAGCACTGCACAGTTTTGATACATTTAGAAAGTTTGTGTTATTATTAATCATGCAAATAAATGAATAATTTGCGTGTCTGTTTCCTCTGAGAAGCATAGTTGGCTGAGACGTGTTTTAATAAACACGACACACTACCTACTTCACTTGACTTGTGCAGGTTCACTGTCCAGTTAAACACGTGGTTTCGTGCATTAACCGGTCGCTGTTCGCCAGCACTTTTCGATGTAAGTTTCTCTTAAATATACTCAGTTATATTTAGCACTAATCAGAACAGGGATTCAAATTCATTGATTTGTTTTTGATGTTACTTTCAGGGTTAGCAAACCTCCAGAGATACACGACCTGGTCCCTTTTATTAGCATTTTATTAGTCGATATTGCGAAACTTTAACGTTTTCGCCACAGATATTTCCGAAGCTATGCTCCTATATAACGGTTAGGTAAGGCTGGAGTGATTTTTGTCGTATATCGTTACCTTGAAGAGTGAATTTCTTTGCATCTTTCCCTTTCTCGTATTTCTTGTAGGAGAGAAAGAAATAAATTGCGATTATTGACCGCATATCACAATCAGTCAATATTTATGTCTGCATTTACCTTTAAGTCTTAGTAAATTAGCTTATCATAGTCATAGCAGTAAATACATAGCGAGATGACTAACGAGTTAGCGAACTTGAACATTTTCTACTCCATATAAAAACAAATTTGCTAAGATAGCAGTCTTAAATAATGATAACACTAATACAATTAAAGAAATACTTAATTGAGCTGGTTTGGGTCCCATGTTTTCATGCTGAAGGGGTGAATGGCGATCTCTTCGTAGAGTAGATTCTGTGGTAAACTCGTGTACAACTGCGAGCGATTTAATCTCCTCACGTTCTGAACGTTAAGTCATCCCTGTGTCGTTATAGCAATGGACGCTATCAGCTGTTCAGACTCGATTGTTGCGTCAGCCCGGAACAAATTGCCCGCCATAACTTTTAGCCCGTGACATCTATACCAGGGGTAGGCAACACAGAAAATCGAATGAAAACTTACCATTTTCACAGTAATTGTGAAGAAGAGTGCTTTTTTACGACAGTGAAAGAAAAGTGTGTGTGTCTCATTTGTGGGGCGACCGTGGCGAGTATGTGTCACAAAAGCCACCATGCTAACTATCCCCCTGGCAGCGCACCACGGGCAGAAAAAGCCCGTGAGTTAAAGGCAGCTTTGAGCAAACTGCAGTCTTTTTTCACGAGGCCGGTAAAAAAGTCACAAAAAGCAACTGAAGCTCCATTTAGAGCTGCAAATTTTTTGATAAAGAACAAAAAAGTCTTGTGAAATTATTGTATAAAATTATTTTGAGGAATCATTAACACTAACATGTGATCAGACAATCTCTTCACATATATGAATATTTATTATGATTATTATCATTATTATTAAGTAGCTCTCAGTTTCAAAAAGGTTTGTGACCCCCACAATATACAAATGTGTCTGCAATTCTCCAAATTCATAAATACATCAAATGTCAGATGAAGAATAGTCATCATCAACAGACTGAGTTTTGAATCCTGCCATTTTAAAAATAAAATTGCAATTAGTTAATAATGATAGAATAAGGGGATGAAAACATGAAACTATCATGGCTATCAGTAACCAATTTAGTGTTGTATCATGTTGTTGTTTCTGAGTTAATGTTTCTTTGTCACATTGTAACTGCACTAAATCTGATTGGGCAGATGGCCTTGAATCATCAATATATTGCACAATGTTCTTCAATTCACTTGTAAAATAATGAACAATAGAAAAATGCACTTAGGTAATGCACTCAATGAGAGCTAATTCACCATTGAGCATTTACTTGCTGAATCAAGACAATTACTGTTTCTAGGTTTCAGGGCCCTGTTAGTGTCCTGTAATATTTAACAACTGTGATATTTTAAATTCCCACTACCTCCAAAGACAGTTTCTTTACAGCAACAATCCTGAAAATGTTTTCAGCAGAACAAGAGCAAGAACATAAAAATAAATCCACAGATCAACATCAGATCAAATCTCAGGACAACCTACTGGCAGGAGAACTCAAGACTGAGAAAAAGAACAGGGCTTAAAAAGATCTGAACACAGCCATAATTACAATCCAGGCAGATGAACTTAGTCTGACAGTCAGCTCAACAAGCAGGGTGGGATAAAATGAATACAAACTCAAATGGTGGACAGTTATCACAATTAGCCAACGGATTAGGGAGAAAATGTAAGGGGGTTCTCTTCAGTACTGCAGACACATTATGTTATGGTTATTTAGCTGACACTTTTATCCAAAGTGACTTACAATTGATTAAGCGAACCATGGGCCAATTCTCCCTGGGAGCAATGCAGGATTATGGGCCTTGCTTAGGAGCCCAACAGCAATGGTGTTCTTGCTGTGGCTGGACTGGGGCTTGAGAAACCAACCTCAAGGGTCCCAGTCATGTACCTTAGCCACTAGACTACAGGTTGCCCCAAAGATAAACTCCTCACAGTCCTTCATCTAATACTTTTATGTCAATAATTACATTTTTTTTAACCCGTGATAACCACCTGTAAGTCTTAATGGCTATGGTTAAGTGCTACCTCACCTAAGTTATTTCAGTATAGACACAGTATAAGTGGTTTAACATCCAAAATCTACCATGATACATTCTTTACAATAAAGTAAAACAAAACAATTTTGTTCTGTTCTGTTTTACTATATGAATTATCTTTATAATTTCACAATTTTCAGATGTGCTTATATGCACTGCATCCAATTTATTTGCTGTATGGCTTGCTACGTACCAAATTAGTATCAGTAAACACTTTTGGTTCTCAAGCAATTCATATTACAGTGAAGGTTTGCACAATGATTCAATTATTCAATCATTTTCCTGATGGGGATCATTTATATAAGGTGTCTGGAGCCTTTATGAGGATGTCCTCAAGTGTGACAGATAAATCAGACTCATTTATCATAAAGGCAAAAGGAGGACACAGCACATAGGCAATAATTACACACTACACAATGTCTAAAGCATTAATCCTAGACTTTTATTATGTTCCTTAAAATGTTACAGACTTGGTATAGTTACTGTCTGTATTGTGTATGTATTGATCAGGTCAACCCATTGCATTACATTTCATTCATTTAGGAGATTCTCTGATGCATGAGAACATTAACTTCATCTATATGATTATATAAGCAATATTTCAGACCTTAACTAACCATGTTAGCTAACCAGGCTGGTTATGCCAGTCTATGTTAACATACAACCCATAAACACCAATAGTATATCTAATAAATATACCAAAGATTTAAAACCAGTGATGGGTGTAGTCTGACAAGATAAGTCTTGAGCCAAAACTGGTCTTTGACCAAAAAAAAAAATGTTACAATTGGTCTACATACTGTATGAGTGGAAATGAAATGTAATTAATGTAAATGTAATAGAGGGAAAACAGTTTATCAAATTCTATTTATAGGACCAATTATAAGCCTACTTCAAAGTAAAATATTTAAGCACATATTGACTAGAAAAGTGAATGACTGCATTTTACCCTGGTACATAATTATATTTGTGTTTATATTTCCAGATAAAATCAGAACAGAATATACTTGACTGTTTGCATGGTTTTAAACTTGTGTCATCATTGTTCGTCTCTAAGCCATAATTTATTCTTATCATGAATTAATGAAAATGTAACAGGTTTTCCTCAATTTTAAGTTTGACTTTGAGGATCCTGCTGACCAAGAGTTTGGTCCGCCTTTGTTACCCCCCCCCCCCTTCTCCCCACCACTAATTCAGTCAAATATGTTTCTATGATGTGAAAATCATGTTAATCCTATCCTTTTGAATTTGGAATCCAGATTTGCTTTCCTTCCTCTTGAGTTGTCCATTACAGGCCTTAATTTCATCAGGCAACAGATCTTGATTATTTTAAATTTTTTCTACTTTTTGCGCTTGCTCCTTCAGAACTTCCAGAGATTTAATACGCTCCAGACATCCTGGCTTGGCATCTGACTTTTCACCTTCGAAGAGCAAGTCAATGTACTCTGGTGTAGAGAGTGGGTTTGGTTTCAATGCAATTTCTTGCAGTCGTGTTAAACATTTTGAGGAGGTCTCCATTTGATTTAGCACTTTGTCCTGAAGCATTAGAATTTCCTCATTTTGTTTTTCAATTATTTGCAGAGAAGACATTTTGGCACCATTTGCTTTCTCATTTGCCTTTTGCAGATGCTTCTTCAACTTTTTATAGTTCCATCTGTGGTCTCCAGTGACTTTTCACAAAACTTTCCTTTACTATCCATTGCACTGCACAGCATCATTTGGAACGCAATGTGGCAAACCTGACAGTTGGTTATGTAGTTTCTGAACCAGCTCCTGTACTGGTTCTGTCACCTCAACCTCAAATTCAAATTTTTCATTTGCATGAATCTCAGCTTCATGTTTTGAATGATCAGCTGAGTTGCTTTTATCTCCTCAAGTTTTGCCAAACCAGCTCGGACCTGTGGCTGCAAACCTTCAACTGCTGTTTCGAGTTGTTTGCGCTCTTTGAGCACTTCTTTCATAAGTCTCAATCTCTTGGTTTCCAGCATTATTAAGCCCACAAAGAAATGCTTCATGCTTTTCACACCCATGCTCCAGAACATTTTGTCAATGTTCTCATCACAGTCTTCATCTTCCTCATCATCACTTCTCTTATTACTGTCAGCAGTGGTATTTTCTGCAAACAGTGCAGAATTGTTGAACTTGAAGTGAACAGGAAGCCCATTTTTTTTGGGGCATGGCACCCCAGAAACAATGATCCCTTCAAGAACAGGGGGATGCTGTCCATCTGCAAATGTCACCAACATCTGAATGTTCTCTGCGATGTCTTTACCAAAAATGGAAAGAACAGCATCAAACACATATTTCTGTGCATGTGTTAATCGAGCCAGAGGAGCCTGAGCTACAAAGCACACTGCATCAATTTCACTGATGCCCTGGTCAGAGGTAAAGAATGTCCAGATCTGCTCAGTGATCTGTCTGTCTCTGTCAATCCCTCGAGTGTCTCCAAATCCTGGTGTATCAATGATGGTAAGAGAGTAGCTTATCTGGAAACCATCTTGGTAATTGATTTCATAGACAGTGACATGTGATGTTTGGCTCTCTGGCTGGGATTTTGACTTTCCTTCATCAATCAATTTGAACCGGAACTCATCTTCCCACTTCACTCCCAGGATGTAGTTGATCATCCCATTGATCAGGTAGATTTTCCCGCACCTTTTGCCCCAACAACCATGATGGTTTGATGGTCTCTCTTGTTTTCTTTGCCAAAAATGTACTTCCTGAAATATTTCAAATTGATATCTGCCTCTTCTAGTGGAAGCTTGTAAATGGAAGGTGATCCATTACTTAGACATTGACTCTCCTTTTTAATTCTTTTAGCAAGACGCATTGAGCCTTGCTGTGGTGAAATAGTGACTGTCTCACTTTCTCTGCTTTTACCAGCTGCACCACAGTCACACCTCACTCTCACTTCATATTTTGTATCTGGCTGTAGCCCAGTGACACGACAGATTCATCTTTACAAGTCTTCTCCGTCCACTTAGCTGGCATTTCTTGGTTTTCACATATGTTCCTGTATTCAACAATGTAGTGATTGATGCTGACTCCATTTCCAATTTCAGTAGGTTTTTGCCAAGTAATTATCATTTCATTGTTGTCCCTTCAACCTGGGATGGTGCACTGGGAGGATTTGTTGGCAGAGTTTTAACACTGGAGTTTTCTTCACTGACTGGACTGACTCCCACTGGACACACTGCTCTGCACCTGAACTGGTACTCTGTGTGAGGAAGAAGGCCTGATACTGTATAAACTGGGTCAGCCGTGGGTGTACTCACAGCCTGCCATGTGTCTGTATCTCTGGCACGGTATTCGATTAAGTAGTGGGTCACTTCCTTTGATCCATACTTAGGGTGACCAAACTCTACTGTCACACTGTCATGAGTTGTGTCACTTGCTGTTGGGTTTTCAGGCTTTGATGGAGGTTCAAAATGGTCATTCTTTTTGGACCCTTCCTCATAAAGGTAAATACTGGCCCCCTCATAGTTCTGATTGTGCACAGATGCTGCTATGAAGGAGATATTCCCATTGTCTTTGTTTGCCTCTGCAAAGTCCACAAACAGCTTCACTTGTTCCCTAGTTCTGTCTAATGCATGTTCAGAGAAACACCACTGTTCCCTCTCTACATCCAGTTCATTGGCACTTGAGGTCTGGGCCTTTTTAATTTGGGTAAATCTTTTAAATGATCTGATAAAATAGACAAAAATTGTTCCTTGTTTTTCACAGATGTGAAAGCAAGACACACCACATGCTTAGCTTTTGGATTCAAGATCTCCTTGTCAAGCTCACTCTTGGATGACACTAGTTTAGTGTCTTTGAGTATTCCAGTGTACGTTTGGAGTACTGTGATTTCTCTTTGTTTGCAGTCAAGCCATTCATTAAGTGTATTGCTGTTAAAGGGAGATGCTCCTTTCTTTCTCAAGAGGTCTGAAAGCACACCTTCCTCTTCCCCTCCACCTCTAATGGAAGGTAGCATTCTTGCCAAGGACTCCTGAAATACCAGTCTGTACTCAAGGCACATGTCTTTGAACAGTTTCAGCTTTTTGCCAATTTCTGGAAAGTGAGTAATGGCCTCATCTTTCAGCAAATCATTGCATCGCATTTGAAGCTGGTCAAAGTCCTCCAGGATATTCTGTGTCTGTGTAACTAATCCCACACTGATCTCCCACACAATTTTGGCAGCAGTGGAGTCTAGGTTTTTTAAGGGGTATAACCACACCTGTACAGGTACAGCATGCTCCCCCTCCTCCCCCAGCATCTTTGGCAGAATTGTATACACCTTGATGGCATCTTGAAAAGAAACAGGGTTGACATCAAGGGAAAAGTCCCCATAAAATGTACAAGAAAACTTTTCAACACTAGCATTGTCACTGTCTGTCATATTTAGGGATCCCTCCCCTTCAATTGCCAGGGCGGGAATCTTCTTTATCATCACCTCTAAGTTTCCTTCAATGTTTTGACGGTCCTCGTTTTCTGAAACCTCACGATCAAACACAAAGAATGCCTGGGCACCATAGAGAATGGCTGTGACAACATGAGTGGTTTCACCCTGCTCAGACACATAAGAGTATTTTACATTTCCACGTCCAAGATGATTCATGGACATCTGCATGAATTTAGTAGTTGTTTTGTACTTCAGAGTCACACGTGCCTGTTTTTCAGAAACCTTTGTATCTTTGAGGTACTTGGCTGACCCTTTGACCTCAACTAACCCCCCAAAGAAACTTGCTTTCAGTGAAGCATTCACATTCAAAGCAGATGATTTATCCTCAATGGAATCCGATGCAATGATCTCAAACTCTGTGTTGCGCTGAGACTCAATATTTGTGTTATGGAGTGAATCCTGGTCCCATAATGTAATTCTTGCAGGAAAGAAAAAGAAATACATACGTCCATGTTTGTTAAGCTCAGTGTCTGTAGGTGAAAGGAACACTGGAGACACAGACAGCAGCTATGCCAGTGGTACTGCTTTCCCCAAAAGATGTTGAACGATGCAAAAGAAGGACTGCATCCATAACATGCTGGCCCATACATTTAACAATATAACAGGCCGGTTAATTCCTTTTGAAGAGACCTAAAATAATCAATTTATAAATTGTAATTATTTAACAAATCACATATTTCATAGAATACAAGTACATATTTCATAAAATATCCCAAAGAACCACCTTTAAACTGCCCATTAGCCATGAAATCCACCAAGACATGCTGTTTAGGTGACACTTTCCTTTAAGTATGGCATTTAAAGTAAGTAATGCTAATTTCTGTAACTCAGTGACTGCTTGGTTATTGAAGAACAATATCATTTTTGCACTGAAAGTACCATCACATGAACAAGGAATGGAATACAGACGAGGAATCTTACTGAATTATATGTAAGCTTAATGTGTTGCTTTTTCTTATTCAAACTGTTTAAGTGGATTGTTCATTTAACAGGTTTTATGTATATTCATGGCCTGAGAAAAGGCAGCAGAGGGTAGGATTGATTATGACTAAGAATGGTTACATGATTTAAAACAAACTGATGTCTCTCTCTGACTGATGGAGAGATATTACAGAAATGAAGTTAGCAGCTCTTGAAACTCTGGTATAGGAGCTTAGGCAGGAGTGTTGTACTAAAGGCAGAGGCTGAACAGTGAACAGTAAGCAGGAAGCTGACCTCCCTTGCCTCAAGTGCCACAGAACTTTTGAGTGTTGGAACGCAACCCCTAAAACCTTCTTTGGTATCAGCTTCGAAGCAGTACATGCATCACCTAATGGCGGAATTCAGTATTGTTATGTCCCCAAATTATTGTTGTTGCTCATACCTTTTTTAAGAATGTTATTTCATGTGTGTTCATTTCTGTATATTTATTTTACTTTGTAGACTGCACACACACACACACACACACACACAAACACACACACACACACAAACACACACACACGCACGCACACACACACACACACACACACACACACACAGTCATAAAGACAGAGAACACATCATTTAAATCCTGCTTACATTCAGTTCTTCTCCCTCTTCCTGCCTAAAAATATCACAGACATCTCTACATCCATAACTTTTATTCCATACCCATACTGATAACAATAAGACCATGGCGCGTTAGTGATTCAGACAGTTCTCACAGACTTACCTGGAATAAGGCAATCAGTGCGGCAGTCATAGAGCATGCCCAGACGGAAGGGCCGTCCAAGTGCAGCAACCTCCAGTGTAGATCTTGAGGCAGTTTCCATGACTGGAGCTCTAGGCAAGGAAAACATGGAAGCGGGTGTAACCCCAGGATCATTCAGTTCATATTTAGGGTACAATGTTTTTGCACATGAGCTTTATTGGTCATATGATAAACAGCAAACACTAATTTGATTACTGTTCAGCTCTTTCTCCCCTTAAAAGTAATAAATTCAGCTCGTTTATTAGGATCATTTCTCTGTATTATTTTAGTGTACCTTTTCTCTCAGTTACAATTTTTGGAACATTGAAAAACAAATGTCAAATTTAATATTATCCTTATTAGTGTTTCAACTTTATTGAAGTTAGTAAAAATAATGCCTTCTTTTTAAATGATAAAATCCATGCAATTGTTTTATTAAAAGGCAAATGAGATGAGAATTTCATGGATTTACCAAGTTGAAGCGAAATATGACAGTACTTTGATCTTTGAATGGATATGGAGTAGCCCTATTTAGCTGCAATGTATAGCTATCTAGCTGTTTATCTACTTTGAGCCCTACAATGTGCCACACAATCTGATGTAGACCTGCAGTTAGTTCACTTACATTATAGTTTTGCTTATGAAGACCAGCAGGCGTCACCAGACGTCCTTGTTCTTATGTTTTCTGTGTATCAAAATGTATGCTCAGTGTTATTTTGGTGATATTTTAGGTGTGGTCCGTTCTCATAAAAATTCCTAGTAGCTGCTTTGCCGTGTTAAAGAAGATAACAAGAGTAAGCGCTACAAATGGAACACATACGATAAGTTGCTAGTGGTAATAACATTCTTCTTCGAAAACTCGGGTATTCCATCAGACTGCAAAATTACAGTTACAAGGAATGCTTTCTGAATTTTCTTTATATTTTAACTAGCCTTATCCGATTGGAATAAGCGAGTTACCACCTACACAAATTACTTCATATATATTCAGTTAAATAATCGCAATGCGCAGTTGCCCCAACGCATAATTTGGTAAGATACATGTTAAACAGATATTTGATCACACCTCTATAAATTTCAAGGCAAAAACAAATGTCACCACACAGTTTAAAAAAAAAGAACATTCTATGAAAATGAGAAATGAAAGAGACATTGAGGTTAATGTATGCTCATGTGCACCGCCTTACCTGAGATGTGATATCCTGAATCATATCCGTCCTAATAAGGTAGATGAACCTCTGTCCTATATTGCAATGTATAATTATAATTCATACTTGACTAATTCCTAATGTAGCGAGCTAATGATCAAGGATATCAACAAAGAAAAGGCTTAGGCGTTTTGGTTGTTCTGCAGGGTGGGCTGGTGCAAACTGAAAGAAGGTCGTTGTATGTTGATGACATCGCTGCTGGTTCACAGAAAGTGAAACTGTTGACCAGTATTATGACGAGACTGGCAGACACACCCGATAACGCCTGCAATTGAACTATGCAGTGAGAGCAAAACTGTGGAACTTTCCACGCAGCTAATGTAGAATCCTGCAAATTGGAAACAAAACTTCCTAGCTGGTCTTTTGAAACACGACTACCAAAGATAGGTTTCTCATCATCAACAGATCGTGAAAACTGGTTTTGTTAGGACAATTTAAGGTGTCATTTTCTATTTATGTTTTTTTCCCATTCACTTTAAGGTACATTGAGTGCCAAGCGCTATACATTTTACGGCCCAAACTGATCAAGTGAAAAAAGTGACTAAGGTGGATTAGCTTTTTCCTCCGTGCCGTATTTCACTGCAGTTAAAGAGCAAAATTCTTCAAAAGCCATAATCTGTAATAAGAGAGTACATTTCGAAAACTGTTGAAGAAATGATGAATAGGTTTAATGCTGTTTAGGAAAAATAAGAATTTATTTCTACTGGTTATATCACTGTTTTTCCGTAGAAGAGTTTTCCAGGCTATGTGGAGCTTTGAGAAATTAATTGACAGGTTTTTTGGAAGATACAATACAGTAACAATACAGTAGAAACTCAATCAACGGTGTTGATCTCCCACTTGCAACGTGTGTGTGTGTGTGTGTGTGTGTGTGTGTATCGCTCAATGATTTAGCTACACTAAAGTGCCTCAGCAGTACACAAACTTGAAACCCGTGTTGTCTGTTGAATGTTTTAAAGTGCTAAACTACAGCTGGGAAATGCAACACTAGAGTATTAGAACATTATCACTACAGCAGCTCCTCAAGACAACATTTGGCAAACACCTGCTGCTGAGAGTGGTACCATGAACATAAACAGGGACGACCCTGGCAGTCCCTGGATGGGGTCTCTGCTGGTCCTGATAGTGTGGGAAGCCATATCATGACTTAAGTGCAGTTTGCAATGTACCTGAGTGTAAAGGCACTGTGAGCTATAGCTTAATTCCCAATTTTATCCCTGTCTCTGCAGTAACGCCCCTTTGTCTGTGACACTGTATGCTGTCTCACTCTCAAATTTATTTTCCCATAAATTTTTAATGAAGTAAATGAAGTTAATTATTGTATTTTTGGTTTTCGTGTCATTACTGTTTGTTGTTTTCCCTGTAAGTTTGCTTCCCCCAGCGAGATTTCTGATGGTCACCCTTTTATGTCAGGTATGTGTAATTTCAATATAAATAGTTTACCAGTCTGTTGATGTCATCTTAGAGAGTTGTTCGGTGTTTCCCCTGTAAATATGTTTTCCCCCTGCACGATTTCTAATGGTCCCCTTTTATGTTGGGCAACAATTGCAGCTGAATATCACAATAATTATTATATATGTATTATCTATTACCTAATAAAAACTGATTTAGCTAGCAGCAGTTCCAAAAGTGGAAGGTCTCATCAGCGGTCACTAACACACTGAGAAATGACACTCCAGACACTAACAATCTAAGGAGCAAAAACAAAAACAACAAACAAAACATTCAAATACAAACAAGATAGGTTGCTTAACAACAACAATGCTTTAATTGAAACATGGGTAAACAGATCTTTGGACATTTGGGTAAATTAGACCTGATGGCAGGACCTATTTCTGATAGTGTGTGCATGTCAAATGAAAATATGTGCTCATAACGTTGTTGAGATATTAAACATAACCTTTTGTCAACACGACATCACTCAGCACCCCAACATTGTTGAAATCATCCTGAGACAATCCAGTACATTTTTGCATTGTTTGTGCACATTTTTTCACAACAAACGTACATTTCTACTCTTTTATAATTTTTAAGTTAAGGATTCATTTTTTCAATTTTTTCAGCACCTCATTAATGTCCAAATTGGTAAAAATGGGGGTCATTCATTTGTGCATTGTTTATGCACTTCAAATTAACATCTGTGTTAATACCGTTTTTTTGATATTAAACATAACATTTTGTAAATGTGACATCACACAACCTGCGTGAAATTGGCACCCCATATGTTGAAAAAACATCTGAAACTATTTCTTATCGTTTTTTCTTGATTTGTGTACATTTGTGCACGACAAATGAACATTTGTGTTCATACTGTTGAACATAACATTTTGTAAACATATGACATTACTCAATGTGAGTGAAATTGGCACTCCATATGTTTAAAAACATATAAAACTATTTCTGAACATTTGTGCTTTGTTTGTGCACATTTGTGAATAACAAATAAACATTTGTGCTCTTTTAATTTTTAAGTTATTAAGGTTTCATTAAAAATAATTATTCATGATTAAGGTTGCTTACCATCAACAGCTCAACTGAATTGGAATTTGGAATTTGCTTAAGCACTCTGTCCGGGGTCCGGGAGAAGATGAGGATGTCTACCAGGTAGACACAGACAAACTGACTGAGCATATCATGGAGCACATCATTCAACAGGGCCTGGAAGACAGCTGGAGAGTTAAGTTAGGCCAAACAGCATTACCAAATATTCGTAGGGGCCAGTGGGTGTGTTGAAAGCGGTCTTCCACTCATCCCCTTCTCTTATGTGGACCAGGTGATAGGCATTGTGGAGGTTGAGCTTGGAGAATACCAAAGCTCCAAAAAGGTCTCTGGCAGGTCTTGGGAGTACATGCCCCCTCTTGACTCTCTCCCTCTGGCGAGTGGACAGGAGATGGTCAATGGGGATGGCCATCTCCACCTGGCCATCAAAGTTTGCAGGAAGGTTGTGAGCAACGAGTTCATCTTTGATGTTCTTAGTAAGGCCATGGAGGAAGGTGTAGAACTGGGCTTCCTGGTTCCATCCTCTGGTGGCCGCCAGGGTCCGGAAGTCGATGGCATAATCCGAAACTGAGCCCCCTCCCTGCCGGATCTAGAGCATCTCAGGGGCTGCCCTCCCTTCCTCTCCGGGACCGGTTGAAGACTCGCCTCATCTATTCCGGGAAGGTTGCTTAGGAGGAGCAGACTGCATCCCACACTGCCAACCCCACTCCCTGGCACAGGAGAGGAGAGAGATGATATAGGCGATATTTGCCAGGTCTGTGGGGGCACCAAAGAGCACTGAGACAAAGGAGCAGCAGGTGCCAGGCTCATTGTGATGCTCATAAAGATCTGATCACAGAAATATTGAATATAATATCGAAGGGATGCCATGTGTTTTCCAGTCATTAAATTTTAAATGTAAAATTAAGCTATGGATAAAACTTCAAGCACTCCCCCTCCATAAAATTAAGTATACGAGGACCAGGAAGGAGGGGGAGAGACTCTTCTTAAGTTGGGCCTGGAACATGCCTCATAGCTTGAGGGTCTGTTTACTTCTTTATCTTTCTGCTTCATTGCTTGTTTAGTCTGTCTGTGTGCCTCATTATGAGTTCTTCTGCATTATCTCAAGGCTCGGTCTACCCACTGTCACCGCTAGAGCTATTGCACATTTAGGATTTACCTTGCTTTTTGGTGTGGCTGCAGTTGGGAGTAGCTCCTTTGTCATTCCTGGAGAGAGACAAGCATTGTGTTCGGTAATCTTTATTTCATCATTCTGCAATTCTAAATATTCTTGTTTGTCCTTGTTCAGTGTTGTAATTGTCAAATAAACATCTTCAAACTATTTCATTTGCAAGCGGATATACATTTCTGATAAAAGTTGGTACACCAGACTGCTCATTCCTAAAAGTGAACTTGGTTATTTAATTAATAGTTGATATGTTTAATAGTAATTATTTAGTTAAACCAATTTTAACTTATTACCTGTTGGTTAGGTGAGGAGTTTTAGTATTTACTGTCATTTGTGCTCAGTATTCAGAGTGCCGTATGATAAATGAGGGCTTTAGTTACTAAAACACCCAGGATTCAGAGAATCGTTGTTTTTGTTAAATCCTGACTTCCCCGACATAACGTTCTTCATGATGATTGATCTCATGAGCAGTAACAAGTGAGGTTTGGCTCTGAGATTTTGACGGTTCTTCATTGATCAATTTGAACTGGAACTCATCTTCCTACTTCACTCCCAGGATGTAGTTGATCATCCCATTGATCAGGGTTGCTTTCCCCACTCCTGTTGCCTGATTTTCTCTCGTTTTCCTTGTCCCAAACAAACTTCTTGCAGTCTTAAAGGTAAATACTGACCCCCTAATGGTTTTGATTGTGGACAGCAGCTGCTATGAAGGTGGTACTCCCATTATCTTTCTTTGTCTCTACAAAGTCTACAAAATCCTCTCTTCTTCCCTGATTCGGTCTAATGCATGTTCTCAGAAACACTCCTGCTCTCACTCTATATCTAGTTGATGGGCAGTTGAGGCCTCAACCATTTTAAAGCTGGGTGACTCTTTTACTGTTCACTGTTCAAAATCAGAAGACTGTAGGTCACCTCTGTGGTGACTTCCTGTCGGCAAAGTTCACATTTTCTGGCATGTCTGGAAAGATGGATTTCTACTTCTCATGGTGGTTTTCCTGGGAGAACCCCAAATAGTCTTGGCTGACTTCTCTGCAGGGGCTCCTTAGGGTCTTGAATCCAGACTGGTCAGTGTGTGTCTGGGGGAATCTTCTGCCCAGACCGCTCCATATGGGGTTATGTCTCCCACAATTCCCTGCTGTGGAGGAGCATGGCTAGCACTAAGCACAAAGAGGCTAATCCTACCCCAAAAGACTCAAGAATAGTCAGTGGTCTTGATCGACAGACGAAGAGTGAATCCTGCTCTTTTTTAAAGTAAAATTGCCATTTTCTAAGTAATGACAGAATAAGGGTTCTTGAACCTCATTATGGGTAGACCTAAGATGAACCATCAGTTGCTGCCTTCTTGAACCAATTAAAAGGCTTATCTCTCCAGAGTAAAACACAGTGATTGGTTGAAGTCTGCCTTTAGCTCCTCCCAGCTGGGATGAAAACATGAAACTATCATCACTAACAAATCATCAATAATTTTATCTGCTCTTTCACCTGTGACTACCACCTCTAAGTGTTAATGACTATGGATTGGGCTACCTAACCAATGTTTTTTTCAGTATAGGAACAGCATAAGTGTCTCAAACAACCAACATCTACCATGATTCATCCTCTTCACAAAACTTAAATAAAGGAAAGCATGTTCTGTTTTACTGTATGCAGTTCCATTAATAATTTTTGAGATATGTAAATGTACACTGCATGCAGTGTATATTTGCTGTGTATGGTTCGCTATGTACCAAATTAGTCTCAGTAAACAGGTATGGTTCTCCAGCATTTCATATTACAGTGAAGGAATGCACAATGATTCAAGAAATGCAATCATTTTTCTGATGCTGATCATTTTTACAAGGTACCTGGAGAAGCACAGAACACCCTCAAGTGTGACAGACAAATCGGACCCATTTATCACAAAGGCAAAAGGAGGACACAGGACACAGGCAATAATTACACACCACACAATGTCTAAAGCATTAATCCCAGACTTTTATTATGTTCCTTAAAAGGTGACATACTCGGGTACAGTCATTGTCTGTATTCTGTATGTATTGTCAGGTCAACACATTCTATTACATTTCATTTCTATTCTATTACACATTACATTACATGAATGTAGCAGATTTTCTTATGATATGTGATAATGTAATATGCATCCAGATAATTATATGAGTATGATGTTCCAGATATATATAAAGCATGTAAGGCTTACTCATAAAGCTGCTTAATAGTCCAAAGCTGTTTTCTTTACACATATTCTAATGAACCTGGGCCTATGCACTTTCTAATCTGCATCAGCATTACAGCTCATAAAAATAAAAAATAGGTATAATTTCAAGTCAAAAACATGCATATACTGTGGTAACTTAAAAAGGATTTAACTGACAGTCCTATCCCATGCCATGACAAGTTGAAAGGTTATTACTAGTGTAAGACAAAAGTTATATTTTATGTGTAAACATTAAGGTTACATATGGGTTAATGCGTTTTGAAGAACTGTTCATTAGAGTGTTATTTTAAGGGCAGCCACAGCGGCGCTAGTGAGACAGGGATGTGAAGTGGAGGCGTGAGTGAAAAAGGAGGGAAGAAGAAAAAAAAGATGGCGGTCTGTTAAATTACTGTGTGTTGAGACATTACAAAAGTTGAGCAAGAAACCAATAAGTTGTTAGACTCCTTCTTTTACACGCCTGCACCCACATCGCTTACACTAGTATTCAGAATTAAAGGAGTTTTTAGTCAAATGTTGCCCTGTGCATAGTAGAACATGTTTAACTGCATGTAATTTTATATATTGATTATCCTTTCAGAAAACAAAATTAGACAACAACAATGAACAATGATATTAACTTACATCATCATTTTTCCTAACTAAGCCTTGATTATACTTTTTTACAAATAAATGAACATTGTTAAAATTCATGACTTTTTCAGTTTGACTTCGTTCCTGTTTTGATCTTCATTTGATCATCTTAAGTAGAACATGGGTCTGGTGTGATAAAGTTGACCACTCAAGTTTTACACTCCTGTTCCAGCAATGGGGTCCTGAAATGGGTCTATCAGTTCCACCTAAACTTCAAAAAGGGTTTCCCTCATCTCCGTTTCATTTTTTTAAATGATTTCCTTTTACAATTCATCTTTGATGTGACACAGCCTACTCACAATTTTTCTTAAATTTTCATGTCTCAGATTAAATCTCTTAGTTTCCATCTTTGTTAAGCACACAAAGAAATGCTTCATGCTTTTCACACCCATGCTCCAGAACATTTTGTCGAAGTTCGCATCAAATTCTTCATCTTCCTCATCATTACTGTTCTTCAAACTGTCAGAATTGTCTGCCAACAGTGCAGAATTGTTGAACTTGATGTGAACAGGAACACCACCTTTTTTCGGGCATCGTACACCAGAAAGATTGACCGCCTCAAGAACAGGGGGACACTGTCCATCAGCAAATGTCACCAGCATCTCAATGTTCTCTTCCATGTCTTCAAACACATTGAACACATTTTTCTCTGCAGGTGTTAATCGAGCCAGAGAAGCCTGAGTTACAAAGCACACTGCATCAACTTCACTGATGCCCTGGTCAGAGGTAAAGAATGTCAGAATCTGCTGAGGGACTTATTCATTTTGCATTCCATTAAATCACCACTAGATGGCACTACAGCTTCCATGTATGATTTGCAGGCTTGTTTTTACAATATTAGGCCTATAAATATGTCAAATACAGACATGTAAACTCCATATAATCACAGATTTTAGCCAAAACAGTTAAAGGAAAATGGCTGTTTAACACTGAGTGAAATACATTGTATAATTTTAATATGTACCATGCATGATCTATGTCATATTAGAATTGCTTCACTTGGCTATTGCCATTTTTTAAATTAATATGTAGACAGCTTGCATGAGAAAGAGAGAGATTACTACATTGTGAGGGGGCCCCTGACTGACTGAAAAATAAACCTGTACATGTGCATTTCCTCAAATATGTAAGCGCAATCATACTCCCACATCGTCCCTTGGTGGTATCCACAGTCCCGTGGTGGGATGAGAACAATTTGTGTTTTGTGTCTCATGACCTTCATCACTTTCACAGCTTCAAAGGCTTGGACTGGCAACTAGACGGTTAAATCTGAGATTTTTTTTTTTTTAAAGTAAATTTTACTAGAATTACCAAACATTGTCACTATTATTGGCTAAAACAAAATGGATGCTGATTCAGTATTTCTTCAGCTCTCTGGCCCTTTCATGTCAGT
>CM040757.1:3635009-3650680 GCA_022829145.1 Albula goreensis | reverse complement strand
AGATTCTCTGATGCATGAGAACATTAATTTCATCTACATGATTATATAAGCAATATTTCAGACCTTAACTAACCATGTTAGCTAACCAGGCTGGTTATGCCAGTCTATGTTAACATACAATCCATAAACACCAATAGTATATCTAATAAATATACCAAAGACTGAAAACCAAAGACAAGTCCAAAACTGGTCTTTTACAAAAACAAATTGTTACAATTGTTCTACATATTGTATGAGTGGAAATGAAATGTAATTAATGTAAATGTAAAAGAAGGAATACAGTTTATCAAATTCTAATTATAGGACCAATTATAAGCCTACTTCAAAGTAAAATATTTAAGCACAAATTGACTAGAAATGTGAATGACTGCATTTTACCCTGGTACATAATTATATTTGTGTTTATATTTCCAGATAAAATCAGAACAGAATATACTTGACTGTTTGTATGGTTTTGAACTTGTGTCATCATTGTTCGTCTCTAAGCCATAATTTATTCTTATCATGAATTAATGAAAATGTAACAGGTTTTCCCTCAATTTTAAGTTTGACTTTGAGGATCCTGTTGACCAAGAGTTTGGTCCCCCTTTGTAACCCCCCACCCTTTCTCCCCACCACAAATTCAGTCAAACCTGTTTCTATGATGTGAAAATCATGTTAATCCAATCCTTTTGAATTTGGAATCCAGATTTGCTTTCCTTCCTCTTGAGTTGTCCATTACAGGCTTTAATTTCCACAGGCAACAGATCTTGATTATTTGAAACGTTTTCTGTTATCAGTGCTTGCTCCTTTATAGCTTCCAGAGATTTAATACGCTCCAAATACCCTGGCTTGGCCTCTGACTTTTCACCTTTGATGAGCAAGTCAGTGTATTCTGGTGTAAAGAGTGAGCTTGGTTTCAATGCAATTTCTTGCAGTCATTCAAAAGATTGAAAGGAGGTCTCCATTAGATTCAACACTGTATCCTGAAGCATTACAATTTCCTCCTCTCGTTTTGCAGTTATTTGCAGAGAAGATGTTTTGGCACCATATGGTTTCTTGTACTTTGCCTTCATCTCTGTAGTTGTAATTTTCTTTTTCACTTGTTTATATTCCCCTCTGTATTTCTGACTGAAGTGCACACTCCAGTGACATTTCCCTGGACAAATTTTGCACTGACCATTACACATTGCACAGCAGCGATATTTATCAGAATCATTTTTAATGGGGCAGGGGTAGTGGCAGGTGATATTACAAGTCTGACAATTGCTTATGTAGTTTGCTGTTTCAGCAATGGAAAGCTGAACTGGCTCTGTCACTTCAAATTCAAGATAATTTTTTTTCATTTGCACTCATCTCGGCTTCATGTCTTTGAATGGTTTCTTGAGTTGCTTTTATTTCTTTAACAACTGCTGTTTCAAGTTTTTTGCACCCTTTGAGCACTTCTTTCATTTCAAGCTCTTGGTTTCCATCTTGGTTAAGCCCACTAAGAAATGCTTCATGCTTTTTACACCCATGTAACTGCATGTTATTTTATGACATATATCATGATCCTATCAGAAAACAAGACCAAATTTCATTAAAAGTATGGATACTGTAGGAGCTGTAGGAAGGCAATCATCTTATGATATTGAAAATGTAGGGACAGTCATTAGACTACATCAAAGTATAATATTTAAACATAGATTGAACAAAAATGCTTATTTAAGATAAATAGGAATAGTCCCACTAAATGTTACACTGAACATTCACTTGTATTTTTATTTGAGCATATATCACAGTAAAAATAGTTATTAGTAAAATATTGAGTAAATGATGGTCATAGGAAAGTATATTAACATAAATCCACCAACCATTAGCTGCTTAATGGACTAACTGCTGGGTTATTCACTGTCTAATAAAGCAAACTACATCTGCACATAAAAATGGAGGATCGGTAACACTTAATACTAATTGTAAACACATGCTGACACACAAAAAACACATTTAACTACATGTATTTTTATGATTTTGTATGAACCTTCAAGTAAAGGTTAGGTTAGAATTCTAATACATACTGTAGGAGTGGAGACACAATTTGATTGCTATGAGTAGAAGGAAAACAATTTCTCAAATTACAGGAACAGTTATGAGGTTGCTTCAAAGTACAATACTTAACAAATATTGACTAGAAATGTGAATGATTTCTTTTTACTCTGGTATGTAATTATATTTGTGTTTATATTTCCAGCTGAAATCAATACAGAATAAGCAACAACAATGAGCAATAATGAACAATTTATGTAATCTTTGTTCCTAACTAACCCTTGATTTATATTCATTACCTTTTAAGCATTCATTCCAGTATTTTCATTTTTAGACATTAATGCAATTCCTTTCTTTTTTATTTACTTATTAATCAGGCTAGCACATGACGTATAGACAAACCTAAAGTTTTTACTTCATAACAATGTAACATTAGTGATTTGGCAAACATCAGCCTGACATAAAATAAACTCTGAAAATTCAATAATACAAAACTATTTGCTGATTACTTCTTCAGTAGGGTGATTTATCACTCAACACAATGGTTCTGTGTCAAAAATTCTGCTGCCCCTACATATTTTCCGAGTCATTGTGATTTGTTCTCTCAGATATACACAGGAATAGTCTCACAAATGTGAACCATACACTTTTATTTGAGAATACAGGACAGTAAAATACAGAATTTAGTGAAATATTACGTTAATAATGGCCACAGCAAAGTATATTAATATAAAGCACACTACATACAACACCACTTTCCCAAAGCCACCTGTTCCCTTTGCACAATTTCTAATGAACATGGGTCTATATGCTTTCTAATAACAAAAATCAACATTATCTTTATACCTCATAATAAAAGATCTGAAGAGTTTCATTTCATAGTGATCATCCAAAAAACACATTATGCATATGCACAATGATGGTCTGGCTCAGTCATCACCTCAGCCTGATTTGAGATAAGAAAACTCTGTTAATATTGTTAAATAATAAAGTAAAAAAATCACAGAATATGTAGCATTATTTAGAAAATTACCAGAAAATATTTAAACAGACTGAATTAAAAATGTGAAATATAGCAATTTACCATGGTACATAATTACATTTATATTCATATTTCCACATGAATACAATACTGAATAAACATTGAACTGAACTGAGATGCAGGTTCTGCTACTCTGGGGAATTACCAGGGAGAATTTAAAAAGAGGCCTTCCCTGGCCATCTTACAGTTGTCACTTCACCCGTTAGAGAGAATCTGAGACCCTGAGCTTAGCCAGCTTTGGGAGCACTGTTGCAGCCTCTCCCAGTCCCAGCCACACTGTCCGTGTTTGAGGTTCTCCGTACTTTCACTGTTATGCTTTGGCTGGTATTTTGTGTTTTTCCAGGTGGCTTATTATCTTAAAAAACTGGGTTTGTAATCAGCCTCTTGCCTTTGTGCTTCTGTGCCTTACACCCTATACAATGTGCCACATCATTGCTCCTAACTGGATTATCTGAAAGTTTGACTTCATCCATATAATGATTCTGTTGAGTAAGACTTCAGACTGTCTTGCACTTGATGCAACGGACACCTTATTTTAGTGCATTGTGCCTCCTACCTCTAAATAGCGTCAGACATTACACACACATGGGCGTGTCAGGCTTCATGTGAGGTGCGATCAGGTGCAATGGACACACAATGCTATCTTGCATTCAACTCATAGCGATTGCCCTTGCGACCAACAAAACCTAAATCTTACGTCTTATCAAAGCTGTTATCCCAATTTTCTGGGCACAACATCTTAGACAGTGATGTGTGCCTGCCTAGACAGGTACACATCACGTACACACTCTGCTTGTTCCAAACATTGCAAACATGAATAAAAATAAAAAGACTGCCACAATGTTTAGTCATAATATTGATCACGTAATGAGATACCTGGGTTCTCCTTATTTATATAAATGAAGCATTTATGTTGTACTATTCCTGTCACTGTTGTCAAACCCTTGAGACTTAAATCACGACTGTGAGATAGCAGCAAAAAAAAAAAAAAAAAAAAAAACATGAGACTCCAGCTGAGACTTGAAAATTGTGGCAGGGATGACGAATGAAACTAGTAAATGTATTTGTAAATCATAAATATACACATCAACATTTAAACAAATAGTATATATCTAGATTTGAGAGATTGTGTTTTCACAATGAAAAACTGTTAAAATCGCAGATCAAATATCTAAATTATTTCTAAATTACTTCTGTTCCACATTATTACAAGATCATGTAAGTTATGCTTACCACACTAGGTTGTAGCAGATGAATATCTGCATATATCTATAGCCTGGTAAGCAAACCAGATGAATATTTATTTGGAAATGTTACATAATGGGTAATGAGGATAGGCTTGCTGCACCTGGAGGAGCTGCCTGCTGTTTCTATAATTTCTTTGCTCATGGACTTTCACCTGGCACACAAGCAGGTTTCTTTCCTCTGCAGTGAATCTACTGTTTCTTCCACTTAAGGCACAGTGCTGTTAAAATAGCAATAAGCCAAGGCACAAATCTTATCTCTTTGTAAAGGTGATGAAATATGACACTCTATCTGCTTTACAGCCTGTTACTCCCTAATCCCACCTATGTTTAAATAAGCTCATCCTTTTTATATGGTGCTCCTGAGTTTTGGCCATATAAGGACATCCTCCATAGAACTAAGGAAGTGGCTTGCCACGCCCCTGAGTACTCTAAAGATGTTTTTTATTTTTACTACTCTTCCCCTTTTTTCTTCACCTTGAACCCAGTGAATATGTGTCTACTGTATAATACAGGCTCTGTCCTTACTCCCTCCTTTCACCAGTGCATCTGCTTCTTTCTGCCTCTTGAGTTTTTCACTGTATTTCTTCACTTCCTCAGGCAACAGATCTTCATTCTTAGTGACTTTTTCAATAATCAGCGCTCCTTCTTTCATAGCTTCCAGAGATTTAACACGATCCAAAAACCCTGTTTTGCCTTCTGACTTTTCACCCTCAATGAGCAAGTCAATGTACTCTGGTGTAGACAGTGGGTTTGGTTTCAATGCAATTTCTTGCAGTCGTGTCAAACATTTTGAAGAGGTCTCCATTAGATTCAGCACTATGTCCTGAAGCATCAGAATCTCCTCATTTTGTTTTTCAATTATTTCTAGAGCAGTCATTTTGGCACCATATGCTTTCTCATACTTTGCCTTCAACTCTGCAGATGTCATTTTCTTTGTCACTTTTTTATAATCCCATCTGTATTTCTGGTTGAAGTGCACACTCCAGTGACATTTCCCTGGACAGACTCTGCACTGGCCATTAGTTATTGCATAGCAGCGATGTTTATCAGCATCATTTGGAATGTAGCAGGGGAAGTGGCAGGTCACATGACAAGTCTGACAGTTGGTTATGTACTGTCCTGATCCAGCAATGGAAACCTGTACTGGCTCTGTCACCTCAACCTCAAATTCAAATTTTTCATTTGTACTGATCTCAGCTTCATGCTTTTGAATAGTTTGCTGAGTCGCTTTTATCTCCTCAAGTTTTGCCAAACCAGCTCGGACCTGTGGCTGTAAACCTTCAACTGCTGTTTCGAGTTGTTTGCGCTCTTTGAGCACTTCTTTTGTCAGTATCAAGCTCTTGGTTTCCATCTCTTTTAAGCTCATAAAGAACTGCTTCATGCTGTTTATGCCCATTCTCCAGAACATTTTGTCAAAGTTCTCATCACAGTCTTCTTGCTGTCTCTTATTGCTGTCAGAAATGCCATTTTCTGCGAACAGTGCAGAATTGTTGAACTTGAAGTGAACAGGAAGCCCATTTTTTTTTGGGCATGGCACCTCAGAAACGTTGACTGCCTCAAGAACAGGTGGGCGCTGTCCATCCGCAAATGTCACCATCATCTGAATGTTCTCTGCAATGTCTTTACCAAAAATGGACAGAACAGCATCAAACACGTATTTCTGTGCATGTGTTAATCGAGCCAGAGAAGCCTGAGTTACAAAGCACACTGCATCAATTTCACTGATGCCCTGGTCAGAAGAAAAGAATGTCCGAATCTGCTCAGTGATCTGTCTGTCTCTGTCTATCCCTCGAGTGTCTCCAAATCCTGGTGTGTCAATGATGGTAAGAGAGTAGCTTATCTGGAAACCATCAAAGTAATTGATCGCATAGGCAGTGACATGTGATGTTTGGCTCTCTGCCTGGGATTTTGACTCTCCTTCATCGATCAATTTGAACCGGAACTCATCCTCCCACTTCACTCCCAGGATGTAGTTGATCATCCCATTGATCAGGGTAGATTTTCCCGCCCCTGTTGCCCCAACTACCATGATGGTGCGATTTTCTTTCTTGTTTTCTTTGCCAAAAACGTACTTCTTGCAGTTGTTCAGACCAACATCTGTCTCTTGTAGAGGGACCTGGTAAATGTTCAGTTTTCCAGAATTTTCCAGACGTTTACTCTTCTTTTGAATTCTTTCAGCGAGACATGTGCTGATTGGCTGTGGTGAAATAGTGACTGTCTCACTTTCTCTGCTTTTACCAGCTGCACCACAGTCACAGCTCACTCTCACTTCATATTTTGTATCTGGCTGTAGCCCAGTAATATGACAGATTTCATCCTTACAAGTCTTCTCTGTCCACTTAATGGGCATTTCTTGATTTTCACAGATGTTCCTGTATTCAACACTGTAGCGATTGATGCTGACTCCATTTCCAATTTCAGTAGGTTTTTGCCAAGTAATTATCATTTCATTGTTGTCTCCTTCAACATGTGATGGTGCACTGGGAGGATTTGTTGGCAGAGTTTTAACACTGGAGCTCTCTTCACTGACTGGACTGACTCCCACTGGACACACTGCTCTGCACCTGAACTGGTACTCTGTGTGAGGAAGAAGGCCTGATACTGTATAAACTGGGTCAGCAGTGGGTGTACTCACAGCCTGCCATGTGTCTGTATCTCTGGCACGGTATTCGATTAAGTAGTGGGTCACTTCCTTTGATCCATACTTAGGGTGACCGAACTGTACTGTCACAGTGTCATGGGTGGTGGCACTTGACACAACGGTTGGTTTTTCAGGCTTTGACGGAAGATCAAAATGGTCATTTTGCTCGAACCCATACTCATAAAGGTAAATACTGGCCCCCTCATGGTTCTGATTATGGACAGAAGCTGCTATGAAGTGGGTATTCTTGTTGTCCTTGTTTGCCTCTGCAAAGTCTGTAAAAAGCTTCACTTGTTCTCTTGTGTTGTCTGTAGTTTCCTTTGAGAAACACCATTGTTCCCTCTTTATATCTGGTCGGTCGGAATTTGGGTTCTGAACCATTTTTATGATGTGGTCTTCTTTTAAATGGTCTGATAGAACTGACAGGTATCGTTCCTTATTTTCCACAGATGTGAAAGCAAAACACACCGCATACTTAGCTTCAGCAGTCAAGAGTTCATTGTCAACTTCAGTTTTGGATGACACTAGTTTTGTGCCTTTGAGTTTTTTGGCATACATTTGGAGTACCACAATTTCTCTTTGTTTGCAGTCAAGCCATTCATTAAGTATTTCACTGTTGAAGGGAGATGCGTCCTTCTCTCTCAAGAGCTCTGCAAGAACACCTTCCTCTTTTCCCCCACCTCGAATGGAAGGTAGAATTCCAGCCAAAGACTTCTGGAATACCAATCTGTACTGAAGGCACATGTCTTTGAACAGTTTCAGCTTTTTACCAATTTCTGGAAAGTGAGTAATGGCCTCATCTTTCAGCAAATCATTGCATCGCATTTGAATTTGGTCAAAGTCCTCCAGGACATTCTGTGTCTGTGTAACTAATCCCACACTGATCTCCCGCACCATTTGAGCAGCAGTGGAGTCTAGGTTTTTTAAGGGGTACAACCACACCTGTACAGGTACAGCATGCTCCCCCTCCTCCCCCAGCATCTTTGGCAGCATCGTATACACCTTGATGGCATCTTGAAAAGAAACAGGGTTGATGTGAAGGGAAAAGTCCCCATAAAATTTACAAGAAAACTTTTCAGCACTAGCACTTTCACTGTCTGTCATTTGTAGGGATCCCTCTCCTTCAATTGCAAGGGCGGGAATCTTCTTTATCATCACCTGTAAGTTTCCTTCAATGTTTTGACGGTCCTCATTTTTTGACACTTCATGATCAAACACAAAGAACGCTTGAGCACCATAGAGAATGGCTGTGACCACATGAGTAGCTATACCCTGATCAAACACATAAGAGTACTTTACATTTCCACGTCCAAGATGATTCATGGACATCTGCATGAATTTAGTAGTGGTTTTGTATTTCAGTGTCACACGTGCCTGCTTTTCAGAAACTTTTGTATCTTTGAGGTACTTGGCTGACCCTTTGACCTCTACTAACCCCCCTAAGAAACTTGCTTTCAGTGAAGCATTCACATTCAAAGCAGATGATTTATCCTCAATGGAATCCGATGCAATGATCTCAAACTCTGTGTTGTGCTGAGACGTCTCAATATTTGTGTTATGGAGTGAATTCTGGTCCCATAATGAAATTCCTGCAGGAAAGAAAAACAATAATATAAGCCCAGTAAAACTTTTCTGTAATTCTGTGACTGGTTATTGTGTGGCACACAGGAAAATTTGAATAAAAATACCATAGTTATATTGAAAGTGCCATCACATGAACAAGAAATGGATTACATGTAAGCCTCAATGTGTAAACACTAAGTCCCCCATCTTGCAAGTCTCAAGCGTGAAGCGCAATGCGCTATTATCCCTCTTTAGTGTATTCACGGGCGTGGCAAAGTCACTTCTTTTGTTCAATGGGGATGTCCTTCTGCGTGAAACCCAGGCACAGTGTATAAAATGGATGGACTAATGAGCTTAATTAAACATGGGTGTTGGTTTGTGCTTTGGCTTATTGCTGTTTTAATGGCACTGTCCCTTAAGTGGAAGAAACAGTAGATTCACAGCAGAGGAAAGAGACCTGCTCCTGCGTTAGGTGAAAGTTTATGTGCAGAGAAATTATAGACACAAACCCACAAATAATTGTTTTCATTGAGACATACAGCACATGTTTTTTTGTACAGTCCAATGTTGACACTTCAGTGTTTGAGTCCTATATTTTTTTATTAATGACTGAATAAAATGCATTATTTGTTTAAAACATTACTAAATATAGTTTACTTTAATATATGCTTTACTTTTTCACTATTTTATGTTTAAATGAGGTATTTGAGCATTTTAGTGCAAGTTGTAAACTTAGGATAATGGGACAATCCCAAATCTGGCCAAATGATGACAGTAGGGTGATGGTGCATTAGTGATTCAGGCAGATCTCACAGACTTACCTGGAATAAGGCAATCAGTGCGGCAGTCATAGAGCATGCCCAGATGGAAGGGCCGTCCAAGTGCAGCAACCTCCAGTGTAGAACTTGAGCCAGTTTCCATGACTGGAGTTCTAGGGAAGGAATACATGGAAGCGGGTGTAACCCCAGGGTCATTCAGTTCATACTTAGGGTACAATGTTTGAGCACATATTTAAGAGTTTATAGAATTACAATTTCTAAGAGTTAAGAGTTACAATTTCAGCCCATTTTCAGGATCAGTTCTCTAAAGTAGGTTTCTGTGCCATTCCTCTCAATTCCAATCCGTGACACATTCAAAAAAACAAAAGTTAAATTAAATATTCTCCTTATTAGTGCTTCAACTTTGTTGAAGCTAGTAAAAACTAATACCCTTTTTCCCTACTACAAAATCCATCCAATTACTTTTTATTAAAGAGCAAATGAGATCTGAATTTCATGTAATTACCCGGTTCATTAAGATGTAAACCACATTTTAAAGATGATCACCTGAAGGTCTAATAATTTAAAAGACAATAGAAAAGGATAAGAATTTTCATTTTGTTGATGTCATATATGCAGGTTGTTCTTGACTGAAGGCATGTGCATTCATCTGTCCTTATTACAAAAAATAAGTGGTTGGTTGTTTAAAAAAAACAATGTATATTTATGCTGCACATGAGAGTAATTGCTATCTTTTTTTTTTTTTTTGATTGCTCATTCCAGTTCCAATCTGATTGAGTGAAGGTCTCAAATAGTTCTGTCATGTTTCTAAGCAACAGCGGAATACATGCTGCTTTGAAAGGAGTATAAATTTGTATTTCCTGTTTGTCCTGGTCCTTGAATGTCTGTGATTTCCATCAACACTGACTATACTATCAAAACGAACATTTCAGCCCTTTCCGGAATGGATTTCATGACACTGGCATGTCTCCCCTCTCTGCCAAATTAATTGTTTGTACTGAATTGCTTTTCCCATCTGTAACAGCTCTGTAGTTAGTAGAACCCCTACGATATTACCACTGTATTGTAGTATTCTGTTCAAAGGTTGGATATTTTTCATAAATGATAATATATTGGTGTGTACTAATTCAACAAAAGGTCTGCAATGAAATATGACTGCACTGTGATCTTTGAATGAATACTGAGTAACCCTATTTAGATACAATGTATGTTAACTATAAATTACTAACATTTATTTTTGCTTATGATGACCAGCAGGTGTCACCAGATGTCCTTGTCCTTCCATTTTCTGTGTATCAACATAAGGGCCAGCTTTCCGCTCTCAACCTAAGCACCGGAAAAAGTGTCGCCATCGTCATATTTGTACACCTTTTGAACACCGTCATATTTGACATGCGCAGCGCTGACTGCGAGGAAGCTTGCCAGGCAGGAAAGCTTATTGAAGAAACGCCAAATCTTCGTGCCTGTCTCGTGGAAAGTATATGAAAACTGAACAATTAAATACCGTTTTCATTGAATTATTTAAGAATGTTTGCGACTATATACTTGTTTATTTTAACGAATTTGGGTTCGCCCTTAAAACCATTGAAACAATCAGCAAGTTGTTTGCAGCAGGTTACTCCTTAAATTTTTTATATTTTGGGATTGCGGAAATTGGTGTAAATAATGTGTAGGATGTTTGGGGGAGAATCATTTTCAAAATTGTTTTTGTATATAGCTTGTAAATGTGATTCTCGCCGTTCATGACCCATCCTCCACCTCCCTCTTTATTTTTTTAATTTAATCCTATTTCATGAGTGTTTGAGGGGCAAATTGTAAATACTACTGAACATTTAGGAACATTTAAGTATGGTGTTGTGTCATTTATTTATATCTATTATATATTTACGATAGTGGGTGTAATTCATACTTGCCAACTAACATGTAAAAGAAATAGCAAGTGGGGGAGGTTTGGGCGGCGCTGTGCCTGTTGAGTAGGGGTTAATTACAATATTGGTTATTATAAATGTTAGGCACACTAGACATACATACATGAAACGGCATTGAAATGAGTTTCGTGGTAGTTTTGAGGATGTTCAACAGGTGAGATTTACTTTCACTGCAGTGAGAAGACAAAGGGGAAAAACACGCGAGTCTTGGCTAGTATTTAGTACACCTTTTGATGATTTGTTGATATACAGCTTCTATCTATGTAATCCTATAGTAAGTGTGGATATAAATGAAGAAAAAAAAACGACTGGCCTCCTACTACAAGAAACCATAAGGTGCTGGAATGCAATCGCTGTCCAACTTTAATTAGAGTATGCGTAAACCCGTTTTAACCTTTATAACTTAAGCTATGAAATAGAAGACAGTCAACAATAACCTTACAACAATCACCTTCAAAATAGGTTGTCTCATAATTATCTTCGTAATATATTCAAATGTACTGAAGTAGGCTATACTAGACTGCGCTTCTTTAAGTGTCTGTTGAAATCATATTCATATAAACTCTAGCCAAATGCAGCATTTTTCTCATGTACACTATATCGAAATAATGCATTTCATATTAATCATGAATTTCATATGCAAGGATAAAAGCTTGCCATTAATCTCTGCAGCAGAAAAGTTTGTAAGATAATGAACTGCATTAGAAAATGTATGAATAAGCAAACATTTATTTACGATAAAAATAAATGTGTCAGTTGTCGTAGGCTTTGTGTTTTCTCATACACGATGCTCCCAATATGGATAAGTTTTTGACGGAGTGAAAAGTTGAGCTAGCAATGGGGAAGGGTGGGCGGAGGGCTTGCAAGTAACTTGCTCAACACGCCATTGCTTTGAGTCTTTTTCTTTGAGCATGTGACACAGGAAACAAGGCAGTTGGCGGCCAAAATTACACTTCCTGCTTCTGTGGTTGGAGTTGCTGTCGTACGTGTTTATAAGGCAGCATCACTCAAACCATAGGTGGCGGAGGCTGCCGGTCCGCAGCACACTAAAACTTCAGTGCAGCAGAGCCTCAATGTAATGCTGTAAGTAGGCAGCGCAGCGCACATTCCTTGGACCTGAGGAACTGTTAGGCTATCATAAATAATATTTAGCTAACTTATGTTTGTCGTTATTATGTTCTGTAGCTTAATACTGGAGCCAGCTATGTAGCCTATTAAAAAGTTATTCAAATAATTGCAAAAAGTACAACTGTGTATCGTATTAATTGCATTTATGCTTTATTTCCTCAGTCATTAAGTGTTTTTAAACGTTAATAAGACAATTTAACATTACAGCTCATGTAATTTTTGTACATTTGAGTTTTCTACTAACAACCTAAGCAACAACTTGTACAATTTCTTATATAACAATAAACAATAAAAGGGGCATTACTAAAAAATCCAACAATCTAATATAAGCACACATATACAATATTCATTTACTTCTGTCTTAACATTTGTAGAAACGGCTACGGGTAAACACGAATCTTTTAAACGAACGGAGCCAAAAGAAACGGCTCACCAAAACGAACGAAAGTTCCCATCACTAATGCTCAATTAAAAGAAAATACATTCTACGAAATTGAAAAATGAAAGAGACATTAAGGCTAATCTATGCCCAGATGTGCCGCCTTACCTGAGGGGTGATGTCCTCTAACAGGTCAGTCCTAACGAGGTATATCCAACTCTGTCCTTGGAAAAAATAGGTATAAACATAATTCAAGCTCGACTAACTCCTAATGTAACATGCCATGATCAAGGACATTACCACACAAAAGGCTTAGGCTTTTCGGCTGGCCTGAGGTAGGCAGAAACATCGAAAGACTTGTGTGCTTAAGACATCGAA
The DNA here is from genome assembly GCA_022829145.1 of Albula goreensis. Classification (NCBI taxonomy): domain Eukaryota; kingdom Metazoa; phylum Chordata; class Actinopteri; order Albuliformes; family Albulidae; genus Albula; species Albula goreensis. Next base: position 3,637,591 of record CM040757.1, on the reverse strand, counting down.
GTTAGTTCACAGAAAGTGAAACTGTAGACCAGTATTACAACGGGACTTGCAGGCACACCCTATGACGCCTGTACTGCAGCTGTGAAAGCAAAACTTTGGAACATGTGAAGTCATGCTAATTTTCGGGAAAACAAAACTTTCCTGATGGTCTTTTCAAGCCTGACTTACCTGTAGGTTTCTCACCATCAATTCGAAAATTGTTTTCGTTTTGACAATTTACGGTAATATGTTGGTTTGTGATATTGGGAGTATTCTACTGTAAAGTACCAAAGTATATACATTGTACAGACAAGAGAGTAATGTCTGTTTTGTCGATCCCCTTGGCTCAGTTTGATTAACGGAATAGAAAAAAACTGGCTAAGGTTTATGAGTGGTTCAACTACTTCCTTCGCTCAACTTCGTGAATTGCTCAACTTCGTGATTGAGCAAGTGTGGAACTAGCCTGCTATGAAAATGTCTTTGTGTGTAAGGGAGTTCGGGGCTGGTAGCTATACTTTTTTTTTTTTTTTTTTTTTACTCTGATTTAAGTTTCTTATTAACAGTGTGCTGAGTCAAGTCCTATTAAACCCGCAGGCTGATGATAGCTTACAGCATTTGGAGGACACCTTTAAAAGATATTGACAAGATGTGTACATTCGGCACGCAACGTCGTTAGCATTCAACATGATATAATGCCCAGAGCAGGGGTGGCCAACCAGTCAGAGACTAAGAGCCACATTTTTTACTCTGTTACTGCAAAGAGCCACATCATACACATGGGCACACGTGAACTGCCCCCATCCCTTCCTCTCACTCTCTCGCTCTCTCTCACACGCACAGACCTCTGCTCAGCCAGATTTACTGTAAATGTCACACATCAACATGCTTTTCTGCCTGACTTTTCAAAGTGACCAACTTGTGCTTGCGAAGTTCAGTACCCTTTGGAAATTCCTGGTCGATGTTGGAATGGAGTGAACTGAAGTGGCGCTGAAGTTTGAAGCCTTGAAATGCGCTAATGACGCCTGACATATAAGGCAGAATGGCTTGCCATTACGTTCAGCAAAAACAACTCCCCCACTCTGTTAAAAAAGTCCTGTGTTCATCTTTATATTTTCGTTTTGCTGTGCATTTTTTCCCTGCCATTTTGAGGGCGAACTTGACACAATACTCAACAATTAGGGCTGCGTTCCAATACTTTTTCTCGTCTCCTCCCCTCCTTTTCTACCCCGGAAATACGCCGGAAATATGTGGAGGAAAGGAGGGGAGGAAACGAGTGGAGGAAAGGAGGAGACGAAATTGAGTATTGGAACGCAGCCTAGGTTTTCCCTCCCGAAAATTTGCGTCAAACGCGCATGTGCGTGAGATGAAAATACCGCATTTATATATTCTAAGCGAACGCGCGTACACATAAAAAAACACAAACACAAAATTCGACATGAACGTTAAGAGCCGCATGAAACCTGGCAAAGAGCCGCATGCGGCTCGCGAGCCGCGGGTTGGCCAGGCCTGGCCTAGAGAATACCATAGATTGTTGGTGAATACATTAATAAAACACCTTTTTCATTGGTGCAATCGCGGCATACAACCTTGCTGCAGGGTTGAATGTCGCACATTGTGCGGATGGTTGGCTCGACGTTTCCTTGAAACAAAAACAACGTATTCAAAAACGAACAAGAAGAGTTAGTTTATGAGACTGAAATGTGAACATGAGTCAAATCTCCACCTGGATGTATCTCGCTGCTTTAATTCATGCATGTACATTCTTTAAGCAAGGAAGGGTTTTTGCAAAATCGTACTGTCATAAGATGTTAACAGCATGTTTGTGAATCCGAAAAAGGCCAGCAGGGACCACAATAAAGTTCTGCTTACCTGCACTCTGTCCTGGTCTTGCGTGGCGGGTGGATCCGTTGAAGGGGGGATGCCATCCCCCTTGGAAAAAATCTTGCTCACAACCATCCCCCTTGTAAAATTGTCTTCTCCCTTCTCGTCCTCTTTTCTTGAATGGAATTAGCTGTGCTATTTATTGCCTAATCCCAAAAAGACGAAACCTCAGCGATATTTAAATGTCAATCTTACATTATTTGCGCTCCAGTTTCTGTTGTTTTGTATCCTCTGTGCCTTTGGATTGCTTATTGCTTATTTGATTGGAGCCTGTAAATGCATGCTTTTTACTGGGTAATGCAACTTCACGGTGAGTTTTGCTTTGGACGAGGGTTGCAGATGCTACAGGTTAAAAAGGCTAAGTGACTGGTTCAGCAGGACTTTGACAACACCTCAGCCAGTGTTTCATCTTGAATGAGACTGTTTTCACTGTTTTCAGAACCACACTACTGGCAGATTGAGACTAATTCCCGAAGGTAAACTCTCACCACTCAGGAACTTCCTGTTTATGGTGTATCTGGGAGGATTTTTACAGGGGTAAGAAAAATCTCCCTTGAATTAGCCCCATATGTAAACAAACAATATACAACGGTATCCTCCTATGGAGCATTTAGAGTACTATTTGAAATGAAACGGTGAATGAAAACATTTTCATGAAAACTTTAATGTTAAGATGGGCTTAGGTTACAGCTATACAAACTTTTTTACACAATACTGATTGA
>CM040757.1:3594492-3634509 GCA_022829145.1 Albula goreensis | reverse complement strand
GTCCCAGATTTGGAGTTGGGATATCTGGTCACCCTATACTACACCAATATTTGCTAAGCATGGAGAAGTATGAAGCCTGTTAGATACTGTGGGTCACAAGACCCACTGAAAAGTTTTTTTTAGCAAACGTTGTATATAGAGGATGAGCATGGCAACCAAATGTATTTTCGGATTGGTCATCACACAGCTTCTTATTGTTGCCTCAGTGTCCTTATTGGATCTTATACGGACAGAAAATTCTCCTGCATGTTACAATGTAGATGCACCTGTCTTACTTTATCCTTAACTTAAGCTGAGAAATAGCAATTATTGTACCTTGAGCCCATGAAGCCCTGGACTCCAAGCCCAAGATCAATGTTCCTACCAATATACAACTTGCTACATCATAATAAACTCCTTCGAAACGCATTCATGTTGTCTAATAGTTCATTCTCCTGAATTGGAGTTTGTTAATAACAAATTTTGGGAGAGGCAACCTTTGGAAAGCCCTTCAGTCATATACCAGTATCCGTCCAATCCGGTTGTCAACGCAGGTATTAATTTGCCACGCACCTTCTTTCCCATCACGCTCTCTGTTTCCAGCATCCCTCCCCCTCCCCATCTCCACCTTCAAGTCTACTTCCCTTTCTTCTGTTTTTCACCCTCTCTTCTAATAGTCAAGGGGAGGGCTTAACTTCCTCCTAAAAAATAGTGAGTCATGAGACCAATATACAACTCACTACATCATAATAAACTCCTTCCAAATGCATTAATGTTGTCTGAAGGTTCATTCTCCTGAAAGAAAATCAAAATGGGCCAGATTGGAACCAACGGAACCAACTGGTCAGTTTTGCAAAAACAATTGCTGTTGGGGATTTGCAAAAAAAGGAATCTTTTATATTAGAGAATGTATTAGAGAATATACATATAGAGTTCTGAATTCAAGCCTAGATCATATCAACAGCAGTGTGATTAGGCTCAAATTAATACTATATAAATTAAATGGCCAGGTTTCATGACCTTCTCATATGACCTTCTCAGGAAACTTCAGCAAATTCTGAATATGACTGACATGAAAGGGCGAAAGAGCTGAAAGAAATATTGGGTTAGCATGCATTGTTTTAGCTGGTAATAGTCACACTGGGCCTCATTTATGTATATTTTCGTAAAAATGTGTATAAATTTAAGAGTCAACAGATACAAACTAACAAATTCCGCCGGATTTATAGAACATGCGTAAACACAGCATTTCATGGTATTCTGTGCGTATGTTGATAAACACCAATCAATCCTAAATGAGAAGCGCATTCACAGAATTTTTGATTTGCACAAATCAATGCCCCTGAAATACCATTTAATATTTCACTAAATTCTATGTGTTACTATGATATACCCTCAATTGATGTGAATGTTCATCTTCACACTGTGATTCCTATCTACAATCTGACACAATGAAAATAGATTGACAAGGAAAATGTGTAGGGGAAACAGAATTTCTGACACAGAATGTACAACTACTATACTGAGTTGTAAAACATTCTACCAAGGGAGTAACTTGCAGATAGTTATGTTTTTGTTTGATTGGGTATGAGAGTTTTTTTTTTTTTTTGCGCTGGTTGGTGTTTTCCAGTTGACTGGAATGTAATGTTACATGTTTAAAAATTGAAAATGTGAGGTGCCCCTATAAGAGTCACGTGTTGTCACGTCCTGTCCAGTACATATAAAATAACAGCAGCACAGTCTGTAACTTTGTGAAGAACATAATAAAAGTCTGGGATTAATGCTTTAGGTACTGTGTTGTCTGGATTTAATTCCTGTGTGTTATGTCCCCCTTTTGCCTTAATGGTGTTTGAGTCAGTTCAACCAGTTAAAAAAATCGTCTTAACATTGGCCTGTGTTTAGGTTTTAAGACCCACAATGGCAGGGGTTGATAACTGTAATTCATATAGGAAGAATATGCTCATGATACATGTATTAAATATGCAGAATTATAACAGGTTTGACAGTAACTTTCATAAATTATTTCACAGGATGCATAGGATGTCAGATGGAAAACTAAACTGTATTAAGCAGAAATAGAAGGTGCTTAATGAACATAAAACAAGACCATTACCATCCTTTCACCCATAGGTGGTGCTTTCCATGGAAAATCTGCAGGTTATAGCACTCATTTTGTCACATGTAGAGGTAGAATCCCCTAAGAATGCAGTTTCGCAAAAACATTTGAACTTGGCACTCGGAAGGTTCTTGTCCAACCAGATCTTTGGAAATAAATGGATTGTTGCTTAGCTGTCAAATCGTGGAAACGCCCATCTTTACCGGAGGTCTTTGTTTCCACTACAGTTCCTATACGAAACATTACTTAAGTTCAATTCATTGGTCAGGAGCACAATAATATAGCATGCTCATTGTATTAGTGTATATTATTTCCGTCTTAAATATCTTAGTCTTCTCACAAATGTTTTGTTTCCATTTAATGAATTCAATAAATCAGATTTTAAATGTTAGTCATTTGACAATCACCTGCTTCCAATGACCATAAGGTTCATACCTACTTGCAGAAAATAAAAGTTAGATTTCAATTTAACATAAATTTGTCAGTATAATGTGCAAAATTATTTAGGCGACCACACACTCCCAGAAGTAACCTAGGAAACGGAAACTGCTCATTGCTGCTGGGCACATAGTGGGTGAGTTCCAGTACTTTTTCTTGTCTCTTTGTTTCCTCCACTCCCCTCCTACCTCTCATCTCCTACCCCGGAAATAATGTGGAGGAAATGAGTGGAGGAGAGGAGGAAACGAGGAGATGAAACGAAAACTGGAACAGCTAATCAGATTCGCCAGTCATTAAAGTCAACCTTGGCTATTGATGAAGTCATAACTGATTCCGAGGATACCTGAACCAATCAAAATATTCTTTGGGATGGTCTCTTAATCTGACTGGTCGTGAGCATAATGATGTCACCCAGAAATGTGAAAAGACTTCCGTGGTAGGATACATCGATGTATCCTTCGTTTGCAGGAGACAAGGAGGTGAGTGAAGGATGCCAAATATTGTGTTGTACCTCTTTGAATCAGTGGAGGAAGGGAGGGCACATAGATCAGTTTCTGGGGCATGGAGGAGATGAAATTTGAGTACTGGAACTCACCCAGGGTACCTGAGTCTCAGCTCTGTGTCACTCAGCTGTTCCCCATTCGTTAACCAGAGGCAGTCGTATAAAAGGAAAGAGCAAGGCAGAGCCTGCTGCAGATGCAATGGGTAAACAAGAGTAAAATGAATGTAATTGTTTTTCATACAGGGACTGCTGAAGTTCTTGGTTAGGATATTTCTGTTTCTCTTGTGCTGGGGTAAGTTTTGTAACCATTACTGCTATTTGTATATGAAAGAGACTGACTAGGAATATTGCTACTTTGATAGTTTTATGCTAAATTAATTTTCTATTTCCCAGAGAGTTTTCTCATAACCGAACACAGACTTCACCTGACTGTGTGACAAATGGATTAAAATCTGGCAAATAGTATATGACAAGGTAATAAAATGCTTTACTACCTTATTGGAAAGATGCTGACTTTTGGGAAACACTTGGAGTATAAACAAAACTCAAAGGACATTACAGAACAATGAAGTCAAACTTGTACTTACATTTAGGTATTTAGCCACACCTTTACCCAGTATCTACAGCTGTTTGTTATCTTCAGTTTGATACCAAAGTCCACATGCAGCCATGACTTCTTCACTAATGAGCCAAATGCTGTACTTGCTGCCTTGAAAGTTACTGACTTCTTGGAAACGCTGAGTAAAAACAAAACTGTAAATTCATTACAGATCAGCAAAATTCCTCTTTTAACAGGCAGACAAATTTTATTTACATTTACAATGAGTCAACAGACGCAACACCCTTATCCAGTGACTAACAATACTGCATATTCAAAATCATTCAGAAACATTCAGAGACAATACATACATGCCTACAGTTTATTTCAAAAGCCTAGTACTGCCAATGACATGTCTTTTACAAAAGCTTATGATTCTATACAAAGAAACAATATTTAACTTGATGTTAAAAGCTGGCAAATAGAAAATTCTGTAGTGAAGTACTAATGATTTTGGAGTAGCATATCCAACTATCACCAACTAACAGCAATACAAACTTTAACGTTGGTCAAATAAGGGATCAGTGCACTCGTGTCAAATATAGGCAAGTAAAAAATTATACCTGATTAAAATTGGCGATGTGTTACAATATTCTGATGGATCAGTGATATTTCTTACTAGTACGGTGTATGAATATATGGTGCATACAAAAAATATCAATAAAATTACTATTTTCAACTGGCATTGTAGCTAAATCTAAAATATTTTTAGTTAACATTAACACACAAAAATCATAATGAAAACATTCTGCCACAAATCTGGTACCTGTGGTTTTGGGTGGAGCACCCCAAAGTTTCTCTGTGCAGTGTTGGCGATGTGACTTAAAGAATCCCCTTTACCGCTCGCTAACACAAACTGTCACGCACATCAGATGTCGGCTACACCCCTGCTTTGGCCTTGGCTCCAGCGACCCCAGGAAATGACACAATCACCTCCCCAGCATTCCTCCTTGCAGATAACAGATCACACAGTGCTAGCAAACCCTGACCAAGAATGCTGTTACGGGGTGAACTGTTGACAGCTTCCACCCACAACAGAAACACAGTGTCAAGAATGGCCACATTAATACCTGCCATAGGATAACTATAGGAGTCCCCATGTGCACACTTGACCCTGGTCTAGTGGCTGTAGTCAAACTGTCCAAGACATGTTCATACTTAATATGAGATAGTGTGCTCCCCATGTCTAGCAATGCATGTCGGGTCTGTCAATTTGACAGAAATTACAGAGACTCATCAGTACAGAGTCAAAAGTATAGTAGTCACAGCATTTTATAATAATTTGGCAAGATGGCATAGTATTGATTCAATAAAGATCATTCCCTTTTTATATAAAGTAGGTGGCAACATCCCTTGCGGATTCAGAACAAGGGGAGTGTAACAATATTGTACTGAGTGTAAGAGTATGCTGACAGTTAAAAAACAGCTCATTTGATCTATCAAAATACATGACAATAAATTGTATTATTGTTGCCTGCTTGTTGTTCAGTGGTAAACCTAAAGGATTCATGTGAACAATACCAGTATTGTCTCTCATTAGACTCACATTCTCTTTTTCCTCTAAGTTGACGCTATCTCCCCTTTTCAGGTTGACTTTGTACCAAAGATAGTTTCTTGGTCTAGGTCAGGGTGTAGCAAGCCAGCCAAATGTACTGGACATAAACTGGTCCTGTAGCCAGGGCTGTGCAGTACTTGTCACAGAAAACAAACTTTGCTTAATGTACCCATGTAAATGTAAGCAAGCTCAACAGCTTAAAGGGACAGGTGCACTCATCTCACGTTTCATCAAAATGAGGAAACCTGCATAAAATACAAAAATCATGGATTTAGATCCTAAACCTAATAAGGTAAATTATTCTGCCCCCACTGAACTAATTTATCGTATCCCTCATTTTAATCATGTTCATCAGAGGATTCAGTCCCAGCAATAAATCTTACCTACTGTCACTACTGATTATGACACTTATACACTGTGAACTTTGGGCATGCATTAGTTTATATGCCTATGAACAATTTTCAGATAAGGAACTTACTTCCAATAGTGACATTAATGAGTTATCTCCCTCCTCCAATTCAGCCAGCGGAGATGAATTACATGTTTGTGGGACAAAGTTTCCGTCACTTACTCTGTAAAACAGTGGTGCATTAGACACATTTTCAGATTGCTCCTTCTTACCAGGCTGAAGAGAGAGTTGACTGGATTTGACATGATAGAGTCTGGCATTTAGGTAAGAAAACATTTCTTTACTGTCTTCTTCAGCAATAGGATCCTTTTCCTATGACCATTACAATTCCATTGTTTGGAGTGAATGAATTATGTCTTATCCTCTTAATTATTGTTCATGACGAATCAGAGACCAGATAATAACATTACATTACATTACATTATAGGCATTTGGCAGACACTCTTATCCAGAGCGACTTACAACACAAAGTGCATTTCTTAGGGAACAAGATTATCAAAGTGATAAGACCTCAGATACAAATGGGTTTAGAATAGAATTATTTCTCTAATAGATATGACTGTATTTTATGTTGTAATACTGATATTAATGAGATCGTTCTAATATTATAATATTGTATAAAAGAGGTAAGTGGGGCTGAGGGTGTGGCACCTCTTGCAGTTTGGGGTACTGTACTTTGAGTGACGGAATTGTTGCATTGGTTTCACCTTTAATAAAAGTCCACGTATGTATTTCAGCAAGGGCAGGGTGTATTAAGCTTTCTACATACAGTGCCCTTACACTGGACCCGCTGGACAAGCTGTCTTCGATGGGTATGCTCTCCTTAACTACTACCTTAATCTAGTGCTGGGCTTCTGCTGCATCAGCCATGGTGCAAATGCTATAATATCACAATTTAGGGCTTTTTTATAGGTCCGTATCAACGCAATGTTTGATTCCTTTAGTCTAGACCCACATACTTATTTAAAGTCACACAATGCAGCACTTGCCTTATATATGCCATGTACCTGCTGAGACCCTGATCCTCTGCCTGTATGTTATTCCCAGGATGGCTACTAGGAGTGTGCAGAGGTCATTATCTGTACCTGTATTTGTATATGTTTAATCACAAAATTATCTGTATCTGTATTCGGTATTCAGATAGAAACCGGAAATGGGTGTGGTCCTATCAGGATGTTACTATTAATTACGACTATATTGGTTTTTCATCTTTCATCTCTTTCTTGAGGCAACTGTCGGTCTTATACAGCCTTAATGTGTCTTTTAAATTGCACCTCTATTTCCTTTTAATGAACGGAATTAATGTTGTTGTACTGAAGCCCTATTTTCAATTGATGAACTTTAAAATATTCAGTTCATTCAATTTACTGACATTGTAGCAGACTGAATAGCTATTATTGTTGCTGCTAAGTTCATTAGAGTGCTAACAATGATATTGTTTTCTCCATGGATCATTCAGTACATTTGGGTTTTGCTAACTACTAACAGTAGTTTAATTACAAACTACGACCAAATCACAGCCATGCTGAAATTCAGTATAGCAGCACTACCTCTCATGTGATTTTGCTTAAGAAAATTATAGTTCTACATCAGATAACATGGCACATTGTAGGACTCAAAGTAGATAAACAGCTACACAGCTAGCATACATTGTAGCTAAATAGGGTTACTAAATTTTCATTTAAAGATCACAGTGCAGTCATATTTCATTGCACACCTTTTGTTGAATACGTACACACCAGTATGTTATCATTTATGAAATTTCAAGCTAAAAATAAAAAAGAAAAATATACAACCTTCGATCAGAATACTACAATACAGAAGGTAATATAGTAGGGGTTATACTAACTACTGAGCTTACAGGTGGGTAAAACAATCCAGTAAAAACAATTAATTTGGCAGAGAGGGGAGACATGCCAGTGTCATGAAATCCATCCAGGGAAGGGCTGACATGTTCTTTTTGATAGTATAGTCAGTGTTGATGGAAATCACAGACATTCATGGACTAGGACAAACAGGAAATACAAATTTATACTCCTTTCAAAGCAGCACATGTGCAGCATAAATATACATTGTTTTTTAAACAACCAAGCACTTTTTTCTTTGTAATAAGGACAGACAAATGCACATGCCTTTGGTCAAGAACAACCTGTATACTTGACATCAACAAAATGATTCAAATAAAATGGTATCCTTATTCTTTTCTATTGTCCTTTAAAGTATTAGACATTCAGGTGATCATCTTTAAAATGTGGTCTACATCTTAATGAACCTGGTAATTACATGAAATTCAGATCTCATTTGCCCTTTAATAAAAAGTAATTGGATGGATTTTGTAGTAGGGAAAAAAGGGTATTAGTTTTTACTAGCTGAAGCACTAATAAGGAGAATATTTCATTTGACTTTTGTTTTTTGAATGTATCACGGATTGGAATTGAGAGGAACGGCACAGAAACCTACTTTAGAGAACTGATCCTGAAAATGGGCTGAAATTATAACTCTTAAATGGAGAAAAAGCTGAACAGAAATCAAATTAGTGGTTGCTGCTTATATTACCAATGAAGCTCATGAAAATAAATATGTGCTAAAATATTGTACCATAAATATGAACTGAATGACCCTGGGATTACACCTCCTTCCATGCATTCCATCCCTAGAACTCCAGTCATGGAAATTGGCTCAAGTTCTACACTGGAGGTTGCTGCACTTGGACGGCCCTTCCGTCTGGGCATGCTCTATGACTGCCGCACTGAATGTCTCATTCCAGGTAAGTCTGTGAGAACTGCCTGAATCACTAATGCACCATCACCCTACTGTCATCATTTGGACAGATCTGGGATTGTCCTATTATCCTAAGTTTACAAATTGCACTAAAATGCTCAAATACCTCATTTAAACATAAAATAGTGAAAAAGTAAAGCATATGTGAAACTATATTTGGTAGCATTTTAAACAAATAATGCATTTTATTCAGTCATTAATATTCAGTCAAGAATATAATTATTCCTTCACGCTGAATCTACAGTTTTTTCCACTAAAAGCACAGTGCCATTAAAACAGCAATACGCCAAAGCAAAAACCCACACCCATGTTTAATTAAGCTCATTAGTCCATTTTATACAGTACGCCTGAGTTTTGCACATTTGGACATCCCCATTGAACTAATGAAGTGGCTTTGCCATGCCCATGAATATGCTTAATGTGATAATAGCGCATTGTGCTTTGTGTTTGAGACTCGCAAGACAGGGCACTTAGTTTTTACGCATTCAGTTGCATTATGGGCTATTAATAGATGTTGAGCTTGTGGGATGAAACGATAGTGGAGCAAGAGAGAACACCGATGCTCAGACTTTTTAAAAAGCCACTCCTCACTCCAAGTAAAATTGCACCACTCCGCTCAGATGACATACTGTACAGCACTCCTGCCTAAACTCCTACAGCGGAGTATCACGAGCTGCTAATTGCATTTCTCTAATGTCTATCCATCAGTCAAAATCCCATTTTTTGTTTATTTTTAATCCCTACCCTTTAATGTTCCCCTCCAGAGACCTTTTGCCTTTTTCCAGGCCATGACATTATGTAAAATGTGTTGTTAAATGAACAGTTTTAGAAAAGAAGTAAGAAAAGGAAACAGATAAGGCTTACATACAATCAATTTCTTTTTCATGTGATGTACTTTCAGTGTAACTATGGTTTTGTTCTTTGAATTTTCCTGTGTGCTGCACAATAACCAACCAGTCATAAAACGACAGAATTACAGTCATAGAATTAGAATTACTCACTTTAAATGCCATACCAAAAGGAAAATGTCAATTACATAGCATGTTTTGGATTTCATGGCAAATGAGCAGTTAAAATGTGGTTGTTTGGGATATTTTATGAAATATGGACTTTTATAAACACATCAAGCATTCACAATACATAGTGCGGTCAGGAGTGGCTTTAGTGTGCAACTTCCTTTGGAGATGTGATGCAGGAGTCAGACACTCTCTCACACACACTCACTTCACGTTGGACTCTGTTATAATTCCGCTTGCAAAAGATCATGATCCATCATGAGTTTTGCAGTCAGTGAACACCGTTACCTGCAGTGCTGATGTTGGAGCATTCACAGTGCTGGGTGTAGCGGCACTGTAAGAGAGAATCAAAACAGACATGTTAAAGTTTTCTTTGAAGTTCACAGTCATATCACTGCACTTCTGTTTTCGTCATGTTTGCTGCAGTCATCATAAATATTTGTAAATAGTAAACTGTAAATAACACTTGTTTATACCTCAGGGTATTGTATAGCCCTTGGTCATTGTGTGTTAATGTAGCAGAATGTGGGGAGCAGAACTAAAATTACTGTCTGGAGTGTGGAGGGGCTTACCAGGGCTTACAAGTGTGGAATTGTGATGGTTTCAGGGGGGGAAAAAATCTGTCATTATGCTGTTGGCTGAGCTTTGTGATTTTTTTTCGATGAATATTTCCAAAAAAGTACAGTAAAGTTCTGCTTATGTGAATCTCTGTGAATTCAGTTTGTTCAGAGAGACTGACAGGAGGTGAACTTGTGATTTGTTCAGAAAGTACAAATCTTAAATTGTACCAAACAGATGTAGAAAGATGGCCCATATCCTTAACATGCTGGTAAATGCATTTAGTTATAGGCCAGCATGTAGGCAAGCCCTCTTTTACATTATTCTACATCTTTTTGGGAGAGTGGTGCAGAGAAGTATTTCTGGTGCTGCTCCTTTCTGTGTTTTCTATGTATTTCTTTCACTTATAGACACAGAGTTTTACTGGGCTTATATTATTGTTCTTCTTTCCTGCAGGAATTACATTATGGGACCAGGATTCACTCCATAACACAAATATTGAGACGTCTCAGCGCAACACAGAGTTTGAGATCATCGCATCAGATTCCATTGAGGATAAATCATCTGCTTTGAATGTGAATTCTTCACTGAAAGCGAGTTTCTTAGGGGGGTTAGTAGAGGTCAAAGGGTCAGCCAAGTACCTCAAAGATACAAAGGTTTCTGAAAAACAGGCACGTGTGACTCTGAAATACAAAACCACTACTAAATTCATCCAGATGTCCATGAATCATCTTGGACGTGGAAATGTAAAATACCCTTATGTGTTTGATGAGGGTGAAGCCACTCATGTGGTCACAGCTATTCTCTACGGTGCTCAAGCATTCTTTGTGTTTGATCGGGAGGTTTCAGAAAACGAGGACCGTCAAAACATTGAAGGAAACTTACAGGTGATGATAAAGAAGATCCCCGCCCTGGCAATTGAAGGAGGGGGATCCCTAAAAATGACAGACAGTGACAGTGCTAGTGTTGAAAAGTTTTCTTGTAAATTTTATGGGGACTTTTCCCTTGATGTTAACCCTGTTTCTTTTCAAGATGCCATCAAGGTGTATACGATGCTGCCAAAGATGCTGGGGGAGGAGGGGGAGCATGCTGTACCTGTACAGGTGTGGTTGCACCCCTTAAAAAAACTAGACTCCACTGCTGCTCAAGTTGTGCAGGAGATCAGCGTGGGATTAGTTACACAGACACAGAATGTCCTGGAGGACTTTGACCAGCTTCAAATGCGATGCAATGATTTGCTGAAAGATGAGGCCATTACTCACTTTCCAGAAATTGGGAAAAATCTGAAACTGTTCAAAGACATGTGCCTTGAGTACAGATCGGTATTTCAGGAGTCTTTGGCAAGATTGCTACCTTCCATTAGAGGTGGAGGGGAAGAGGAAGTGGGGCTTGCAGACCTCTTGAGACAGAAGGAAGCATCTCTCTTCTGCTTCAATACACTTAATACATGGCTTGACTGCAAACAAAAAGAAATCATAGTACTCCAGTCATATACTAGAAAACTCAAAGGCATAAAACTAGTGTCATCCAAGAGTGAGCTTGACAAAGAGATCTTCAATTCAGAAGCTAAGCTTGTCGTGTGTTTTGCCTTCACATCTGTGCAACACAGGGAACAATTTTTGTCTCTTTTATCAGATCATTTAAAAGATTTACCCACATTAAACATGGCCCAGTCCTCAAGTGCCAATGAACTGGATGTAGAGAGGGAACAGTGGTGTTTCTCTGAACATGCACTAGACAGAATCAGGGAACAAGTGAAGCTGTTTGTGGACTTTGCAGAGGCAAACAGAGACAATGGGAATACCACCTTCATAGCAGCCTCTGTCCACAATCAGAACCATGAGGGGGCCAGTATTTACCTTTATGAGGAAGGATCCATAAAGAATGACCATTTTGAACCTCCATCAAAGCCTGAGAAACCAACATCAAGTGACACAACTCATGACAGTGTGAAAGTAGAGTTTGGTCACCCTAAGTATGGATCAAAGGAAGTGACCCACTACTTAACCGAATACCGTGCCAGAGATACAGACACATGGCAGGCTGTGAGTACACCCACTGCTGACCCAGTTTATACAGTATCAGGCCTTCTTCCTCACACAGAGTACCAGTTCAGGTGCAGAGCAGTGTGTCCTGTGGGAGTCAGTCCATTCAGTGAAGAAAGCTCCAGTGTTAAAACTCTGCCAACAAATCCTCCCAGTGCACCATTACAGGTTGAAGGGGACAAGAATGAAATGATAGTTACTTGGCAAAAACCTACTGAAATTGGAAATGGAGTCAGCATCGATCACTACATTGTTGAATACAGGAACATCTGTGACAACCAAGAAATGCCAGTAAAGTGGACAGAGAAGACTTCTAAAGATGAATACTGTCATGTCACTGGGCTACAGCCAGACACAACATATGAAGTTAGAGTGAGCTGTGACTGTGGTGCAGCTAGTAAAAGCAGAGAGAGTGAGACAGTCACTATTTCACCACAGCAAGGCCCCATGCGTCTTGCTAAAAGAATTAAAAGGAGAGTCAATGTCTAAGTTATGGAACACCTTCGATTTACAAGCTTCCACTAGAAGAGGCAGATATCAATTTGAAATACTTCAGGAAGTATGTTTTTGGCAAAGAAAACAAGAGAGACAATCGAACCATTACGGTTATTGGGGCAAAAGGAGTGGGGAAATCAACTCTGATCAATAGGATGATCAACTACATCCTGGGAGTGAAGTGGGAGGATGAGTTCAGGTTCAAATTGATCGATGAAGGAGAGTCAGAATCCCAGGCAGAGAGCCAAACATCACATGTCACTGTCTATGAAATCAATTACCAAGATGGTTTCCAGATAAGCTACTCTCTTACCATCATTGACACGCCAGGATTTGGAGACACTCGAGGGATAGACAGAGACAGAGAGATCACTGAGCAGATTCTGACATTCTTTACCTCTGACCAGGGCATCAGTGAAGTTGATGCAGTGTACTTTGTAACTCAGGCTTCTCTGGCTCGATTAACACCTGCAGAGAAAAATGTGTTCAATGTGTTTGAAGACATGGAAGAGAACATTGAGATGCTGGTGACATTTGCTGATGGACAGCGTCCCCCTGTTCTTGAGGGGGTCAATCTTTCTGGTGTGCGATGCCCGAAAAAAGGTGGTGTTCCTGTTCACATCAAGTTCAACAATTCTGCACTGTTCGCGGACAATTCTGACAGTTTGAAGAACAGCAATGATGAAGAAGATGGAGAATGCGATGTGAACTTCGACAAAATGTTCTGGAGCATGGGTGTGAAAAGCATGAAGCATTTCTTTGTGAGCTTAACAAAGATGGAAACTAAGAGATTTAATCTGAGACATGAAAATTTAAGAAAAATTGTGAGTAGGCTGTGTCACATCAAAGATGAATTGTAAAAGGAAATCATTTAAAAAATGAAATGGAGATGAGGGAAACCCTTTTTGAAGTTTAGGTGGAACTGATAGACCCATTTCAGGACCCCATTGCTGGAACAGGAATGTAAAACTTGAGTGGTCAACTTTATCACACCAGACCCATGTTCTACTTAAGATGGGGTGTGGAAGAAAGTTTTTGTCAACAGGATCAAAACAGGAACAAAGTCAAACTGAAAAAGTCATGAATTTTAACAATGTTCATTTATTTGTAAAAAAGTATAATCAAGGCTTAGTTAGGAAAAATG
The DNA here is from genome assembly GCA_022829145.1 of Albula goreensis. Classification (NCBI taxonomy): domain Eukaryota; kingdom Metazoa; phylum Chordata; class Actinopteri; order Albuliformes; family Albulidae; genus Albula; species Albula goreensis. Next base: position 3,620,873 of record CM040757.1, on the reverse strand, counting down.
ATGATGTAAGTTAATATCATTGTTCATTGTTGTTGTCTAATTTTGTTTTCTGAAAGGATAATCAATATATAAAATTACATGCAGTTAAACATGTTCTACTATGCACAGGCCAACATTTGACTAAAAACTCCTTTAATTCTGAATACTAGTAATAACCTGTCATCTTGTCATAGCATGGGATAGGACTGTCGGTTAAATCCTCTTTAAGTTACCACAGTATATGCATGTTTTGACTTGAAATAATAAATGTCATGAATTATAAATTAATTTATTTTTATGAGCTGTAATGCTGATGCAGGTTAGAAAGTGCATAGGCCCAGGCTCATTATCTGTTCAGCAGCTTTATGAGTAAGCCTAACATGCTATATATATATATATATATATATATATATATATATATATATATAAACAGAAAACATATTTGATATATATTGTTACATATATTGTTATTGTTATATATGTATATATATATAGGTCTGGAACATCATACTCATATAATTATCTGGATGCATATTCCATTCTCACATATCATAAGAAAATCTGCTACATCTATGAAATGTAATAGAATGTGTTGACCTGACAATACATACAGAATACAGACAATGACTGTACCCGAGTATGTAACCTTTTAAGGAACATAATAAAAGTCTGGGATTAATGCTTTAGACATTGTGTGGTGTGTAATTATTGCCTTTGGGATAAATGGGTCTGATTTGTCTGTCACACTTGAGGGTGTTCTATGGTTCTCCAGGTGCCTTGTAGAAATGATCAGCATCAGAAAAATGATTGCATTTCTTGAATCATTGTGCATTCCTTCACTGTAATATGAAATGCTGGAGAACCATACCTGTTTACTGAGACTTATTTGGTACATAGTGAGCCATATACAGCAAATATACATTGCATGCAGTGTACATTTACACATCTCAAAAAATATTAAAGTAACTGCATACAGTAAAATAGAACATGCTTTCCTTTATTTAAGTTTTGTGAAGAGGATGTCTCATGGTAGATGTTGGTTGTTTGAGCCACTTACACTGTGCCTATATAACATTGGTTAGGTAGCCCAATCCATGGTCATTAACACTTAGAGGTGGTTGTCACAGGGGAAAGATCAGATGAAATTATCGACGATTGGTTAGTGATGATAGTTTCATGTTTCATCCCAGCTGGGAGGAGTTCAACAAATCATTGTGTTTCACTCTGGAGAGATAAGCCTTTTAATTGGTTCAAGAAGGCAGCAACTGATGGTTCATCTTAGGTCTACCCATAATGAGGTTCAAGAACCCTTATTCTGTCATTACTTAGAAAATGGCAATTTTACTTTAAAAAAGAGCAGGATTCACTCTTCGTCTGTCGATCAAGACCACTGACTATTCTTGAGTCTTTTGGGGTAGGATTAGCCTCTTTGTGCTTAGTGCTAGCCATGCTCCTCCACAGCAGGGAATTGTGGGAGACATAACCCCATATGGAGCGGTCTGGGCAGAAGATTCCCCCAGGCACACACTGACCAGTCTGGATTCAGGACCCTAAGGAGCCCCTGCAGAGAAGTCAGCCAAGACTATTTGGGGTTCTCCCAGGGAAACCACCATTAGAAGTAGAAATCCATCTTTCCAGACATGCCAGAGGATATGAGCTCTCCCAGCAGGAAGTCACCACAGTGGTGACCTATAGTCTTCAGATTTTTAACAGTGAAAAGTAAACAGTAAAAGAGTCACCCACCTTTAAAAATTTGAGGCTTCAAATACCCACCAACTAGATAGTGGTGTAGAGAGCAGTGATGTTTCTCTGAACATGCATTTGACAGAATAAGCTTTTTGACTTGGCAGACAGATAATGGGAATACCACCGTAGCAGCTCCTGTCCACAATCAGAACCACGAGGGGACCAGTATATACCTTTAAGACTGCAAGAAGTATGTTTTCGGCAAAGCAAATGAGAGAAAATCGCATCATCATGGTTGTCAGAGCAACAAAGTAGGGAAAGTGACCCTGATCAATGGTATGATCAACTACATCCTGGGAGTGAAGCAGGATGATGAGGTCAAATTGATCAATGACAAACAGTCAAAATCCCAGAGCCAAACCTCACTTGTTCCTGCTCATGAGATCAATTATCACAAAGAACTTCACATCGGTCACTCTCTTACCATCATTGATATAACAGCTTTTGGAGATACTTGAGGGATAAAGAGACACAGACAGATCGCAGGGCAGAGTCTGGAATTTTTTACTTCCAATAAGGGCATCAGTGAAATTGATATTCTTTTATTAATATATTTTACACTTTTTATTGAATCAAAGTGTCATAACATCTTCAAATGTCATTTCTCAGATTACATCACTAAGGCCTAAATATCTTTCCAGCGACACTGAAATTGCATCCACAGGTGCAGACGTGACAGGGATGGTTAGGTATTGGGATGCAGTTAGGCGGAGTGATGGAACCTGTTCTGGTTTTCTTTCATGCCCTGGAGAGGGTCAGACTCTTAAGTAGTGGCAGGATTAGATGGAACTGTGTGATTGTGGACAGGGCTGGGGAATCCATAAATGCAGGGAGCTTTGTGCTCTCCTCTGGTGGTGCAGCGGGATCATTTGCAGTTGATGGTTTTTGTGTAAGGAGAGAGGTCCTTGTCTGCGAATATCTCCTTGATAATGTGTCTTTCTCCACCCATGCACCAGTCAAGTTTGAGCCTTGGGCCCAGGGTGGCTGCCAGTTTAAACCACTCCATATCTTGAAACTTAGTGCCGCCATTTCCTGTTCAAGATTCCAATGTTGTGACCACTTTGGTCTCTGACACATGAAATGACAGTAACTCTCAGTACGGCGGCTTGTGTTTCACTTTTTGGTTTTGTTTTACTTCTGTATGTCCCCTGTCTCTGTGCCATGTGCTCGCTACTACAACTTTTTCTGCCTAGCATCAGCCTCGGCATGGTGAAAAAAGGTTCCGCTAGGTTGAGAATTTTGCTAAACTCCTTGTTTTCAACAGTTGACAGACGAAGCAGATCATTGGTAATGTCATCAACGTGCTGTCTCTAAGCTCCAGTTGATGATCACTCTTGGCTGGGCATTTCACAGTGTCAGAGTGCTAAAGCAAATTCCAAATTACAGTTCAGCTGAACTGTTGATGGTGAGCATAACTGCTCCTGTAAGAATGCCAGGATGGAAAAATAGTTAGGCACATGGTTAGGTCAACTGGAATTACAAAATGACCAACTCACAAATACATTCAGCTGAAAAATTATTGGCACCTTTGATAAAGACAAAAAAAAAAGGCTGTCCAAAATAACCAACACGGATAATGACCTGTGTTTTATTCTTTTATGTTTCTGTTATTTTATGCTAGCAGAATTGTCCTAAGAAAACCATTTATTCACCCTCGTTAGACCCACAACATTTACAATGTTTAGAATGGTCTGTTGATAGGATTGCAAGCATCTAACTGGAATGCTAAACATGTTGATTTGTTTGTGTTGCACGCATAGAATTAGAATGCAGGGCCTCCTGGCAGGCTCTGATCAATAGTTTCCAATGGCATCTACAAGACCACAATGGAGAAACGAGAGAGGGACACAACACCACTAACGTGCTACAAGCCTGGATCCATCCAAGACCCAGTACACATAACCCTGTGGCAGAGTATATGACTCCAACATTAGACTCCATGCCAAATAAACTGGCATTAGCACCAACAAGCTCCTATTTGTCGTGGTAATTTGGTTTGGAGTGGGCCATGTGCAATACATAGATATATGCCTTTGGGCACACATTTTACAATTGCAAAGCACTATTTTGAATGTGCAAAAACAAAGGGATAGTGAAAATGGTTATGGTGAAGATTGGTGTTCTGGGTTTCGGGTATTTTTACCTATTTCTGCCATCAGGTCTAATCTTCCCACGAGTCCAAAGATCTGCTTTCCCCGGTTTCAATTAAAGCATTGGTGTTGCTATGCAACCTGTGTTGTTTTTACTTGAATGTGCTGTTTGTTGTTTTTGTTTGTCAGAATGTTAGCGTTTGGAGTATCAGTTTCATTTCTCAGCGTTTTTGTGCCTGCTGCTAAGACCTTCCAGATTTGGAACTGCTGCTAGCTAAATTAGTTTTTATTAGGTAATAGATAATATAATTGTATAATATATATGTATAATATGATACACAATGTAGAATGCATATATTCATAGATAATAAGTCACTAGATAAATAATTTGATAAGGAAAGAGGTTTTACAACACCTGGAGCCTCAGTTACAGCCATATGTATATTTGTGCCATGACAACAAGCAAGAAAAAAGCATGCACAGATACACCGAGTTCTGCCCACAAGATCATTTTTGATACCTCTGAGCCCATTTATGTAAGGATTCCCAGTCTTTAGCAGGTCTTGAACCCCAGTTTGACAACCAGAAGACTAACCACAGAACTATGAGGTTAGGGAGTGGACTCAAATGCAGAGAAAGTTGTAGACTTTTGGAATAAATTCCACACCTAATGCAAAAACACAGGCAACAGAATCCAAGCAGTATCCAAAGAGAAATCCAAACACAGTCCAGATCAACACAAAGACCTGGCAACAATCCAATAGGAGAATCCAAAAAGGGTAAATCCAAAAACAGAGCAATACGGTCAAAGTCAGGCAAACAGAGACAAAACAAAAACAACAAAGCATGCTTTGGCCTACACTAGGCTACACTGAAACAGGTAGTACTGGCAAAGACTAAGCAATGACAGAGACAAAGACACAGGGTTTAAATACACAAAACACACGATACATGGTAAATGAGACTCAGGTGGGGCAATCAACAGAATGGGTGTAACAATTAAGAAGCAAAGAGTCTCTGGTGACCCCTGGTGGGGAAGGAAAAAGTCCTAACAGTTTAGCAGTAATTCATGGTCCACTGAGTCAAATGCCAAGCTTTATTTCTTTGTCGAATTAGCTCTGACAAATTGTCTGAAAACCAGGGATTGTCCCTACCACTGATCCAGAATTTCTGAATGGGAACATGTTTTTTTGTGATTGACAGAAATATTGTCTGAAAATATTGCTACATACATAGTCTACATCCGGGATCTGGGTAATTCTGTTTAGATCACTGGAGGGAAGATCATGCAAAAAAGCTTGCTCTGTGAAATATTTAAAATGTCTTTTAAAAATAAAATGGGGTTTCCGTTTTGGGACTTCTGTATTCTGAACACAAGCAATTGCACAATGATCACTGACATCATTGCAAAAGATGCCAGTTGAAGTATATTTATGAGGTGTATTAACTAAAATTAGATCTAATAAGGTTGATTTATTTAACACTTTGTGATGTGGTCTAGTTGGCGCGTCAATAAGTTGAACAACGTTCAGCGAGTCACACAGTTCTTTAAAAAAGTCTGACGTACAGGTAAACCAGGCCCAGTTAAGATCACCCATAAGGATGAACTCTGAATCATTTAGCCTATGTAAAATATCTGTGAGAGAAGTAAGAGCCTCTTTGGATGCAGACGGAGGCCAATAGCAACCAACCACCATGATATCAGAAACCTTCAACACAGTCAATTTAATGGCCAGAAGCTCACATTTTTTGGCTTTAGTAACAGAGAAGTGACATAAATATTGAAATTGGATCGAACATAAATTGCAACCCAGCCTCCTCTCCAAACACGATCAGTTCTGTAGACATTTTTTTTTGTGATCAACTTTTTTATTTATTGGTAAATTTACATACATGACATACAGAGTTCCATAACTTGAACTATATACATTTGGACAAAGCTTTACCAGTTGAATTCCTTAAATAATGTTACAAATAGTGTTACTCAGATTAACAAAGAGAGGGAGGGGAGAGAAAAGAAAGAAAGAAAGAAAGAAAGAAAGAAAGAAAGAAAGAAAGAAAGAAAGAAAGAAAGAAAGAAAGAAAGAAAGAAAGAAAGAAAGAAAGAAAGAAAGAAAGAAAGAAAGAAAGAAAGAAAGAAAAAGAAGAAAATAATAAGTACATTTTTGTGTTTGTGTGTAAGTATTACTGTTATTCTTGTTGAGTCAAAACCGTATCGGAAGTGGGTAGGTTAGTTAAAAGCGAGATGAGTGTATCCCATGCAAAGATTGCGGAAGCGCGTGCTTTATTTGATACTGCCAAAAGACCGTTCAATACTGGCTATGTTTCTATAGTGTCCTAGCCACTCTTGTAACGATGGGGTAGCTGGAGTGAACCATGAGTGTATGATAGTCTTTTTTGCAGCAGTTAATCCTGTGAAAATCAACTTTTTATATAAGAGTCTAAGATCAAAGGAAGAGTCGTCGTTGAACAGAAATAAGGTAACAAGTTTTGGAACTGGGAATTCCTGTAGATATTTTAACCATAGATATGTATTAAGTCATCAGGTATTGAATTCTTAAGCCAAGTTTCCAATAAAACCATTACGTCAGCATTAGTCGTTCGTCCAAATCTTAATCTCATCCATTTTTGGGACAGGACTTCTTACATTAAGATGAATAAAACCAAGTCCATTTCTATTTTTGAAATCTAGAGGAGTGGGTAAACTTTGTAGTGAGAATTCAGGCCCAGGATTGGGCTGAACATTTCCAGACATCATCAATAACAGCATCACAACGCAATTTCAGTTTCCCAACTTTAACTGAATCTGCTTTTCTATCAGTGTGAAAAGAGTCATCTGAAGCGATGAAATAGTCATTTAAAAGCATTAGCTTCTGGAGATGCATAATGTTCACTTGTATTTGGTATTTGTAAAACATCAGTTCATAATGTAGACTAGCTGATGTGATGACTCAAAAAGCCTTGTTGGGGAAGACAGATTTCGGGAGGGTGACAAGATAAATACACTCACCTAACATTGTCCATTTAGTCCAATCTCTCCTGATTTAAAATGCATAAGCAGCAAGCATAAAAACAAATACAAGATGCCTGTGTGGAAGTTGATAGCTTTGAGTAATGAAGTTAAAAGCAGGGTAAAACAGGTAGCAGCGTTAACTTTGTTCATGTAGCCGCAACAATATGTGGGCGTCCAAAATTGTGTAATTGCTGGTTTGATGCTTCAAAACAGAGGAAAATACCCTAAAAGAACAGAATATTCCAGAATCGTAAATCTGGGAACCCGATATCCCCCACACTTGGAGTTCTGTTCTTCCCAATCAAAACAGATTCTCCTCAGCCTCGAGGGGAGACAGCTCTAATGCAGACAAGCACTCCGTCTCCAACGTTCTCAGAGAGACACATTCAGTGCGCTGCTGAGTTCCCCATATTTAATTTCAACAGATTAGGGAGAAGGACTGAGGACATGCAAATATTTCCTTATCGGAGGAAAGATGTCAGAGTGATATAAATAAATCCAAATGCGACAATCTGGCAACCACTGGACCCCACATTCGAATTGCTGCCCTGCCCCGTTTTAGTGTATTGCAGCAGGTATATCCAGGTAGACTTCAGAGAAACCACAGAAGGCCCAGGTCTAGGCCTAGACCACAGTTGATCCAAATATTAATCCCAGTAAGGAGACAGTAAAATAGTTCTTCACGAGTAAAAAGCTTTTGGATCCAGAATGATCAGTTTAAAGAGAAACTGTTTCCATGCAGAATTTTACATCCACAGCCAAAAACAATTTAAAACAAAGCATAAAAAACTGCAAGCTCAGGGACAGACACACATACAACAGACTGCCTGGCTGCCATCTTGGATCTGCAAACAGTACAACCTACATTTCTCCAGCGGGATCTTATTTATAAATAAATAAATAAGAGAGAGTAGTGCTTGGAATTAACCTTTACAAGAAAGGTGTGATATATCTGCCAAATCTTGATACAATGTTTGCTCAGTTATTTGTTGTATCATATTTTATATTTCATAAAACTTTTTCATGACAGAATATATCTGTTTATTTCAGTCTCTCTGATGCAGCACACCTCTTCATGTGTTTATTTCAGTCACTCCAGCACGCTCAAAAGCAGTTGAAGAGGGTTGAGTTGGAACAGTTTCAGAGCCATCTGAGTGAGTATAACCAGCAGCAGAGAGACCTTGAAATGATTGAGCCATTTGGGTCATGATTACCCAGAATGCACTGAGACACAGCAGGAGGACCTTGAGGTCCTGCACATAGTTGAGAAGATGCTGGAGACCTGTGGCAGTGAGAGGTCTCTGAAGATCACACTCCACATCCTAAGGAACATGGAGCAGAAGGATCTCACTGACTCACTGGAGAGACATCAGCAGAAGAGTAAGAGTTTCCTCTCATTGCTACTGTGTTTCATTGAGAATACTGAATTACTCTGCTCTAATTACTCTGTAAACATACTAAAATTGTCCATGTTGTTGTGATACACTCTCAAAGGACAAGTTACCCATAACACACATGTACAACAAGAGATCCACCTGATATCAGCCCTTTCTTTTCAAACAACCTACTGCTTGACTGAAAATGAGTAGCACTTTGTGAGAGAGGTGTAACACACTATTAAAGACTGACTCTTTTGGTTTTTTCTTGATTCCTCAAGTCAAACTTTTATACTTTTAATCAATTTATTTTGAATTATTTTTTAATTATTATCATACTTTCTCTTTGAAGATGATCACATGATAACAAACACTGAAGGCCAAACTGAAGAAGTAGTCTGAATGCATATCTGAAAGTTGGGCACAGCACAGACACCCAACCCTCCTCAATGAGATCTATATGTCAGGAGTCACGCTTGCGCCCCTTGATGACCCTCCCAACACAGGTACTGGGACCCACCCACACAAACAACCAAAACACAGGGAATCAGGTTAGCAGAGACTTTATTGTATTTTTTTTAAAGGCAGTAAAAAGCTCATGCATGGGCAGCCACCTGCTTTGACCCCCTCCCCCTTTCCAACTCCCCCCTCCTGCTGTTAGCCCCACTCCTGGCTGGCCCTGTGCCACATGGGAGAAGTCCCGGGAGAGGGACTTCCCCGCACCCGCACCGCAAGCCAAAACACCAATCAGGATATTCCCGTGCTCACACTCACTCCACTCAGTGTCAGATTCAGACCCTCTCCCAAGCCTGCCCACACAGCACAGGCCAGCCCCCTCTTGACCAACTCAGGGGGGAATAACAAACACACCCATGGAGGGATGTCCAAACACACGCACATGCACACAAACAAAACCAAGGGTGGGGCGCGATTCGACCCGCACTGACAAGAAGCCGGGCTTCCTACGCGCCCCAAAATAAAAAACAAAACCCAAAAGAAAACCAGGCAGAGACCGCCACTCTCCGGAGTCCAGGAACCGCCACGGCCACACGCTGATGAACCCCCAGTTGGCTGGCTCCACCAGGCTTGGGACAGGAAAGGTTACAGAGGGGAAGAAGGCACAACACTAGTTCACCCCTCTGTGGACTGGGCAGAGCAGGGACACACACACATGTTGTTAAATTCTGTGGGTTACGTCCCTCTCACCACTGGGGCCATGACCCCGCTTGCCTTCTGCCCAGCCCGGGGTATGCAGCTCCGCTGCCGTTGCCTTCTCCTCTCACTCACGCTGGACCCTGCCAATTTCTCCGTCCCTTCCCTCAGTCGGCCGCTGCCACGGTCCCAGGCGTGCAGTCCCTGCCTTGCCCCTTGCACTGCACGCACACCTAAAAAGAAATCCCCAGTGGGATTTCTCCCAACAAACTCAAAAGAAAATAACGAAACCAAAAAACAGAAACCAAAACCAAAACAACAATGCAAACGCCGGCAAAAATACCCAAAATCATAAATAACTGAATCCAAAACAAAACCAAAAACCTCCAAATAAACAAAAATAACCCTAAAACCGCCACGGAAAGCTTGGTTCCCTCTCGGCTGCCTGAGCCCAGACTGCTTCATCCCCCGCTCCTTTATCCTGATTCCATGTGCGGAGAGAACAAGAGATAGCTGTGCTGGATTACCAATCAGGCGAAACAACGGAGACAAACCACCCCGGTCCACATACCGCAGGCGTGTCCCCAATCACCAATGAAGAAACTCGCCAAGACGGTGGCTTGTCAGGCTCACCTCCTGACATATACAGAACTCTACATCACAGAGGGGGGAGGTGAAGGGGTCAATAATGAACATGAGGTCTGACAGATTGAGACAGCATCTAAGAGACAAACCACACAAGAGACTACAATCCTCTGCAATTACATCTTTAAGCCTTTACCTGGACAAGAGAAACACATCAGAACTGTGCTTATAAAAGGGCATCGCTGGCATTGGGAAAACTGTCTCTGTGCAGAAGTTCATTCACGACTGGGCAGAAGGAAAAGCCAATCAGGATGTTCATTTCATCTTCACTCTTCCTTTCTGAGATCTGAATTTGAAGGAGAGAATTCAGACTGATGCAACTTCTCCAGCACAACTTTCACATCTGAAAATGATTGAAAATTTTGAACATAATGACGTGAAGTTGTGTTCATCTTTGATGGCCTGGATGAGTGTCGACTTCCTCTAGATTTCCAGAACAATGAGATCTGCTGTGTGGACGTGCTGCTGACCTACATCATTATGGGGAATCTGCTTCCCTCTGCTCTCCTCTGGATCATCTCCCGACCAGCAGCAGGCAATCAGATCCCTCCTGAGTGTGTCCACCAGGTGACAGAGATACGAGGGTTCAATGACCAACAGAAGGAGGAGTACTTCAGTACTTCAGCCAAAATCAGAGATGGGAACCTGGCCAGCAGAATTATCTCACACATAAATCCAGGAGTCTCTACATTATGTGTCACATTCCAGTGTTCTGCTGGATTTCTGCTACAGTTTTTGAGAAAGTTTTGTTGAAAGAAGACAGTGGAAAACTCCCCATATGAATGAAAGCTCTCTAGTTGAGGCTCTGTGCGCATAGGATGGCTGCTCTCCATGCTGCTGAACCAGTCCATGGAATAGTACTGGCCCTCTAGCACCGTCCATGGTCGCATAGCACTGGCCGCTCTCCATGGTGCTGCAGATGCTACTCCAGCTTTGTGAAGCACTGGCCTGTTATCAGGGCGCCAGAGTATGCACATTCTCACATTAAGAAGACGTTTTAACATTCCAAAACTGCATAAAAATCGGCATACACATATTTTGGAGTGCTTTTTTGTACATATGCATGGTATGTACATTTTCAGTAATAACATTACACAACTCAGTTTCAGTACAGTGTGTAGCTTTAGAATGGGAGTTACTCAAAAGCCATGGTGTTATCTAATGAGTGTATGTGGATTTCTTTACTCAAGTACACTGTAAAACAGGAAGCAGTAGATCCAAAAAAAGATGAAAAAACAATGCAAAATAGCACAAGCAGTTTTGTTATCTGATTGAACAAGGTACTCAAGTAAATGTTACTACCTGACATGATTAAATGTTACCCGAAAGCAAGTCAAAATCAGTTCACACAGAAAAAAAAATCAGAAACATACACAGAATTTGAACATTCAGTTTGATATGTAAGAGATTATATCTGAAATTGTGTTGGTAATGCTCATATGATTGTTGAATATTTAAGTAATATTAATCAGTTCTATTAATTTAATTGTTTACCTTTTCTGTCTGGTAAACAGACAGACTGTTCAGCACAAGGACAGAGTTGAAATCAGATCATGTGTCCATCTCTCATTTGACTTATTCTAAGACCAGATATCTGACTCCAGATACCTTACTTCAATTTTGCAAGTTTTATCGTGACTTTACAAGGATGAGTTTGCTTTTTTTTTTGGTGTATGGTCAGTCAGGCTGTTTCCAGGAAAAGGACAAGTCAAAATGAAACAGAAAGTAAAAGTATGACACTGCTACGTCTGCTGAGCCCCTATAAAGCTCAAGAACACACCTGAGCATTTTAGTCTCACTGCAGCCCAGGACAGGTGAAGGTGGGATCCTGACTCAGAGCTTCTCACATGCACAGGTTGGTGGACAAAATATTACATAAATACTGTATTACATATGAAGAATAAGGATTGTACCAAAACCAAGACACAGAGGTTTTAGCTGTTTGATCATTGTCGGGTAAAAATTTTTGACAATCAGTCTAACTTTTTAATAGAATGCATTGTGGTGCCGGTAGGGGTGTGTTGGCATGGTGGGGCGGAACAGAGATATGCAAGCACAAAAGGATGAAGGAAAATAAGGCAGTTCGCTTGCTTTTATTAAAAACAAAACGAAAATCTTATCAATGGTTCTCATTTGTATGACTTGTACACTTTAAACTTCACAAAAAGAACAACAGAAAACAGTCAGGAACTCGAGTGCAGGCGGCGGGTCGGGTGGAGCAGAACACAGTGGCAGCATTTAGTGGACCCTGTCCGTATTAACCAGAATCTGTTGAAATGACAAAACAGAACATTTGGCGCACTCCTGACCGTGGAGAAGGCGCTTCTCCTCGAGGTGTGGGACGCGATGGTTTATGTGCTGAGTGCAATCGTCCCGGAGTGGCGGCAGCTGGTAAACTGAATTATCCTCTTCAGGTGTGAGTAGGTGTAATTCCTGCAGCCAGCGCCGCTCTCCGCGGTCCTGGTCTTCTGGCTACTTGTCGCTGCTGTCCAGGGTGCTGATGACTGTATCCCCTCGGCACTTTGGGCTGATTCCAGAAGGCAGGGTTCCATTGTACGGCGGGGACACCCCTCTGCCCGCCACAGCATGCATCCGTAATCTTTTTGCAAATGCCCATAGTATAGTTTCCTGGTCATTGCATGAACACTACAGTAGGCAAAATGTGTATTAGTCTACAGGTGGATGCTCACATCTCTACTGTATTTTCCTTCAGTTTTGCTCATTCTCTGTATCGGAGAGCTTCTGCTCCAGTACACATACATCGACACGCACACATCAGTGACACAACATCAAATACATTCACAACGAAGGCAGATCAAAAAATGTTAATGGCTGTGAAGTGATGTGGATGTCTACATGTTTCTCATTATATTTATCTGGTATTTTAGTTTAATCCAGCCGATAGCACCATAATGTTCTGTTTGTTTGTGATCTAGTCAGTGAAAACTGGGGGCCAGATTTACTAAAGGATTGCGACTGCTTTTCGCGCGTAAAAGCAGCCAATAAAACGCCTCGGTATTTACGTGCGAAAAGCAGTCACAATCCTTTTGTAAATCTAGCCCCCAATTTATACTGACTACATTATAAACAATCACAACGTTATGGTGCTATCGGTTGGATTAAACTAAAATACCAGACAAATATAATTGCAATGAGTGAAAATCGCTTTAAAATGGGATTTGCGGCGACTTCGTCACTTTGCGACTTTCCTCTTGATACATCGTAAAATCTGTTCATTAATATGTATACCTGGGGTGAAGGCGCTAAAACAGGTGGAGATTTTGTAAATGAGGCTAATAAAGTATTCCGTCTAATTAACTAAACCTTGCAATAACTACGACTCCCATCTTGCGCGAGAATTTTCATGATTTCTGAAACCAGGTGGTAAATTCTGCGACGTCCGAGAGTAACCCTCTTTCAGCTACCCTAACAGCAAATACTGACGTGATATTACACAGGTTACACAGTCATGCAATAGTCGCTCTACCAGAGGAACTTCAGCCACGCACCCAAAGAAAATGCTCAGTCGGCTGTTGTGATGCTGTTAACTGTTACATGTCCTTGCGTCCAGGTGTTTTCAGCTGCATGGCTTACAAGAGGGTTGTTCCATCATGCAACGAGCAATTGTTCATAAATAGACAGATTTTCATTAAAATCACCCATGGTTATCTAACCTATCCTGAATTATCCTAAAAGTGTATTCATGGGTCGCAGTTTTTATGTTAAACAGGCCGGTTGGTTACAGCAATAAATTAGTGCTAATGTGGGGTAGCAGGTCGGGTGCGGTGTTAAGTACTGTGGGTGCGCGGCAGGGGTGGGTCTGTAAAACAGGACCGCGCAGGACTCTGCATGACATGGCTAGTCAGGCTGTCACTAGTAAGTAAGCAAGCACAAGTACTCTTCATCTCTGATTAAAAACATTGGCTGCGTTCCAGTCCGAAAAAATGCTTGCTTCTACGTGCTCACTTCCCTTCAATCAAGGGGGAATCCCCAAAAAGTCCCGTATGCAAGATGGCTGCCACCGTGAGGGAGATTCCAATCCAGATTTGTTGAGGGAAGGGCGAATTTTCATTTGCTCAAGCCCTCGGTTTTACTCCCTCCAACGGAGCCAACAAAAATCATCCCTCCAAGCGTTGATATTGCCCAGAATGCACGGCGATGCTTGCTCATTTGCCCACGTGTTAAACTTTATTTGAATATTATGCTCTTGCTACCAAAGAACAAGCAAATTTAAAAAAAGTTTACCAAGTTCACAGACCTCTGTTGCCGATTGATTATACAATCCATTCGCTAAAATGCTATGTTTTTGGTGGTGGTCGTTATTTAAATCTTACAGATTCAAAGGAAATGCCCAACACTCAATAGCCGCTTATCAAGTTCAAAAAATATGGTAGTCCAAAAAATATATACGTTTTGGCCATGAAGTTTTGATCATAAGCTCTCATAAGCTGGTGGAGACGTAGCTGCCCTAGTCATGCATTTTGTTAAGAATAACCTACATTTTCTGAATCTTTAAATGTAACAGTTATGCTACCTTTAGCTTCATCATTCACACAGCATTAAATAAAATCTTCTGTTGAGCACGAATTGTTTTTAAATCGCCATTTAAACATAACGGCATAATTGCCTATGTATATCGCAGCAGAATTTCGGGTTAAGTCTTCTGATATTGATATTGATTTTTATGTTTTGTTCATCAATTTACCTGTCTCTACACATATGTACTATTAAACCCTGTTACACCTCACACTTATTTATCATTACTTGGTTACTGTTGCAGTTAGTTACTGATCTGTTTTACCATATTTTATCGTTACCGATTTTATTAATTATCTTTACTTGTCTATTGGAATCACTTCGGGATTCACCCTTCTCAAAAGGTGCTACACAAATAATAATAGTAACTATTGTTATGATTGTGATAATTATTCAATATGATTATTAAATTGTGAATACAAATAAGTGCTTTCACATTGGAAAAGCGTGGCAACTTCATTGAAAATAACATCACATCTATTAATAGTAAATAAAAACATCGATTTAAAATGATTTTATGCTCATGGAAAATATAAGGATTTTGGCATGGGGAATATGCTAGATATGTAGGCATATCTAGCTAACATGCATCTTCACTGTCAAAGTGAGCAAGAACCGCGAGGGTCATTCCAATTGGAAAAGCCACAACCCCTCCCCTCCATTGCTCCCCCTCGCTCGGGAAGGGCTCCCTCTCCTGCTACGTCACTGGAGGGCTCACTCGATTGGAGGGAAGAAGTGAAGGGAGGATTTTATTTCGGATGGGAAGGCAGCCATTGAAAATATCGGCCATTACGAGGCGAACCGAGAGTCTCAAGCCTCAGAACACGACTGACCAATGAAAAACACGGAAAAAATATATCACATCACGTTATGTTACGTCACGTCCACCTCCACTGGCTACAACCTTCACTGATAGGACATGTTCTACCAGTGGAGCCTGCAGCCACACTCTATTGACTGTACCTAATACTCTAATACGAAAAGAGCTGGAGCAAGAGAAGTTTTTGGCTTTATTATGCTGGATCTGCAAAAAGCATCTGATACAGTGGATCATGGTATGCTGTTAATTAAATTAAAGGCCTTGGGCTTTAGTATGCAGTCTCCCGAATGGATTTATTTGATTAATCTTAAGCAGGTGGTTGATGTAAATGGGACTCATTCTCAGCCTAAAATGGTTTGATATAGTCCACAGGGATGCATTGTTTTATATGCAGATGTCTCTGCTCTTTTAATGTCTCATAAGGACAAAATAGTAATTGAAAAGACTCAGTTTTGAGCTGCAAAAAGTAAATAGATGGTTAGCTGACAATAAGTTATCTTTATGTTTGGGTAAGACCAAGACCATCTTGTTTGGATCCAAAACTAGGCTTGGAAAGACACCAGATTTTATTTTAAAATTTGGGGAAGATGTTATTGCTGCTAAGACTAGCATAAACTATCATGGTTGTGAATTAGATGGATGCTTATCAGGCAAACATATGGTATTAAAAGTTCTTACGAAAATAAATCAGAAGACAACATTTTTAGCCAGGAAAGTGACCTTTGTAAATGGTTCTGTTCTTCATACATGAGCAGATCTCTTATTCAGTGTTACTTTGATTATGCTGCAATGTCATAGTATACTGGTTTATCAGTGGAGTTCAAGATTTGACTACAAAAAGCCCAAAACAAACTAAAATAATTAAAATAATTTTGAAACTGCAGTGGCTCATTGTAGGAAACTAAACCGGGTTACAGTTGAAGAAAAAGTAATCTGTATGAAGATGCTCATAGTGTTTAAAATCTTGAAGAACATTGCACCCAAATATTAATGAATTGTTTTACTCATTATAAATAATCATGGTTACTCTATATGCAGTTTACAAATTTTATACCGTATGCTTTTAAAACGCAAATGGTTAAAAACACACTTTTATACTCTGCTGCGAAAATAAAGAATAACCTTCCCAGAGAAATAAAACTATGTTTGAATGTGAGATATTTTAAAGCAACCCTTAAAGCATGGTTTGTACAAAGTATGAAGCTTGAATGATCAGAAAGAGACCTTGTTAAGATGCACCGTATCGTCTGTTTTTGTTTTATTGTTTTTTCTTCGGTTGTCTTTTTAAATTGTCATGTGGTTTGCTGTCTTGTGTATTTCTTGTGAGGACTACAATGGAAAATTATAGAGCAGAGACACAACTGTGATGGGTGGAAGATAGCATAGTACATTGCAATAAGGCATAGTGCCCATTGCTCTGAGCGCAAGATAGAGCCCTAAATCTTTTGCATACCAACTGATGTATACAAATGCATATGATCACTTTACCCAGAATTCTTGGAGATCTCAAACTTGTATACACTGTAGGTTTTTAGTGCAAGTGGCCTGGTTTGCTTGTGATTTCATGTTTTTTTCTTTACTTTGTCCCCACAAATACAATTTATGCCATGACACAAAATTTGATCAATTAAACCTGAATAAAAAAATTAAATGAATGTAAGACTACTGAAACACATACAGTATACATTCATAGGCAGCTTATGTCCAATTTAGGGCCAGTGGGGACCAATTTGCCCCTCAGTCCTATGGCTGGGGTTCTGTTCCTGCCTGTAATGATTAAAATACTTCTCAGGGGTTCACAGATTAAATATGGCATAGAAGCAGACAATGAGTCTGTGTGTTTAGATACCAGTCACTATTTCACCACAGCAAGAACTCAGTAAAAGAAATAAAATAGAGTGTCAATGTCTGAGTTCTGGAACACCTTCCATTTACAAGGTCCTACTGCAAGACTGCAAAAAGGACAAAGATAACAAAAGAGCCAGTCAGAACATCATGATTTCTGGGGCAGCTACATTCTGGGAGTGGGGAGTTGGAAGATGAATTTCGGTTTAATGATCAATGAGGGCATGAGACAATTCAAAGGCAGACAGCCAAACAGTCACTGCCTGTGAGATCAGTTACCACAATGGTTTTGAGATAAGCTACTCTCTTACCATCATTTACACATCAGGTTTTGGAAACACTCAAGGGATAGCAGACAGAGAGATCACTGAGCAGATTCGGACATTCTTTACCTCTGACCAAGGCATCAGTGAAATTGATGCAGTGTGCTTTGTTACTCAGAGCAAGGGTGTGAACAGCATGAAACATTTCTTTGTGAACTTAACAAAGATAGAAGCCAAGAGTTTTAAGAAATTCAAAACCATGAAGCTGAGATAAGTACAAATAAAAAAATGGATTTGAGGTTAAAGTGACAGAGCCAGTTCAGGTTGACATTGCTACTAAAGTATGTTACATTACACTACATTACACTACATACTGAAAGCATTATGGTCGCTTTCAAGAATATGTTTTGCCCAAAATAAACATCAAATTTTCTCGTAACAAATTTCATGAGAAACTGCAGGGAGCTAACTAAACTGTCAAGCAGTACGTGGCTGAGATTCAGCTGCTTGTAAAAGACTGTAACTATGATAATAGTGAGGAGATGGTTAGCAGCACAAAAGATTAACCATTTCATAATGAACCAGACCAGAGTGTCTATGCTTCGAAGGATATTGCAGGAACAAGGCTCACAGACAGCAGGACCATTGCCTGAAAAAGGCTGACAGTGTAAGAAATATGAAAAATAAAACCATTTTGCAAAAGCATATTGTTCACTCCATCAACAAGGATTGCATGTACAGGGTGCCAAATGTGACATAAGATGCAATTATTTTATTAGGAACTTTTTTCCACATTTAACTGAAATGTTTGTTTTCTTTTCTCTCATTTGTTGTGTTACTTTTTTCTACATCTGTACTCTTGGAAAGTACATGTCTAAATATATATATATATAACTGTAAATGTATATACTGAAGACAAAACAAATATTTTAACATTTAGTAAAGGTATACTTTGAAGCAAATATTTTATATATTTATTAAATGTACTGTTCTGTAAATGTGTGAAACATATACTAAATGTGGGATTTTGTAAATATATAAAATATAATTTATAAGATAAAATGTATGACAGTGATACAGAGAGTAATATATATTATATAGTGATAACTAAAAACCCTAAGCCTTTTGTGTGTTAATATCCTTGATCATGGCATGTTACATTAGGAGTTAGTCGAGTTTGAATTGTAATTATACTTTTTTTTTTCCAAGGACAGAGTTGGATCTATCTCATTTGAACATTTGAACTGTCTGAGGATATCACATCACAGGTAAGGCGGTACATCTGGGTATAGATTAGCCTTTAAGTCTCCTTCATTATTCTTATTTTGTCTTATCACCAACGTACTATATGTAGAAGTCTGAAATCAAAATAAAACCTAACATTCTCCCTTCATGAGCTTCATTAAAACTATGAAGTTAACTGAAGGAAAAATATGAACACATTTTGCATTTAAAAATAATAAAATTCCTTTGCTGTTGCTCAAATTCATCTGTCTCCACTTTATATCTGCTCTTATAAAGTCAAACTTCTCCAATGGAAGACCTACTTCTGATTATCAGATTGGTCAGAGTATTGTTTTTCTAAAAAATTCTGAATCTGAACTCCTCACAAAAGCTAAGAAAGACTGCATATACTGGAATTAAGGAATCACAGATATATGGAGATGAATGGAACAGGAAGTTAATAATTCTGAAAAAAAAAAACATAACTGGTTGTTTATCAACTCACATAAATCTCTCTGGAATTTCAGTGTAAAAAAATCAGGTATGCAGCTGTCAGTGAATGAAAAACAAGTAATTCTATCACCATAAAAGTCATAATCTGATGGAAATGTGATTTTATGTGAAGTACTAGCACTAGTAGAGCTAGTAGTTTGTAGAGACGGTTACAGTTCATAGTAATCTGCCGAGTAGTTCAATGTAATGGTAGCCATTTCTGTCCTAACCAAATAGAAGTTTCTAATAGAACCAAATTTCCCTATTTAAATATGGCTTTTTGCAGCTGGAGTCATTTACATAAAGATTCTTAGTTGATCACCTGCAAAGACTAAAATGATAAGACACACAGCATGGTATGGGTGCTAGCCTTATTTTACATCTTTTTGGGGAGATTACCAGAAAGTAGTACCTTATGAAGCTGCTTCTTGTGTCGTATATATGTTCTTTTCACCAGGAGACACAGACCTTTACTGGACATACATTCTTTCTTTCATACTGTTCTTTTTTCTTTCTTGCAGGAATTATACTATGGGAGCTTGCACTACAAAAGGACATTATTAAGACATCTCAGCACGACACAGAACTTGAGATCCGTGAAGTAAAATCCAGCATCAAAACGTTACCAACAAATCTGCCACAGATTAATGATGACACCATTGAATTCTAACAGCTTGTAAAAAGCCTACAGCAGTAGGATTTGGAGTCAGATTCAACCAAGGCTTTACTGAATAGAGATCCCATTTGTGAAGTCAAAGAAATTTTAGCTTGGTGTACTACGTAGCTTCTATGGTCTAAGTGTTGTAAAGATGAAATCTGCTAATTCAAAAACAAGCCAGACCAAAAATATAGAAAAGAGAGTGAGCCGTGACTGTTGTGCAGCTGCTAAAAGCAGAGAAAGTGAGACAGTCACTATTTCACCAAAGCAAAGCCCCATGCGTTTGGATAAAAGAACTCAAAAGAAGAGTCAGTGTCCAATTTCTGGAAAATCTAAAGCGAGAGTGAGCCGTGACTGTTGTGCAGCTGGTAAAAGCAAAGAAAGAGAGACAGTCACTATTTCACCACAGCCAATCAGGACATGTCTCGCTGAAAGAATTCAAAAGGAGAGTCAACGTCTGAATTATGGAACACCTTCCATTTACAAGGTTCCACTGACCACAGAGGTAGATACAGATTTGAAAGATTGTAAGAAGTATATTTTTGGCAAAGAAAACAGAAAAGCCAATCGAACTATCATGGTTGTTGGGGCAACAGGAGCAGGAAAATCAACTCTGATCAATGGGATGATCAACTACATCCTGGGAGTGAAGTGGGAGGATGAGTTCAGGTTCAAATTGATCCATGAAGGAGAGTCAAAATCCCAGGCAGAGAGTCAAACATCACATGTCACTGCTTATGAGATCAATTACCAAGATGGTTTCCAGATAAGCTACTCTCTTACCATCATTGACACACCAGGTTTTGGAGACACTCGAGGGATAGAAAGAGACAGACAGATCACTGAGCAGATTCGGACATTCTTTACCTCTGACCAGGGCATCAGTGAAATTGATGCAGTGTGCTTTGTAGCTCAGGCTTCTCTGGCTCGATTAACACCTGCACAGAAATATGTTTTTGATGCTATTCTTTCCATTTTTGGTAAAGACATAGCAGAGAACATTCAGATGCTGGTGACATTTGCAGATGGACAGCGTCCCCCTGTTCTTGAGGCAGTCAATGTTTCTGGGGTACCATGCCCAAAACAAAATGGGCACCCTGTTCACTTCAAGTTCAACAATTCTGCACTGTTTGCAGAAAATTCTGACAGTTTGAAGAAAGGTCATGATGAGAAAGATGAAGACTGTGATGAGAACTTTGACAAAATGTTCTGGAACATGGGTGTGAAAAGCATGAAGCATTTTTTTGTGGGCTTAACAAAGATGGAAACCAAGAGCTTGAATCTGACAAAAGAAGTGCTCAAAGAGCGCAAAAATCTGGAAACAGCAGTGGAAGGGTTGCAGCCACAGGTCCGAGCTGGTCTGTCAAAACTTGAGGAGATAAAAGCAACTCAACAAATCATTAAAAAACATGAAGCTGAGATTAGTGCAAATGAAGAGTTTGAATTTGAGGTTGAAGTGACAGAACCAGTTCAGGTTTCCATTGCTGGAACAGGAAACTACATAACCAACTGTCAGACTTGTTATGTGACCTGCCACTTTCCCTGTGGCATTCCAAATGATGATGATAAAGAACGTTGTTCTGCAATGTCTAAAGGACGGTGCAAAGTCTGTCAAGGGAAATGTCCCTGGAGTGTCCACTTCAACCAGAAATACAGATGGGAGTATAAAAAAGTGACGAAGAAAACAACATCTGAAGCATTGAAAGCAAATTATGAGAAAGCATATGGTGAAAAAATGTCTGCTGAGAAAATAATTGAAAAACAAAATGAGGAGGTTCTAAAACTTCAGGACGAAGTGCTGAAACTAATGGACAGATCCTCAAAATGTTTAACACGACTGCAGGAGATTGCACTGAAGCCCAACCCACTCTCTACACCAGAGTACATTGACTTGCTCATCGAAGGTGAAAAGTCAGAGGCCAAACCAGGGTATCTGGAGCGTATTAGATCTCTTGAAGCTATGAGAGATGAAGCACTGATTATTGAAAAGGTTGCTAAGAAACAAAATCTGTTGCCCGAGGAAATGAAGGCCTATAATGAACAACTCAAGAGGAGAGAACAAAAATCTGGATTGAAAAATTGGTTTACTGGGTTTACTGAAATACTCGGTTTTTCAAATAATAGACACACAGATGACTGAGTTTGGGGTGGGGAAAAAAGGGAAATTACAACAAGAAATTACAACTTGGTAAACGGGATCATCATAGGAACAAAGTCAGGCATGCAAGTTAACAAACATTTTAATAGGATTTCATTATTTCATTAGTATAAATCAAGGCTTAGAGCAATGATGACAAAAGTACATTACCGTTCCTTGTTGTTATTGTTGTTGCTTATTCTGTATTGAATTCATCTGCAAATATAAACACAAATCTGATTATGAGTAAAATGCAATCATTCATATTTCTATTCAATATGTTTCAATATTTTAGCTCAATAACTGTTCCTGTATTTGCAAGAGAAATTATTTTCCTTCTACTCATAGCCATCAAATATATAATGTATAATTATATAATACAGTTATGACCAATTTTGGTTTTGATTTCTGAAAGGGTCATACTCAGAAAATGACATGCAGTTAAATGTGTTCTTCTGTGTGCAGTCTAACATTTGACTGAAACTCCTTTATTCAGAATACTAGTACTAATAATAACCTTTCATCTTGTCATTGTATGTGATAGGGCTTTGTCAAATCCTCTTTAAATTACCACACAATACGCATGTATTTGATAAGTATGAAATTATACCCATTTTCTGTTCATGAACTGTAATGCTGATATCATTTGAATTTTTAGAAAGTGCATAGACCCAGGTTCATTAGAATCTGTGTAAAGAAAACAGCAGTTTGACTATTAAGCAGCTTTATGAATAAGAGTAGTATGCTTTATATCAATATATTTCACAATCACTATTATTTACATAACATTTGACTTATTTCTGCATTTTACTGTGATATATTCTCAAAAAAATTAATTTGTATGCTCTGTGTGTGAGACTATTCCCATATATAGTATAGAGAGCAAAAACATGGTGACTTGGAACTTGCATGTGAAATGTGTAGAGGAAGCAGGATTTTTGACATTGAAATCTGTAACTACTGTGTCACATGGTAAAACAGTCTACAGATGAAGTAATTTGTTCAGAATTAAGTTTTGTGTCACTGGATTTTGAGTGCTTATTTTAGCTCTAGTTGGTGATTGCCAAATGACCATAATGTAATTTTGTGTCCTTAAAAATGTAAAAATCTAAGATTCCCCTGTGGGAGTCTTGTGATGATGATGCCAGATCCGAATGCAGACTGAACACTCACCTCTTCAGTCTGCACCTGAATCCCATCAGGGGGTCTGTCCTCTATGGTTTTAAGTCTTTGGTATGATTTATTCGATATGCCATGTTGATATGTATGTTAACATAGACTGGCATAACCAGCTTGGTTAGCTAACATGGGTAGCCAAGGTCTGGAACATTACTCATATAATCATGTAGATGAAGTTAACGTTCTCACACATCATAAGAGAATATGCTAAATGAATGAAATGTAAAGCAATGTGTTGACCTGACCAATATATGCATGATATAGACAATGACTGCACCACAGTCTGTAACTTTTTAAGCAACATAATAAAAGTCTGGGATTGATGCTTTAGACATTGTGTGGTGTGTAACTATCACCTGTCTGCTGTGTCCTCCTTTTGCCTATAATGTTAAATGGGTCTGACTTGTTTGTCACACTTTAGAGTGTTATGGAAAAAATCTCCAGGTACCTTACATAAATGATCCACATCAGGAAAATGATTTCATTTATTGAATCATTGTGCATATGAAAATGAATGAGTAATATGAAATGCTCGCGAACCAAACCTGTATACAGATATTAATTAGGTTTGTAGTAAGCCATATATAGCAAATATATCTGCATATATACATCTCAAAACTGTGAATATATATATAAATAATAATTTCATACAATAAAACTAAACCAGCTTTCAACAAAAAGGAAACTGATCTTATTTACTTTTTTAAGGTTTTGTGAAGTAGAGGATGTATCATGGTAGGTTTTAGTTGGTGAGCCACTTATACTGTGCCTGTACTGAAATAACATTAGTGAGGTAGCAGTAAAACACATTAACACTTACAGGTGGTGACCACAGGTGAAAAAGCAGATGAAGTGATTGACATGAAAGTATTACACCATCAGGATGAGGTAAGGACTGTTTCTGTGGTACTGAGGAAAACCACCCGATGGCGCCCTTTTCCACTTTGCATTTTCTCCCTCAAATCAGTTGGCTAATTGTTGTAACTGTCCACCATTCGAGTTTTCATTCATTTTGCCCCGTCCTGCTGATTGAGTTGACTGCCAGTGTGTTGTCCTGAGACTTGATCTGATGTTGATCTGTGGATTTTTGTTTATGTTAAGTTCTTGTTCTGCGAAAAACATTTTGGATATATTGAGATACCTCTGATTCTTGTTTCTGGTACTCCTGTTTTTGAAAGCACCAGTAAAGTCTTCAGTTTTACTTTGTCAGCAGAGCGAGCTACCGCCCTCTGATTCTGGAGGCCTGGGTTCGAGCCTCACCTCCGGTAACCTGTTACAGATGATTTATGTCATACTCACTTTACCGCCATCTCATTCATTCATGTGGTGATCACAGAATTGCAGCTGTAAAGAAACAGTCAATGGAGGTAATGTGAATTAAAATATTACAGTTGCATTTAACCACCTCCGACACTCACATATACAAACATTGGGCCTCATTCACCAACCATTTCTAAGAGGAATTTTCTTCATTAAACCCACTTACACAGTTTTCTCGAACATTCTGACATTCACCAATGTTTTCTTATTCAGGACTTGTTCTTAGGTAAGAACAGAATCTACACGCACTCAAGAGCACTCTTATGCACATTTGAGTGCTGACATGTTTGTACAGAATAATTGGTTATTGCGTTTTCCTTAATACTACAGTTGTATGATATTATAGGATGTAAATTATAATAATATTTTTATAATTTGTAATATTTTTAAATAATTATTTTCATTATTTCACAAAGCATTATGGTCTTTCAAAATAAATAAAAAAATACACCAACACTTCACATCAATTATGTTAATTTAGCAGCGCTCAATATCTGTTCCCATATCTGTTCCCATATCTCAACCACAAGCAATAATACTCCATAAATGTACAACTCATCTGCGGCTCCCAGAACCACCTTCTGAATATGGTCTCCCGCTTCCCAGGAGGTGAACACGACTCCTACATTTTACAAAACAGTTCTGCGGGTATGCGCTATCGAACAAGGAGCTTCTGGAGACGCATGGCTCATTGGTACACATTTTTGAGTAATTTTAAATCCCAGTAACAGTGGGCTTCTATTCCTATAATGACTTGTTATATTAGAAGATCGGCGATATGCCCTGACCCCTGGTTAATGACACCACTCAGCAACCCTCAGACTCACCAAGAGGTGTCCTTCAATCAGCAGCACACACATACTCGCTCCACCATCGAGCGCACCATCGGCAACTTCACTTCCCCTTCAGCCACCACAACAACAAGAGTAAAATAAAGGCTAAGGTAAATAACTGGGACCCCTGAGGTTGGTGGTTCAAGCCCCAGTCCAGCCACAGCAAGAACACTATTGCTGTTGGGCCCCTGAGCAAGGCCCTTAACCCCACATTGCTCCCAGGGAGAATTGGCCCTTGGCTAGCCAATCAACTGTAAGTCACTTTGGATAAAAAGTGTCAGCTAAATAATGATAATGTAATGTAATAGTTTTTATAGCTTACAATTAATCTCAAGGAAGAAACATATCACTTAAAAAAATCAAACGGGTTTCAGTGCATATCTTTATTTTTTACATTTGTATTAATTTCTTTAAGTGTCTCGGGGATTGTGGCCAGTGTTTAGGTTATCTGTGTAAGTGTTTGGGCATTCTTGACTTCTCAATTTCTTAATTTGTATGTGTGAGTTCTGTGTGTGCACACGGCCCTGCGGTCTCATGCCCTTTTATGGGGATTGGTGGGGCATTTACCTGTGCTAATCAGGAAAAACTGGCACGCATTTTCAACTTACGAGCACAATGGGATTCATCATTATAAGAACACAAGTGCGAACAGTTCTGCGGTCTACGAGCACGTCATGAATCTGACGTAGACTTTTCTTAGGACCTTTCTCAAGAACAAATTTAAGAAAAAACTAATGAAGATATTGGTAAATGAGGCCCATTGTCTTTAGTTTAGTTGTGTGAAGTGAATTAAATTATTTATCTCTAAACATACTGTCCAACTAGCTGGTGCTTTCTTTAATGTAACACCAACACGCCATGCATTCCAAGAGATGTTTTTAACTATACTAACTATATTAACTAACATAATATTAACTACATGTCTCTGCTTTTACTTTAAGAACCAGCTCAGTTATTTCCTTAAGAAAGTTCTCTTTCACACATCTACTGTTCAAGTGAGACCACAAGCTCTTCATAAAGCACAAGTCTGTTTTCTGAGAATAAACATTTGAAGCTGTCTTTGACCAGACCAT